>LPNX010961851.1:205657-257353 GCA_001517045.1 Pseudotsuga menziesii | reverse complement strand
AGATCTGCAACAGAAAACTTAAACAATGAAGCCCTAAATTGCCTCCAAAATCCAAAAATGGTATCAATATGACCTAATGAGTAAACACTGAGATCCCTGGAGATAACACCAGGTCAAACCAATTTTGAAGCATTTAATCTGATGTCTAACTTCGAAGTTAAGACATATTAGAATGACTCAGCCAAGTTCAAGAATCTGAAGTTCACTTTCAAGTTTCTCTTGTTGAGCCATAAATGACTTCAATAGTTGCTTCTATTTGATGTTTTGAATCAGCTGGCCCCTTTAGACAACATATAACATTCCTGGAAATATAATCCAAGTGGCATTCCAACAAAATCTATACTCGACTAAATTATATAAGTTTCTTGTTTCTGTCAAACTATGAATAAGATTTTGTATGCAAACTCAAAGTATATTATGAATTCAAAACAATCATTACTTTAATGATTAACCCATAATATATCCTTACAATGTGCAGAATGAACAATAGTCACCTTGCCGATTGCCCTTGATAATGCAAAAGTTGTCTGTCTCATATTACTTTCTGAAGACAAATCTTCACGAGAACCAGGCCACCACACAATCGGCATCAAAATCTGCAAATCCAGCTTATTTGGTCCTTTTCTTGATAGCAACCCTTCCATTGAAGACTCAAAATCTAATGATTACCACCAATGCACCATAAACTCCTCGCGTTTGAGAATATGGCAGGCTAGAGCCAGATATGGATATGATCCAGTATATGGACAGTCTACAAAAGTGATCATTGATGTTTTGAAACTATATGAAAGAGCCAACATGGTCGGTATAATTAAGTCCTTAAATTATGGAAAAGACAATAAAAGGTCCATAACCTTATCCAAACTTGCACCATCATGTGGGGCTTGCATCCCAAATGTTTCTAACATGAAGGGAACTAAAGCTTCCTAAAAAACGTACTCTTTGATGCCTATATCACCATCCAACAGAGAGAAAAATTGTTTGCAAATTTCTTTCCCAATAGGATTAAGTAATTCTACACGTGGAGTAACTCTCTTCAATCTTCTCAACTTCTCTACTGAGGTTGAAGTACTAGGATCCTGGCTATACAGTTTGACTAGCCTTATTAAACATTTTAGCAAGTAGGTAGCCAAATCTGATACAAGCGCAACATGCTCTCCATCCTTTGTCTTGGGGGGTGCTTGGATAGGAAGGAAGCCCTCAATAGGGTACATTTGTATTTTTTTTTAAAACACTTATAGCCGTCGGTTAAGCGACAGCCTGTAGGTGATTTTAAAAAAAAAAAAATTTCAATACCGTCGCTTAACCGACGTTTCAGTTTTCATAATCCGTCGGTTAATAGACGGGTTTATTTGGTGAACCATCGCTTAACTGTCGCTAGGCCATCGCTAGACCCTAGCTTAACTGTCACTATACCATCGCTTAACCGTCGCTATACCGTCGCTTAAGCATCGCTAGACCATAGCTCAACCGTCGCTAGACCGTCGCTGAATCGTCACTTAACTGACGCTTACGTTTAAAGTTTAATATGAATTAGATGTCGGATAACCGACGATTTACATTTAACCGATGGTAAACTGAGCTGTCACTTAACCGACGGATTGGAAATATGTCAGATAACTGACAACAATCCACCGACGCTTACAAAAAATCATAGTGTCGTACATGCGACAGGGAGGTGTCAAAAATCCGACAATACGACCGTCGGATTTTTGGTCGAAATGTAGTTGTGACATAAGTGCCTATTTATACAAGTGCATTACAATACCATGGGCTTAAACCATGGGTATTGGTATCAATTTTCAGATTTTCCCAACGAGTGATCAATTTTCAGATTCCTCTTGTAACAATCATCTCTCTCTCTCTCTATATATATATAATTGTCGACAATTATTATTTAGCTGACATCAAATTTATTATTAATTTTATTTATTTATTTTTGTATGAAATATTATATTGGTTGATATATGTTGAGGTTAGCATTATGGACATGACTGATGTTACAATCTCTTCAATACTAGGCTGTAGAATTCACTTCTCATTTATAGCTAGAGATGTCCTTGAAAGCGCAACAATATAATGATGTCATTTTCAATCCTTGTAGGAAGGGGGTAAAGAGGCAGGCTGGCTTTTAATCAAGGAAGGCAGGCTCACCTGACAAAGGAAAGACTGTTCCCATTTACTACGTCTTGGGGACGTTCAACAAAACCATTTCTATTCTTTTTTGTAAAGAGCAGTGCACCAGAACGCAAAAAGTGATTACTTTTACCACAGCCCTATCAATATCAGAGAGAAAAATTATGCAACTAAGTGCTATTGTTGTTTTGCTTTCTTTGTTGCAAGGTCTTTTAAGGGGTAGTTTTAATTGAAACTTTTATATTTGTGATACATTTCTATGACTTAGTCTCGAAAATAGTTTGTGTATTCAAAAGCTTGATACTTATATTATAAAGGGTATAGTAGAATGGGTTACCAGCAAGGATCAACAGCAGCACAGCATCAAATGCTTACGGCATTCCCTGTCAAAAGTGTCAGACTCTGACTTTATTCAAACTCGGTGAGGGCAAAACTTATATATATATATATATATATACACACACACACACACACAAACAATTAGATACCAAATATGGAAGATTGTTAATTTATATGCACCTAAGGGTGCAAATAGGCAAAATTACATTCAGATGTATAAGCTGTAAGTTTTGTGATACATAAAATTAAAGATCTACAACAGAAAACTTAAAGAATGAAGCCCTAAATTGCCTCCAAAATCCAAAAATGGTATCAATATGACCTAATGAGTAAACGCTGAGATCCCTGGAGATAACACCAGGTCAAACCAATTTTGAAGCATTTAATCTGATGTCTAACTTCGAAGTTAAGACACATTAGAATGACTCAGCCAAGTTCAAGAATCTGAAGTTCACTTTCAAGTTTCTCTTGTTGAGCCATAAATGACTCAATAGTTGCTGCTATTTGATGTTTTGAATTAGCTGGCCCCTTTAGACAACCTATAACATTCCTGGAAATATAATCCAAGTGGAATTCCAACAAAATCTATACTCGACTAAATTATATAAGTTTCTTGTTTCTGTCAAACTATGAATAAGATTTTGTATGCAAACTCAAAGTATATTATGAATTCAAAACAATCATTACTTTAATGATTAACCCATAATATATCCTTACAATGTGCAGAATGAACAATAGTCACCTTGCCGATTGCCCTTGATAATGCAAAAGTTGTCTGTCTCATATTACTTTCTGAAGACAAATCTTCACGAGAACCAGGCCACCACACAATCAGCATCAAAATCTGCAAATCCAGCTTATTTGGTCCTTTTCTTGATAGCAACCCTTCCATTGAAGACTCAAAATCTAATGATTACCACCAATGCACCATAAACTCCTCGCGTTTGAGAATATGGTAGGCTAGAGCCAGATATGGATATGATCCAGTATATGGACAGTCTACAAGAGTGATCATTGATGTTTTGCAACTATATGAAAGAGCCAACATGGTCGGTATAATTAAGTCCTTAAATTTTGGAAAAGACAATAAAAGGTCCATAACCTTATCCAAACTTGCACCATCATGTGGGGCTTGCATCCCAAATGTTTCTAACATGAAGGGAACTAAAGCTCCCCAAACAACGTACTCTTTGATGCCTATATCACCATCCAACAGAGAGAAAAATTGTTTGCAAATTTATTTTCCAATAGGATTAATTAATTCTACACGTGGAGTAACTCTCTTCAATCTTCTCAACTTCTCTACTGAGGTTGAAGTACTAGGATCCTGGCTATACAGTTTGACTAGCCTTGTTAAACATTTTAGCAAGTAGGTAGCCAATTCTGATACAAGCGCAACATGGTCTCCATCCTTTGTCTTGGGGGGTGCTTGGATAGGAAGGAAGCCCTCAATAGGGTACATTTGTATTTAAAAAAAAAACACTTATAGCCGTCGGTTAAGCAACGGCATGTAGGTGATTTAAAAAAAAAAATTCAATACCATCACTTAACCTGGGTTTCAGTTTTCATAATCCGTCAGTTAATAGACGGGTTTCTTTGGTGAACCGTCGCTTAACCGTCGCTACACCATCGCTAGACCGTAGCTTAACCATCGCTAGACCATCGCTTAACTGTCATTTAACCATCACTTAACCGTCGCTTAATCGTCACTATACCGTCGCTTAACCGTCGCTAGACCATAGCTTAACCGTCGCTAGACCATCGCTGAACCGTCACTTAACCGACGCTTACGTTTAAAGTTTAATATGAATTAGATGTTAGATAACCGATGATTTACATTTAACCGATGGTAAACTGAGTTGTCGCTTAACCGACGGATTGGAAAGATGTCGGATAACCGATGAAAATCCACCGACGCTTAAAAAAAATCATATTGTCGTACATGCGACAGGGAGGTGTCGAAAATCTGACAATACAGCCGTCGGATTTTTGGTCAAAATGTAGTTGTGACATAAGTGCCTATTTATACAACTGCACTATTACAATACCATGGGCTTAAACCATGGGACATTTACAAAAAGAGGGGCTTCGACCCAACCCCGAAGCCCCTAAGACTATTTTGGGCTGCAACTCCGCTTACAAGCTTCGCACCAAAACCACGGAGTTGCCAAAATTAAGGACCTTCAAGGTCCGAGCCCCAACACACCCATGCTCGTGGTACACCCACCACCTGATGCTGCATGGCCTCAGGAAAGTCCTCGACTTGCGCCAAGGGTACCCTATGAATCAGCCGCATAAAGTTTGTGTGGAGGATTTGGAGCATCCGCTCCACATCCACACCCATGATGTCATCTCCTCATCCCCTTCATCTATGATGAGGGTAACTGTCAGGCCACCATGGTCCTACATATACATACCTATGACAGGATGTCACTATGTGTCATCACACAAAAAAATGTCTTTTGGTTCTATATATCAAAAAACACAAAAAAATTAATAATTCAAAAAACTTAAAAAACGAGGGTTGGGATTCGTTACCAATGTCATCGTATGCTGATCTTGGTGGTAGGGGCATGTCAGGATCTCCCCGAAAATATATCCCTACATAGGGGCAATCATCGATGGCAACTATCTGCCATCGCCACCATGGAAATAAATCAGCTAGGTAGGGGTTGGACATCCTACCTCCATCCAGTCTGTGCATTGCATCTACCCAATGTCGTTGGGATGGATATCGAACCCCATGAAGAGGAACGTCAACTCTAGGGCTGATTCCCAGAACACGCTCAAAGAAGAACGTTCTCAATATACTACTGAAACTAAAGTTTCATACCTTTCCCATCTTGCATTCGTTGAGCTATTTCTTCATGTTACTCAATAGCACAATACTCCAATCGTAAACTGTGGGTCTCATGCACTCCACTGCATAGAACATCAAGGGCTACAAGGCCTGGTGGAGTGAGGCTAGCCCTGTTATCCTACCGAGTGTTAGTAGTATGGCCTTCATGACTAGTACCCATATGGATTTTTTTGGGATATGACTCCCAACCTTCTCCGTGTTTGGTGAGGCCACCTCTGGGCCCACGAGAACGTAGGTTTACCACTTCCCCCCGTCGGGACAATCCTGTAATGAAGTATATGTACTTTACCTCTATAGTGAGGGACATCCTATCGAACTGGAAAGACTCTGAGTCAAAATCCTAGTAGTCTACTAGCATCTACAACAGTCTTGGTTTGGCCCTTAAGCCCCCAAGACACCAAAACTTGTAAAGCCCGCATGCACGAAGAGCTTGTTGAGCCATTAGATCGCCCTGTACAACCTCTTCTACATCCCCGTGTTCTCTGTCCCTCCATTTTGGAACCATCCTGCACATTTACATTGAATTTTGGTCATTATTTGTCTTAAAAAACATTAAACGTGGCCACATACGCTACTGTTTGTAAAACAGCCGCGTATGTATGCGACTTTGGGCCATTTTTCCGCGTATAGCCGGCCCTATATGTGGAAAAACCCTTGATTTTTGCATGGACCAAAGCGCATATCTTAGAAAGGCCTAGAAAATTATTTTGACCATGGAATTTGAAAAAACTTTCATGCAAATGGAAGAGCAAGGCATGGGAAGTTACCTGGAAAAAACGGTTTCGAATTCCGCCGGATGAAACTCCCGGAATTTGCGTTTGAAGTTCTGAGCTCAATTGGATAAAAATTTCAAATGATATATAATGTTTTGAATTTTTTACTATTTATAGAAAATTGTCAAATTTTTGAAATTTTTTACCCCCTTTCTATAGTTTTGAACCGTTTCTGACCCTTTTGGACCGTTTTTGACTAATATGATGATGTAGGAGACCGTTTTGAGTGCCGTTTCAACCATTGCTTTAACCCATTCGTGTCGATCTCAGGTATGATGTTTAAACTAGCATATATGTTATATTTCACCTCCGTTTGTATTTTGCATGACCTTATGACCGTTTCATTATAACCTTAGGTACGGATCCATTCTATCCTGTCACGAAACCTTCTTACTGTTTTAGAAGTGGCATGATGTGAATGGTATAGTTTGACTTTAGATGGGTGTGCTAGTTAGCTGCTTGTTTGCATTTGGTGCCCATGCTGACACTTTTCCCTTTAGGGTGTGGGAGTCCGTTGTATAGTATTTCCATGACATTTCGAAAGAGCCTCATACTCCTCTTGATCTTTTGCTGGCATATTTCCCCCATGAATCCCTTATGTCAAGTTGTAATTGCATTTTCATGAGCTTTTCCTGCCTCATTGAGCCTTATGTCAGCTTCCCTGACTTTGAGTATCAGCCATATATCCTGAGCTTGTCTCATGTCTAGCCACACAAAGCCATTTTGTATATCCTCTGCAGCTTGATTCCCTATTTTTACCGGGAGGGGACTTTACCCCGAGTGTCGCTATCCTACACATGTGTCCTTGCATTGAGCATAGGTATGTTCCGCTGCTTACAACTAATTTGTTTTCCCATTGACACTCGTCTCCTCCTATTCTGTAACTATAAAGAACTTTTATTCTTTTTCAAGATTTTCAAAATATTTGAAAAAGTCCAAAAAAATTAAAAAACCAAAAAGCTAGATAAGAAAAGATGTTATCTTTGGCAGCAGTCGAGTCGTGTCACCTTCGAACAGAGCATTGTATATCACATCCATTGGTTGGGTAATAGTTTGACTTTAGGAGCTGTACTCGTTTTGATAAGTTTATCTCCATCGATTGGTTCAACTTCCATTCCCTATTGAGCCTCTCTCGATGCTTCTTGTGTCACAGAGATGTCCCAGTTTTGTATATCAAGTCTATGCTTCCTACATTCAGTCACTATTCATCATTATGCTCTTGTTCGAAGGAAATTGAAACCTGAGTCAACCATTCCTCAGTTATCTTGAATTTGCATGTCAGCTATTCCTAGTACAGTTATTGGTTCATGCACATTATGATCGAGTCCTTCCACCTTATACAACTTTGCTGAGTACCTCGTGTTAGATGATGGGGGATGCCTTAATGCCCTCCCTCTAGCGGATTTCATCCCATCGACTTCATATCATTTATTTTGGGATAGGAATCTAGATTCATTTTTGAGTTCCTTGAGACTTGCAGTCATTAGTGTCAGGTTCTCTCGCCATCGACAGTTTTTTGGGAATACATCAATGTCCCCTAATCGATGGATTCTCTCAAGTGTTCGACCTCAAAAAATTTATTCACACTTGTTAGTTTTCATTCTAGTACCTTGATTCCCATTTTCATTATCGGTGGGTGATCTCGCATCTGTTAATGGTATACATCAATGACCGGTAATCAGACAATGGACTACTATCTTTGACCTTGACACCTCTATTTACATAGTAGTACATGTACCCGTAGCGGTTTGTGTAGAAGACCTTCCAGACTAGTGGTATATTATATATGCTACCTCCTTGATCGTGCCAGTGTTCATGAGATTTCAGCTCTCGTGACTTGATTCCAGTATATGTCAAATATTTCCATCCATTATCGAGATCTTGATCCATTATATATCTTCAGCCTTCATGGATATTCTGAGCTATCTATATTGTATGTGGCGATGACCACACATGTCATATTTTGTATCATGCCTATTCATGGCCATTGTACTCTTATGTATCTGGGACTGCTCCATCTACTTACAGTTATGTGTAGAGTTTGATCATTGTATTGTATTTTATTGGATGGCTGGTTCTTCCACTGGGTTCTTCATAACTCCATTTCTGGGATGGACTTATAATGTATTTTTGCCATCGTATGACCCCTCTGACCTCACACATTAGGGCACATCTATTATAGCTGATTTTACCACACATGGTGAATCACACTTTTATGGCCTTCCCTGTCCCTCTGTAGACTCCTTAGACCCCATGGACTATTTTTGTACCTTTGATGTTTCCAATATCATCCCTAAAAACATGCAATAATTGCTATACGTGACTTTTAATCCCTTTCTCACGTATATACATGAAGTGGACCCTTAAACCCACGTAAATCGGGATGTGTGCAAAAGGCCAAATGATTTTGGAGTTTTCCTTGATGTGGATCCGATTCAATTGTCTCTTTGCCTTCCATATGCCTTGAGAATGCTCGGATTCGACCTTCCATTACCCCATTGAAGAGCTATATAAGGAATCCTTTGGATACATTAAAAAGGGGAGGAATTAAAGAGCAAAAAAAGTATAGTCCATTGTTGCCAGAGCTTATGCTTGAGTCTACATCCCTTTGTCCCTTGGAGCACTTTGTGTTGTTCCCAAGCTTTCCTTTTGCTTGTGATCTTGCTATTGAGAGATGGAGGATTGAAGTGGTGGAGGCCCAAGTGGGGGACTTAGTTACTCTAATTTGCAGATGTGTCGACAGAGGTTGTCACTATTGTAATCTCTGTTTTATATTAATAGAAATATATTTTCCTGTCCAATAATGTGTATTTAAATGAGTATTTGATCCATGGATGCTTTTAAATGCTTATATGTTATTGATTATATATGCTAGAGTAGGTCTAACACAATTATATATAGCATGCTTGTCTTGTTTGCTGAATGTTGAGGAAGCAAATTGCTAATACAAGGGAGATTGAAAACGCTCAACGGGGATCTACATCAACCGTCTGGAATAAGGTACAAATTGATATCCTTTAGTGTTAGATGTTTGGTTTCTCTTGCATATAGGGAAGGATTGATTTCTGGAGTTATGTTGTCTGTTGTGGTACCCCAAGCCATAGGAATTTCTCTCCGTAACACTATCAACAACCTGAGGAGGTAACCACCTCTGTATGGAGCATGTCTTTTGATGGGGCCAGTACTCAAGCATTAGCAGGAGTAGGGATAGTCCTGATTTCTCCTTCAAAAGAGACTATACATTTGTCTTAGAAGCTGGATTTCAAGGCTACTAACAACATAGCAGAATATGAGGCGTTGCTGCTGGGAGTGAAGGCTACTAAAGAAATGGGAATCATGTGCATAAAGATATTTGGAGATATAGATCTCATCATACAACAGGTGAACACTACTTTTCAAGCAAATAATGTCAGATTGAAGGCATACAAAGATGAGGTATGGAAACTTAGTGACTCCTTCATGTTTTTTGAACTTTCATATGTACCTAGGGATATGAATCATCTGGATGATTCCCTTACTATCTCTACAAGTCTATTTGTTCCCCCTTTACCTCCTAAGCTGAGCTATGATATCCAAGTCAAGTACAGGCCATTCCTACCTGACAATGTAAAATTTTGGAAGGTTTTTGAGAATGATGACAAGCTTAGTAAATTCCTCCAGGTAGTATATGAATTCTCTGATATGCATATTGATCAAGAAATCCTAAATATGGAAGAATCCTAGAAGATCAAGTGAAAGGAAAAAGTAAGCGATCAAAACATTGTTCAGTTACCTAGCAATTATATACCTCAGGGTCTGGTACCTTTGGAAGAGCTATTTGATCATAATGATGTCCCTTTTAAACATGCCATGAAGGAGAAAGATCCTGCTGTCCAAGAGAAAAACATAGGTAGCCAAAGCCATCCAAAACTCATAAATATTTCTACTTAGTTGACTACTAATTAGAGGTCAAAATTTTGTAGTCTGATGAAAGAGTTTTATGATATCTTTTCCTGGGAATAAAGTGACCTGAAAACCTATGACACTAGTATCATCCAACACAGGATTCCCCTGGAGAAGGACACCGTCCCTTTCAAGCAGAAGCTCAGATCCATCAGTCCTCTCCTAGTTCCTGTGATTAAAAAAGAAATCCAAAAGATCCTTAAATCCAAAATCATAATTCCCCTCAGGTATTCCAGATGGATTGCAAATTTAGTGGTGGTAAGGAAGAAGAACGAGGAGATTAGGTTATGTGTGGATTTCAGAAACCTAAACAAATGCTCCAAGAAAGATAACTATCCACTACCCAATATGGAACACCTCTTCCAAAGAGTCTCAGGGGATAGTGTCATGTCATTCCTGGATGGTTTCTCTGGATATAACCAAGTTGCTGTGCACCCTGATGACCAAGAGAAAACCGCGTTTACCACTCCCCGGGGAACCTTCATGTATGCCAAAATGCCATTTGGGTTGATGAATGTTGGGACCACTTTTCAGAGAGCCATGGACCTAGATTTTGTAGGTTTGAAAGACAAGTTTTTTCTCATATACCTTGATGACCTCACTGTTTACTCCCACATCCATGAAGAACATTTGCATCACTTGAGGAGGGTATTTCTGAAATGTAGAAAATTTGGGATATCACTGAACCCGAAGAAGTATCAATTTGCACTTAGGAAGGGAAGACTCCTAGGTCACATAGTCTCAACTGAAGGTGTGAAGATTGATCCTGTTCAAGTTGAAGCACTCCAAAAGTTGTCCATACCTAGGTCAAAAAGAGATATTCAGTCATTTCTGGGCAAGATAAATTTTGTTAGGAGGTTTATCCCAAACTTTTCTAAGCTGGTAAAACACACAACCTTTATGTTAAGAAAGGAGGCTGAAATCAAATGGACAGAGCAAGCAAGAAGATATTTTGAGGGCATCAAGAAGGATATCATGGAAGCTCCCACTCTGATTAGTCCAGACTACACTAAGGGTTTTTGCATTTTCTCCTTTGCATCCTATGACACAGTGGCAGCTGTGCTGTTACAAAAAGATGATGAATTCCTTAATCACCCTATTGCCTTTTTCATCAACACATTGAAGGATGTTGAACTAAAATATGATCCCATTGAAAAGCAGGCTTATGCTCTCATCAAGTCATTGAAATCCTTCAGGGTTTACATTCTACATGCCAAGGTCCTTTCCTATGTCCCTTCAGCTACTGTAAAGGATGTATTGACCCAGCCTGACATTGATGGAAAGAGAGATAAATGGATTTCCAATCTTATTGAGTTTGACATAGAAGTAAATCCCACCAAGTTAGTGAAAGGCTAAGTTTTGGCTAAATTCATGGCTAAAGAAAATTGTGATCTTTTGGGAAATAATTTCACTTATGTAACTTCAACAAACCTACAGATAGAGATAGTAGTAGAAGCAACAACATAGACAGTTCAAGAGCATAATGACAGTCAACAAGTAGCTGACAAATTTTCCTCATGTGAGTGGTACTGAGGTATTATTCATTTCCTACAAAAGTTAGAAGTCCCCCTGTACTCACTCTAAATCAGGAACAGGCTCTTAAACTTAAATCAGTTAAATTTTGTGTAATTGATAAACTGCTGTATTGGAAAGATCCATTTGGTGTTTTGTTGAGATGATTATATAAAGAAGAATTATTTTAGGTCATGCATCAGTTTCATTCAAGCAAATGTGGAGGGAATCATTACTGGAATACCACAACCCACAAGATTCTGAGGGCTGGGTACTATTGTCCCATTCTTTTCTTTGAGGTGTGTACCTTTGTAAGTTGGTTTATGGTACCGAGGCCATTTTTCCCATTCAGCTAATTCTGCTAGTTGCAAAATTCTTTTAGGAGGAGCAAGATGAACCAAATGACATGGTGAGGAGGATGCTTGATTTGGTGGAGTTGCAGCAAGTCATGGAACAGGTGATGGAAAGGTCAGAAGCTCATCAACAGAAGATCAAGATTAGTTTTGACAAAATGAAAAAAGTGGACAACTTTTAGGTTGGATAATGGGTCCTCAAGTGGGATACTGTCAGGAAAGACAAGGGAAAGCATGGAAAGTTTGACTCTCTATGGATAGGCCCATTTGTGATAGCTCATGTGCAGTAGAACAACACCTTCAAATTGCAAAATCTAGAAGGAGAGGAGGTGTTTGATGGCCTAGTAAATGGGTGATTTCTGAAACTCTATTTCATCTGAGGCTTTAAGGCCTTGTTATTGTAAAATATTAGTTAGTAGATTTTTTTTTCTTACAAAATAAACCCCATGCCCAATTGAAAAATAGAAGATAGGTTTAATTCTTATTTTTTTTTCAGGAAAGGAATTTTGGTCTGAGGTTCTTGGGACCTCACAGGGAGGTTCCCATCCCTGAGTAGGAGCGAGATGTTATATTCTAAATAAATGAATTTTCAATAAGTCTACTCAGACAATTTATTTTTTGATAGTGATGAAGATTTCAGGTCATATTATGAAAGATGTTTGGGTGACTAACAAAGCTGGAATATCTGATGCTCTGTTTTTTAAGAAATTTGAAAGTTTTAGCTTTCGGTGGTTTAGGTGAACTTTACAATAGTCCATTAGCCACCAAAAATCCCAGCTTTCGGCAGCTAACAGTTTCGAATCACGACCACGTTAACCATCGAAATCCTGTTGATCACGTTTTTTACAAAATTTTGGAAAGGGAAATTTCGGTGGCTTAGGAAAACTCACCAACAATTCATTAGCCATCAAAAGGACCAAGTTTCGGTAGCTTAGCAAGTGGGTCCAGGAAGACATTAACCACCGAAAGCTCATTAAATACGTTTTTTGGAAAGGAAGTTTTTGATGTCCTGGGTGAATGTGCTAGCGATTCATTAGCCACTGAAAAGCTTGGATTTCAGCAGCTTACGAATTAAACCCTAAGATTCTCTTAACCACCGAAAAGGACAAAAAAGAAAACGGTTATCTGTCCATCAAAATCAAACTCGTCAGCATGAGGCATGTCATAATCTAGCACTTTAAACCATTGAAAATACCATGGGACTAAAATAAATCATGAATTGGTGGCTAAAAGGTCGTTATTGATCTGAAATGACAGATGGAAATCAAAACCATAGCATGTCCTCCATCTGTACCACGATCATAGTAAAACCTCCATGAAGAATCAAGTCCCAATTGGAAATGATTAATAGGCTAACGATCTCGTGGTTATCACCAGAATCCACCATTAGATTACTCAAGTACCAAGTGAGTGGTTAAACCCTAAAAATCAGCACCATATATTTAGTACATTCCACATTCTCTGCATGCATTCTTACTGCTCGAGGACATCCCTGAAACCAGCACCCTAAATTCCTTCAAAAAGTTTGAATTTTGGTTTTTTGCAGGTACAAAGAAGCACAAATCAGAGATGAAAAAGGGAGGAGGACCTGCTCTTAGACAGGAACTAGGGGACATTAGCTATCTTGAGTCACATCTAGAAGTCTACCAATTCTTCAAGGATGCAAGCTGTTACAGGTTATGTGAAAAAATATAGGGTTCACACTATCAAGTGGCAAAAGCATTTTCCCTTTCTTTTGATGGCTCTAAGGCACTAATAGGAAAGGAGTTCCTAGTGGATGAAACCCTAATTGCAGAAGTGAAAGAACTCCCAAGAACTAGAAATAAATGGTTTAAGACCACCATTACTAAAAATGTGGAGTTCAAATCATATTTAAAACCTGAACACAGACATGTAGTATGGAAGAAAAGTGTTCCATCCACCTGGCTAGAGGAGAGGTGGCAGTAATTATTGAAAGCAATCTTGGTTTACATAACCTGTGAAGGAAGGTATAACAGGGTGATGATTTATCACTTTAAATTAATGAATCATTTTATAGGAAGAATCCCTTTAAACCTACCCTTCTACCTCCACAAGAGCTTAACCAAGATGGCCCATCAGGTCAAGGCCTAGCCCACTAAAATTGCAGGAAGTTTATCTCACTATGGCCTGATACAACTCATAGTTCAAGAATTACTGCAAAGGAGAAATATAGCATGGGCATAATTTTTATTCTAGAATGAGTTTGAAACACACCTACATCTAGAATATAAAGGAAAGTAACCTTCAAAGAAATCCACCACCCCTAGGAGTGGAAAAAGGAAGAGGAGGGCTTTCTCACCAGTAAGAGGAGGGATATCTCACCAAGAAGAGGAGGGATATTTCTCACTTCTAAAACCAACCAAGCTAAAAGAAACTTGGAATTCAGTAGAAAGGAGAAGGAGGTCCCAACACAAAGTGAAAATATTCTGAACTTACCTTACTCAGACTCAGAAGAAGAAAGGGAGGAAGAAGTTTACCTAACAGAGCAAGTTGCAATAGAGAATGAAGAGTTTCCATCACCCACACCAAAAGAAGACCATGATGAACTAGTGGAAAAGGCTTCCTCCAACAAGCCTAGGTCACAAAGAGTGAACCAATTGTTGAGGAAAGTATATCAACTGGAAGTTTTAGAGAGAGTGATAAAAAGAACTAATGCAGTGTTAACCAAGAAAAACACTCAATTGAATAATTCCTTGCTAGAAATGAAAGGTATGTATTTTTTGCTGTAGAAAAGGAATCTGAGGTTTATGAAGGAAAACACCAGGCTCTATAGGATGATCATACTTTTGAGGTTGTAGGTGAAGAATTCGAACTCAAACCCTAGATTTTAGACTCACTTTGCACTAGAAACCCTAGCAGAGGGAGCAACAAGCTTTCAGGATCCTGAGGCAGCTCATGATGATACTACTCAGTCAAACCCTAGGAAAATGGAAGAATTAATAGAAAGACAGAGGTAAAAGCTATAGAAGATTGATCTAAAGGCTAATAAAAGTTTGTAGAAAATATAGCTTTTGGTGGCTTAGGAAAACACAACAGCTGTTCATTAGCCACTGAAATAAGAGCTTTCAGCAGCTAACAGACCCAGGATTCTGCTTCCTTAACCACCGAAAGCACAAAAGGTGGTAGAATGATATGTTTACACACAAAACTAGTTTTGATGGGTACAAACACCTTAGGGGTAAATGATTAAGCTCGAAATTGATAAAAATCACCAGTGGAGGGGGTCTATTCTAGTTTTGAGGGTGTGATCAAGGAGAAAGGGCAACGATGATGATGATGAAGACAACAATGATGAAGAAGAAGATGATGATGATGATGATGATGTGCGATGATGACGACGACGATGATGAAGATGATGATGTCTGATGATGACGACGACGA
This sequence comes from Pseudotsuga menziesii, assembly GCA_001517045.1. Lineage (NCBI taxonomy): Eukaryota > Viridiplantae > Streptophyta > Pinopsida > Pinales > Pinaceae > Pseudotsuga > Pseudotsuga menziesii. The sequence goes on along the minus strand of LPNX010961851.1, from coordinate 242,036 downwards.
TGATGAAGACGATGATGACGACGATGATGATGATCATGATGAAGACGATGATGATGAAGATGATGATGATGATGATGATGATGATGATCCACATGATGATGATGATGATGATGATGATGATGATGATGATGTTAGTATCTCTTTTTAAAAAGAAATAAGATAAAAGAATAGTTCTAATTAAATATTTACCTTTCATTATATTTCATCGTTGACGATGATGACGATGATGATGAAGATGATGATGGTGCTAAAGAAGATGATGGCGATGATATGAAGTAATTGATTTGATCAAGGTTTATTTTTAATTTAAAAAATAGTTTGAATGATGATGTTGATATTGATGTTGATAATTTTAATGAAGATGATGATCAAGATGATGATGATGATGATGATGACGATGATGAAGATGATGACGACGACAACGACAATGATGATGATAATTATGATTTTGATGGCGATGATGACAATGATGATGATGATGAAAATGATCATGAGGATAATGATGTCATCTTCATCAATTATGATGAAGAAGATGATGATGGTGATGATTATGTTGATGAGGATGAGGATGATGATGACGGTCATGATGATGAAAACGATGATGACAATGATGATGATGATGATGATGGTCATGATGATGAAGACGACGACGACGATGATGGTGATGATGATGATGAGGATGGTGAGGATGATGGTGATGGTGATGATGATGATGATGATGATGATGACTATGATGATGAAGATGATGATGATGATCATGACGATGAAGATGATTAGGATAATCATGATGATGAAGATGAGGATGATGATGAAGATGAGGATGATGATCATGACAATGAAGATGATGATGATGGTGATCATGATGATTACGACGACGATGATGATGTCGATATTGACGATGATGATGAAGACGACAATCCTGAAGATGAAGATGAAGATGACGATGATGATGATGATGATGATGAAGATGATGATGTATGATGATGATGACGATGATGATGAAGACGATGATGATGAAGACAACGATGACGACGACGATGATGATGATGATCAACATGACGACGATGGTGATGGTGATGATGTTAGTAACTCTTTAAAAAAAAAGATAAAAGAATAGGTCTAATTAAATATTTACCTTTCATTAATTATATTTCATTGTCTTCTTCATCCATGTCATCATATTCTTCATCCAAGTCATCATCTGTATCATCAGATCCAAATTCAACATTGTAAGGGTTGGCCATATCATCATAGACATCATCATCAGTTATGCTCATCGTGTCATTGTTAGTATAACTTTCATCGGCATTGTGTGCTACATCATCTGATTCAAGTGTTTCTTGGTGTACATCTTCTGCTGGATCATCATCATCACCTAACTCATGTTGATCATGCTCTTTGTCATCATATCCTTCTTCCAGAGAGCCCTCTTCATTAACATCGTCTAGGTTATACTTTATTGGCCTTCCCCTTGGATCGTGTCTCACAACAAATGACCAGCCCACTTTACTTGGAACCTCTGAGTAAAATACCTATTCACATTGTCTTGAAAGAACATATGGCTTTGTTATTGGCTCAAACAACCTTGTGTTTACCATGGTAAATCCATTATCATGTTCAATAATAATTCTATCGGGATTTAAAGTCACATTATATAATATCTTCCAAATACCCATAGTATCAATTTTCTGAGACTTTCGAATGTCTGTCACTCCTAGATGAAACATTGGTAAGTTCAAGGACAACAAATATCTCAGAATATGATGTTTTCTTTGTTTCATCCAATTTTTTGATCCAATATCTATATCCATTGCAGACCATAGCCTTATGGTGTTTTACCTGCAATAAGTAATACATGAAAAAATTACACAACCATTCAGTCCTTATGCAGCAATACATGGAAAATATCAACATGTACGTCAAAATGTAATTGGAAAAATAAAAGATATAGGGATTGATTAATTATATGCTTGCCATTTTATCTTTTACACCATATGCCAAATCGATTTCCCTTTCTGTTAGATTTATATCTCCATTGCATTGTGCTTCTTTTACCAATGAAGCCACACCTTCCCATGATATTCCATGACCTAATTGTTTGCATCATTCAATCCATACCTTCATCCAGTCAAGGTTGTTTGCAATGTATAAATGAATTGCATCCCATCCTTGACCAACTGTTTGATGACAACAACCATTAAAATGAAAGAAAGGTGTAAATATCCTGAACAAAGTATATGCTCTTAATTGAATCAATTATAACTAGAAAATACAATTAGAATATGAACAATATAATAAAAATCCACTAGGTAATAATTACCTTTCATCTTCCTTAATCTACCTTTCCCCTTCAGTTGATCCCCTTCAAATTTGTTATTGGATTTCGGATCACAAATGCGACGTAAATTGAGCTTTAACACTAAAATAGGAAGATATTCACTAACATACAACATGTTTTGGCATAATGTATATCCTTCCATCATAAAACCCTCAGCATGTGCTCATTGTCTCACCAAACGCTTCATAAATTTCATGTGCCTCTCAACCATCCACATGGACCTTGAGTGCATAGGTCCACACAAATCAATCTCCTCAACTTGGTGTATGAGGTAGTGTTCCCGTGCATTCAAAAATGCCGATGGTAGATGCTTCTGCATTTCACACATGAGACAAGGAATTTCTCTCCTCCAATACTTTATATCTTCTTTATGGATTTCTTTAGATGTCAACCATCTACAAGTGACGCAAACCAATAACGATATTTAACAAAAAATAAATAAATTACATATGATGAAATAGTGCACAGAAAAAAAAATATAAATTATACGGAGGATTAAAGAAACACTAAGCACATGCAAGTAATCGCTAGTTACCTCATGTATTTACCAAGATTATGTATAACTTGTTTGACATTGTTGTTGAAGTTTTCTGGGAGAGAGAGAGGTAGAACATACTGTATCAATATACAAACCATGCCATTTATTAAACAAAGAGTATACAAACAAGAAAAAAAATATACGCAGTAAAATGAAAAAAATAAATTATATGGACGTAAAAATAATAATTACCTTGATGAAGACATGCCAATCATGTGTTTTGACCCCCACAAAATCACCTTTTTTGGTTATGATATTCTTCAAGTTCACACAAAATCCAGTGGGAAATTTAATTGTCCGCATTACTTCTTTGACAACATTGCTTTGTTTCTCCGTAAACATCCATGGAATTTAGTTTATATTAACTTATTCTCAGTTGCTATGAAAGTGGATGACGTCTTTCATTGCATGGTTGCTTTCTTGAATTTATTTGCAAGCTTTCACAACTTTATATTTCTCCCTCCTTATCTCCAGTAGTCACCATAAGGTTTCAGTAACATTCTTTCCAATATGCATTGTATCAAACAAATGAGCAATTTGTAGATGCTCATAGTAGGGAAACAAGTTGAATTGAATAGTATAACTTTTTATTCCTCATGGAAGCCCACTAATTCCTTCATGATCACGATGGAAATCATGAATATTAGTTTATAAATAAATTACATCATAAATCAAATATGGCCACTACAATAAACAACTCACAATAAAAATTAAAATACATAACAATTCATATACGATGATCCATACGTACCATGATGACGATTTCTATTATATTGCATATTCCAAAGGCAAGGTGTCATTCTCTGTGGTTTTAATGCAGTCTCCTGCTTCCCATTGAAAATATTTTTTTCAGTTGTTGTATACCTGTGATTCTTAGAGAGGAAATGCCTATACTCATCAAACACCTCCTTTCTTAAGCTTTTTGAATGACGAAATTTTATCTTAGGACCACAAACTGAACATGCAATATTACCTTTTGTCTGAAGACCTACAATATTTAGATATGTAATATCTATGTCAAATATATTCATATATAAACTATTCTAACTACTCCATATAATTAAATGCAATTAAAGTGGAACTTAAAATTACAAACCACAAAACGAAGTTAACCTAGGGGCATCGTGTATTGTCCATACAACCATTGCAAGGAATTGAAATTGCCTTTGTCGTATTGGTCTAGATACGTCATACATAGTGATGCCATTCCATAACTTCAGTAGCTCATCTATAAGAGGTTCGATGTATACATTCATGTCTTTGACTTGGAACTTACTTGATTGATTTGAAGTACATATAAAATATATCATTATGAGAACCATTAGGATATATAAACCGTGCACGCGAGTAAAATAATAGATATATATATATATATATATGAAATTAGGAAACATAATACAGCAAATGAGATGCCACAACTACATTATAATTAAAATAGTTGTAGACAAAAAAACCTGGAATAATCATCGACAACATTATGTGCTCGCTCTTTATTGACAACCATGGAGGAATGTTATTGTTGATAACAAAAATAAGCCACACCGTGTAAATGGATTTTATCTGTGCAAATGGATTAACACCATTTGATGCCAAATAAATCCTAAGATTATGTGGTTCTTCTTTAAAGTGAGGCCACTTTTCCTCCATATCTCTAAAAGTAGAACCATCTGCAGGCATTCAGATAACATCATCTTGACTTCTGTTCCTGGCATGGTAATCCATAAATTGCGCTATGTTTTTGCATCTGAATAGTCATTGCAAATGTAGAATTATGGGAATATAACGAAGAACCTTCTGAGGCACCTTTTTTGTTACTTTATCTGTACGATATCTACTTACATGACATTCTGGACATTCTGTTGCAAATTCATGCTAATTATAATATATAACATGGTCATTAGGGCATGCATGAATTTATTCATAATGAATTCCAATCTCTTTCATGATGGAAGATAAGTATCGATATGTGCGAGGTAAAATATTTGATGGTGGTAACAAAAATTCAGCTATCAAGCTACAAAGAAAAAAATTTAGTGTAATAAATAAATAATATTAACGAAACACGCTTCATCCGTACGATGATCAATAATGAGTTAACAATACAATTATTAGGGAAATAAAGATAAACTTTATCATGATCCTATATATGTGATGGATTATTTTACATACCTTAGCATCTGTGTGATTTCAATGCTTGAAATACCATTCATAACCTTCAAGTTCATTATCAACAATACAGCAGAGAGAAGATTTGTTTTGGATCCTTTATGAAGGGGTTCATATGCCTTATCGAGAAGAGGTATATCGTGAACATCATCAAAGTCATCATCATTTTAATTATCAACGTCATAGTCATCATCCATTCTAACATTAAATGAATCATGGATCAATGTATTTGTACCATCATCTTCAACTACATTATCAGTATGATCATCTTGTTCAATATGATCATTCACTTGTTCTCCATTAAACATACATGCTCCATGATCTTGATCCTGAACTTGTTCTGAAAGCACTTCCTCTAGAAGATATGCTGTAGGGTGTCTTTCCTTTAATATAAATACATGGAAAAATCAATAGATATAAATTAATATATTAAAAATAAAAATAATACATACAATTACCAAAATAAAGAAAATAATAAACTTTATAATACTAAACCTACAAATGGACGATATTTGACAAGGAATAGAACTACCTTAAAGGATTTAAAGTCACACTGTATAATATCTTCCAAATATGCATAGTATCGATTTTCTGAGACTTCTGGATGTCTGTCACTTCTAGATGAAACATTGGTAACCTCAAAGACAATAGATATCCTAGAATATGATGTTTTTTTTGTTTCATCCAATTTTTTGATCCGATATCTACCTCCATTGCAGACCATAGCCTTATGGTGTTTTACCTACAATAAGCAATACATGAAAAAATTACACAATCATTCAGTCCTTATGTAGTAATACATGGAAAAGAACAACATGTACACCAAAATGTAATTTTCAAAATAAAATATTTAGAGGGATTGATTAATTATATGCTTTCCATTTTATCTTTTACACCATATGCCAAATCGATTTCCCTTTCTGTTAAATTTCTATCTCCATTGTGTTGTGATGCTTTTACCAATGAAGCCACACCTTCCCATGATATTCCATGACCTGATTGTTCACATCTTTCAATCCATACTTTCATCCAGTCAAGATTGTTTGCGATGTATAAATGAATTGCATCCCATTCTTGACCAACTATTTGATGACAATAACCATTAAAATGAAAGAAAGGTGTAAATCTCCTGAACAAAGTATATGCTCTTAATTGAAGCAATTATAACTAGAAAATAAAATTAGAATATGAAAATATAATAAAAATCCACTAGATAATAATTACCTTTCACTTTCCTCAATCTACCTTTCCCCTTTAGTTGCTCCCCTTCAAATTTGTTATTGGAGTTCGGATCACAAATGCGACGTAAATTGAGCTTTGATGCTAAAATAGGAAGATATTCACTAACATACAACATGTTTTGGTATACCATATATCCTTCCATCATAGAACCCTCAACATGTGCTCGTTTTCTCACCAAACCCTTCATAAATTTCAAGTGCCTCTCAAGCATCCACATGGACCTTGAGTGCATCGGTCCACACAACTCAATCTCCTCAACCTAGTGTATGAGGTAGTTTTCCCGTGCATTGAAAAATGATGATGGTAGATTCTTCTGCATTTCACACATGAGACAAGGAATTTCTCTCCTCCAATAACGATATTTAACAAAAAAAATTAAATTACATATGATGAAAAAGTGCACAAAAAAACAAATATAAATTATATGGAGAATTAAAGAAACGCTAACACATGCAAGTAATCGCTAGTTACCTCATGTATTTACCAAGATTATATATAACTTGTTTGACATTGTTGTCGAAGTTGTCCAGGAGAGAGAGAGGTAGAACATATTGTATCAATATACAAACCACGCCATTTATTAAAAAAAGAGTATACAAACAAGAAAAAAAATATACGCAGTAAAATGACACTACAACAAAAACTGGATTTAGCATCGAATTTAGTGCCGGATTTTAGTGTAATTTTTTCCCAATTGTGGTGAACAATTTGGCACTAAACCTGGCGCTATTGTACATTTTCGTAAAATTCCGTCTATTGCATCTTTTTTTCCGTCCTTTTTAACATCCATTTTCGCACCCAATTTTTTGCATCTGTTGTTACGCCTTTATTTTCGCCCAATTTTGCAACTTCTATTGCATCTTTTTTTTGTGTCCTTTGTTACATCCTTGTTTGCACCCAGTTTCACGCTCAGTTTTGCATCCAATTTTGCGTCTTATTTTTCTCCTAGTTTTTCATCAAGTCTTGCACCCAATTTTGCACCATGTTTTGCATAAAATTATGTGTCCAATTCTGCATCTAACGTTGCATCTAGGATTGCATCCAATTTTCGGCCCAATGTTGTGTCTAGTTTTGCATCCAATTTTACTTATAATGTTGCATCCCCATTTGCATCTAATTTTTTATCTTGGTTTACGTATTTTTTTGTATCCATGTTTGTGCCTAATGTTTCATCTTGTTTTACGTTGTATTTTGCATCTAGGTTTGCACCTAGTGTTGCATCCCGGTTGATGTATTTTTTTGCATCTATCTTTCAGCCCAATGTTGCACCCAGTGTTGTGCCTAGTTTTGCAGCCATGTTTGTATCTAATATTGAATCTAGTTTTGTATCCAATGTTGCATCCCATCTTGCATTCAACATTACGTCTAGTTTTACATCCAATGTTTTGTCCCTTCTTTCATCCAATATTGTGTCTCATTTTAAGTTTTTGTTTGTGCCAAGTGTTCATTCCATTTTTGCACTTGGTGTTACACCTAGTTTTATGTCCATCGATACACCATATTTTGTGCTCAATTTAATGTCCAATTTTACATCTAGTTAGGAGTCCACTTTTGCATCTATTGTTGCGTTTAGTTTTGGACCTAGTATTGTATCTAGTTTTGAGTCATTAGTTGTGTCTAGTGTTGAGTCTCTTTTTGCATCCAATTTTGCGTTGTGTGACATCCATTTTTGTGTCCATATTTGTGTCTTACTTTTGCATCTACTTTTGTGTTTGGTGTGACGTCCACTTTTACATCTTGTTTTGCATTTAGTGTTGCATCTAATATTGTATCCATCTTGCACTACTACATTTTTTACCTTTATAAATACATTCCAATATCATTAGGGCATGGAGGAATAGAACCACCAACCTCCTACTTGTAAAACAGGTGCTCTTCCATTGAGCTAGCACCCTTTAAGAATCGGGAAGAGGAGAAATATTAACACATAGATTTGATCATTTGTAATTCTAGTAAAAGACAATAAGATCCAAATACATTCAAGCTTAAAATCCAATTTAATTTTTCAAACACACTAATAAGCACAAAAATATACCATCCTTAGGAAACAAAATATCGTAAACAATTATGCAATATATTAAAGTGGTCCGCAAAAGAGTCTTAGAGAACAACATAATGCATTGATGCATACCTAATAACCTAAAATTGATATAGACAAAGAATAAGGGATGTGGTTAAGAAATAGTTGTAGAATCCAATTAAGGATGTGTGTGTTGCTACATAAATTTTGTTATTCATTGATGAGGTAATTTTGTTCAGCAATGGGATGGTAAGAGAAGAACTCATGAATGGTTACTAAAAGAAGATGCCTACAAACTAAATATTGATACAAACTAAAGATAAACTTAGGGAATATTTCTTAAATTTGACAAGAAGTACATATAACTCCATTATACCTACCATCTACAAAACCTGTACCTACTACAACTTCAAAATCAACCACTATCTATAGAATAGAGAGAACACATTCAGACCCCAGCTAGAATAGACCATACCATAGTCATGGCCTAATAGGGAAAGGGGAATGCACATTAAAAAATAAGGTTTATCAACCCCAGAGGAATGAATCCTAAGTGAACAGTCCAAGAGCAGCCCAAATAAATGAACACGGTCTACTTTATCAGCAGCAAAATGGAATTATCATGGATTCTTCATGTGCTAACAAATGGAATTCAATTCAAAGGAAATTGTGAAATTATTAGTGAGTCCAATATGAATAAAACAATAAGCCAGTTCAAATGATGGAGAAAAACCATTTCTTAGCTAGATGCAAGGTCCTTGATGGACTTGGAGTAATGTTGGTGGTAGCAATTCGAATGAAGACTGAGCCAAAGAAGTTGAATGGAACAATGGCCAACAGGTGGGGAGGAAGATGTTTAGTAAGAAACCACCAACAATCATCATAATATATGAAGCAAAAACCTAAAAGAAGTGAAAAAACCATCAAGTTGAGATTTAATATAAGAAAGTGAAGTTCTTATTAGGAATGTGGGTCTTCCTAAGTTTCGATATGTCTCATTAGAACGCTGGTAAAAGAGACTTTCAGAAAATAACAAATTCTAATCTCCAGTGTTGTTAATTTTTCCCTTCAAGGCAACTATAGGGAAATGTATCAGAGAGTTTGAATTAAATTTTAATGTCCTTGTTTCAAGTTGTGTGGTGAGCAAAAGAAGCTGTAGTAATTATCTGTAAAATCACCTAAGTGTGAAAAGAAAAAATAATAATGCCTAGTGAAGTGGTAGAAAAAATAACACTATTTGGTTATTCATATATTCATGTTGCGTCAAATGGTAGATATAGGAAACATGCTCTAGGGGGGCCTACCACATACATGAACATATAAATGCATTTGGTATGTCCCTAAAACACATATGGTACAAGGTGTAATAAAAGCTGGCAAATCCAAGCTATCGATAAACTCCTGATTGCAATTTATGGAGGGAAGATAAGAGCAACTCTCATGAATTAACTCAGGGTGAATTTCCAAGACTTTGGATGATCAGGAAAAAGTTACCGAGGACAATAACAACCATTGTTGTTCACAATATATACTTAATAGTTTGAACATTCATGCATATAGACCTCATGATTCCTAACACATCATCTACACAACTATTCACTTGCAACAAATCCATTGAAGAAAAGATAGAAGACTACATTGCAATGAAATAGATATCATCAACAAATAGCATCATGAAGGCACTACCCCATTCATTCTCGTCATCAGCAATAACATTTGTACAATACTTTATATTATTTTAGTGCAAACAAGTTAATACAAGGTTAAAGGCTACAAAATGCAACATAAATTATCTATTTGGTAATACCCAAAATATACCACTACATTATGAATCCTTCTTTTCTAGGGAAAACTATCACATTTTATTACTATATAAAGCACAAAAATGCTTTATATGGGTGTTGTAGCACAAAATACAAAATATAAATCTTACTTTGCTTTGTAAACCAAATCTTAAACTATCCACTAAACATAATCTCCCTTTTAGGAAAACAAATATAGTCTTCCTTTAAGATCTTTTAAAAAACTAAAAATATAAGATAAAAAAACATAAATAGAAAATTTTGAAATAAAAATACAAAGGTCAGATCTAGAAACCTCTGACATGCCCTCATTGAAATTTACAGCGAGAAGTACCCCAAAGTGGATAAGTAATACCTCTTTGGATATAGCATCAACTCATTGGTTTAATTCTTTGTAATGTGGTATATTTTGAAAGTATTTAAGATCTCAACTATCTCCTTAAGACATTAAGTATATACTTGTAATCTCATACATTGGGTTCATGTTGGTTGTTGTCTAGTTTCCAATGTAGTAAAGGCAATATTCTAGTCAAAAAGTTGTTTGATACTCAATATTGTGCAGTCTTTTGTCAACCCAATCCTCAAAACTTTGGATTGTTCTGGATTGTCTAGATCCTACCTCTTGTGGTCTCTATCTTTCTTTATTTTTCTAATTTCTTACTGTGCACTAACTATACAAGTTTGTGCCTTTTCATTGTTCAGTGTATCTATGTCAGAGACTCATACTTGTGTCCACTTGACTACCTGCAAAATCATTTTTCCTTTATAGCTCTTTGCATTTTTCAATGGTGTTTGGCCTAAGAGAGCATAATTATTACTACACCTTAAACCCAAGTTGGAAAAATTGATGGCCTAAAATAGCATAATTATATAATTTTGTATAAATGAAATTGAAAAGTGTTGAAGATGGGTATTGATTGAACACCTTTATGAAGGTGTGTAAATGTAGGGGCCGGTAGTAAAAGAAAGAGGAGCTTCACAGTTTTGGTGAACAGGGCAAGAGAACAACATCAAGACATTGCAACTATAGTAAAGTTGTTGGGAACACATTTAAACACATATAGCACAATGCCTTAATGAATATGTCACCCTCAGTCTTAGACAAAGTTTTCATTTGGAATATAGAAAAACAACAATAAATAATCTTGTTTTCATAATAAACAGTCATAAAAAGAGGTCTCTCACAACAATTTGAGGTGTGAGACTAGTCACAAAAGAAAACCCCTGTAGCAACTACCATTATAATCTGGGAAGATTTCCAATAGGTAAGGATGTTGCAGACCTATATCTTTCAGTGTTCCCCATAGAAACTTCAACATCAATTGGAGACAAAATGATAACCTTAAATGAATTTAGGTTACAACCATAAAAAATAGTAATTTGAAGACTAAAAAGGATTGCAGCTGCGGCATAAACATGTTTACCCTTGGATGAGTATGATGGTGCTATCATGGAGTAGATTGGGACCGAATTTATCACTTTATCCTTGTGTTTGCCTCTGTTGTCTCAATGAAGAAAATCTTGGGGATTTTTATATGGTTGTTTAAATGTACAAGGATAAGGTTGAAGAAGATATTAGGTTGATGGCATACCTGGGCACAATTCTTGGTGGTCCTGTGGATATAAGAAATAGTGAGGAGACTTATACCAAATTATGGAAAGAATTATACCCATATCCTGGAGGTGATTTCTTGTAGTAGTGAGTCATCAGTAGCCATGAAAGGAGCCGATTTGGATTTTGAGGCCTTACTATAGCTTGTATTATGGAAGGCATCGCTGTCTCAACACACTTCTGTTAAGTATTTCTAATAATGATTCACTCTAAGAAAGTTCTAGGTATCAAAAAACATTAGATTGGCATCTTTTCAGATCTGCGCAGACATCTAGGTTGAAGCAGCAAACAATATTCAAATTTGGGCATATTTCGATGCAACACTGATTGAGTCTCAACATCATATGAAGCATTTTGTTGCACATCTTAAAGACCTATAAAAGCACAAATAACCCCACATTATTTCAAATTTGGGCATGATTTTAGATGGTTCATATAGCATGTAAACAAGCAGTGAATTTTAAATTCTAGGAATAACTGTGTGAAGAAAAGTAATAAAAAGAATTTATTTCCAAATCGTTTTTAGTAGGATATTGGACATCCATCTCAATTGAAAAACATTTCATTATAATCTATCATCACTTGACTACTCCAAAAAAAATTGTGACTGAGATCTTCATCATCATTGCGGCTGTGGTTGACTGGGGCAAAACTTCGGTTGCTGGTTATCTTTCTCTTCTTCACCAACATGGTAGCTCTTAGCTTGCTTGAGTCTCTTCCTTCACAGCATACAATAGTCATGGTGGAGGGTAGTCTCAGTGGTAAGGAGCAGTAGAAACAAAGCTACTACAACTCTCGGTGAAGGCTTGGTAGAGCAGCAACAACTATCGGTGAAGGCTTGGTAGAGCAGAAACAACTCTCGGTGGTGAGTTCACGGTGGGAGCACAACTCACAGTGGGGGCTATAGAAGCTCACGGTGGTGGGTCCTGAGCTCACTGTGAGGAGACTAAGGTAGTAGCAGCAGACTTCTAAGGTAGAAGCAGCCCACAAAGGTAGCAACAGGATGCCGACAGCCTTCACCTAGGTGGCAGCAGGTACAAAAAGTTACGGTCACAGCAGCAGGGAAAGTACAGTCTACAGTCCACATGGAAACAACAACAGTAGTAGTAAAAGCCTGCTAGGGTTCACTCAGTTTGGAAATATTTTTTTATACATTCATCTCAGAGTTCTGTGAACTAATTCTCTGCTCATGTACAAACTCGGTCATCTCATTTAGAGGATGAATTATTAATGCTTTGGGTTTTTTGTCCTTTAAAGGTTTCCCTGTGAAAAGTCGTGTGTTCAATTGTGTGATGTTTTTTTTTACTACTGCATTAGTTTTACTTCTGTTAAAATATCAAGTGCTATCTCTATTACAATCTGCAATTTTTAAAATTACTATACACATGTCAAATTCAACACTCCTAACCATGAGGATGTCTTATAGATCCAAATCAATCTTCATGAGGCACATTGATGGTTTCTATTTTCTCGAGTGGGTGCACTGATATGAGACATATGCCATTGGTTAAGAATCAAAGGCATTGCCTCTTCATGAAAAGGTTCGAGGTTTTTGAAGGTTGAAGACTGTTCATGTGAGATAAAAGATGGCCATTTCAATGGAAATATTTTAATTAATGTTGTTATGGAGTAAGAAGGCCCTCCAATGTGGTGCAAGATGGCATGCATAATGCACTAGTTTGAAAATCCATGAACTTGAATGTTGACAGTAGGTACAATCACATATTTTGAACTCCATGCATTGTCTATAATTTTTACACCCAATTTTGGAAGAGTTATACCATGGATTAAAAAGCTCGTGGGAAAGTCTAGGAAAATTATAAAATTCATCACCAACCATCAACCATTCTCCAAGTTGAAGTTGTTGAAACAAGATATGCCTTAAAATTCATCATGTCACATGGCCTTGTAGATGGAGAATGTGTATTAGTTTTTATGGGGCTGAGAGTGGTATTTGTGCTATCTCCATCCCCAGCACAACATTTGAGCTTCTTTGAAATGTGGGGTATTTGTGCTCACAACACAACATTTTACTTTCTTTGAAATGTAGATGCAGACAAGGATTTATTTGGAAAGGTTTATGAGGGCACAGATACCATAGTTGAGAAAACCATGGAAATCATTTCACATGAAACTCCCATGCTTTATTTATTGGTGCATATTTTGAAGAGCTTGTTAGGATAATCATTTATAAGTGGAACCAGTTCAATAGTCCATTGTACACTTCAGCTCATGATTTGAATTCTAGATTTTATGATGAAGACGTCATTGCTCAAAGCAATAGCAAGAAGGAAGCCCCAGTTCAATGAATATAACCCTCATTAGAATATTTCCAGCTTCTCTACAAACTAAGGTGAAGGAAGATTTGTGAATTTTGCTGCTAAGGTGGATTAACTTCGAAATATCAAACTTGGATAAGAGGAGGGCCATGAACCCTATTAGATGGTGGATTTTCCATGGAGCAAAGGTTGTACATTTTCATGAATGTGCTATGCATCTTATTTCACACATGGCAAGCTCTTCATCAACAAAAGGAATTGTAACACATACATTTTTATTCACTATGTAAAGTGCAATAGGTTGGAAACACAAAAGGCAGAGGATTTTGTCTTTGTGCATCCAAATATCTGCTTTGTGTCATGCAAGAGTGATGAATATACAAGTGGACCTGATAAAGTCTGGGATGTGGATTCTGAAACTCCTAACAAGGGGTTGGCTGAGAGCTGCTCTAATTATTGAGAACACTTCTTCCCTTCCATGATCTACCATAAAAAACAATTCATATTCAACTTCTCTTAATGCAAATGATGACAAGGCCAATGAATTTGAGAGCTACATGTAGCTCATATTGTATATTGGCACATATAGCCTAATATATAAGGTTGACTATCAAATTTGCATAATATATTCATCTACGGCAATTAATGTAACATAAAAATTCTATTAAATTGTTGGTTGTTTGTATCATTCTAGTTATCTCAGTTATTTGATACTTCATTCTAATTTAATTTCCATGATAATTTGATAATTAAAAAGGGAAAAAAATATTTATTGAATTATTTATAGTTTTTGTGTTTTTTAATGCCCTATTCCCCATTTCCTAAAATTTTGGGCATCGATATTTCCGTGGCATACCCATTTCAAAAGCTTATACCCACTTCCCTGTTGCGTGCAACTCAACCTTTCAAACTAATAAGGACTTACTCATGATTAAAAAAGAAAGACCTAGAGATGGATCCAAGGATGATCTTCAATAATTCCTTCAGAGCCAATTTAGCATCTAGAACACCAGTACCACTACAACATATCATCAAAATTGGCCCACCAAAAGTTGAACCCTGTGTATTACTAAGGTGGCAATATCAATTCTTGTTACTAGCACATGTTCCTTAGGAATATTATTGTTTCTTACATACAAGAATGCATCTCCTATATTTCGAGTCTATAATCCTCAATTCCCCCAACCACGAGATGTAGAAGACGAATCCTCCTCACTCAAGAATGAATAAAACCTTCAAAATGAAGCACCTTGGATTAGATAAGAGAATCTGCTGCTACCCTTACCATTGTTTTTTTCCTGTGGTCTCTGTTGGGGAAAATATTTAAGGGTAAACATGTAAAGGATCTCTCTCTGGAACGGGCAATGGATCTGAAACTAATGGTTTTGGATCTAAGACGGCCTTTTTTTATTACTAGGAACATGACCGGATATTTATTTGAGTACGAGTAGTTTATCTAGTAGTTGAACCAATTAACCCAGCAGTAGAACCCCCAATAGTAGCTAAGACAAAATAAGTAGGAGCATGTAACGTCCCCGACCCTCTGACCAACAAAGAGGATGCTACCATGGCATTAACCATCCAGGCTAAGAGCCCCATGATCATGTGAAAGCATAAAAATGCTAAAATGTTGAAACATAATGCATTGAAGTGGAACATACACATATGCAATTATTTATCATACACAGCAGAAGCAACCATACGTTCCTACAAGAAGTCAACATGTTCATCACATTCATTAACAGAAAATATGATTACAGAAGTAAAATGGAAAAGATCACTTATCTTATGAAGAACTCATTCTGAAACCAGCTACGTCGCTGCACCATTCCACCCAAACATAGGCCAGTGTGCTCATCAATATCTCACCAACACTTCCAACCTCGAGTTTGGCATGATTCTCCAAGGATTAAGGGAACAAGCAGGCTTACACATAGCCAAGGGTACACAAGACATAGCCAAGCCAACACAATTGGGTTTATCAGGCCATCAACAAGACAGCCAAGCCAACATGGTCAGGTTTATCAGGCCATACAGGAGTTAGGAAAGGATAAATACTAAGCTGGTGAGCTCATTATAACAGAGCTAGGAACACCTACACCAGAACTAGCCTGACTTCTAAGACACCCACACACACCCAACATAAGGAATCAGTCCCTTCTCTGCTACACAGTCCCTCAGGCCCTGCATTCCCTTCCAGTGCTATTGAGGGGTTGTGGAGAAGAAAGCCAGCCCTCTAGCTTTGTCTGTGTGGTTTCCAAACACACCAGGTTTATCAAGCAACCCAAGCCCCCATACTTGCTCCCAACACAGTTCGAAGACCAACCATTGCACTCATGCAATCATTCAGCTGTCAAAGCTTAAATAGGGAAAATGACTCCTAATTCGTTCTTGTCCCTATCATGGCCAAAATGACTCCCAAGCGAATTACAATAGTCCCAAAACATAATCAATAAACAAAAATCACAACATGGGGGAAACAACAACCCGTCCTGGGCAACACGGCCACGAGGAAGACTTACACAGACCACACTGGGGAAGAAATACAGTCTCCCAGCCTGTGTGTGAGAGAAACTTGCACTGGACCCCAAATGTGAAGAAGACCACAACAATCACAACATAAGGGAGACCACAACAACACAGAAAATATTGAGGAGAATGGTGGCAACCATAACTCACGGGAAGAACAACAGTCCCAATCTCAACATTGAATCGATGGAAAATTACACGGCCATACCAATCTGCAAGGAGATCATACAGCAAAAAATGTGAATGTCCCTTCACAGGAAAATCATGGATGAAAGAGCACGGCTCCTAGCTCGCTATGTGAGTCAAAACCAAGAAAAATCCTATGCATGAGAATAATGAACAGACAATGGTCCCTGCGTGAGGGTGAATAGCTCCGCCTATGCGCGTGGATGAACAGACAACGATGAGAATGCATAGTCATGGGGAGAATGGAGCATTTGCCAGAGTGATGGCGATGGTTTGCTTGCCACACTGTAACATGAGTTCAACCACGCTAGTGGAGTGTGTGTGTGGGCAAGGACTAATAGTCTTGTCACACTCCACCCCAAGCCATAACTGCCCCAACTAATAGCAGAGCTTTTAATGGTGGTGGTTGGATAAGACAAGGGAAGATGGGAAAATCAAAACAGGGTGGTGACACATGGATTCTCTCTCATGGCTCAAGGTTTGACAATTATCCCACCCTTATCCTTGTGAAAATCATGCCCCTTCTCAATTTAGTTGCTGCGAATGTAGCTGGTTGGGTTATTTAATTAAAGATGCATATTTACATGATGACAAAACTTGATATGTATGCCGCATGCCCTGATATACCATCGGTGATGATTTCAACCTGAAACATAGCATAACCAATCAATGGTGGGGCCTTGGCCTTTAGCTCCGCACCATGATCATTTACAATATATACATCATATACATCTAACGCAATGGGGTCAAAACAGGGGTGTTACATTCCCCTCCCCCTTTAATAGCACTGTGCTTAGTGCTTTACAAAATTGAACAAAATGCTACACTGGTATCGCCTCAGTGTTGCACATAATTGAACAAAAATGGATGTGCCAATTGCATGGCATCCTCCAGCTCCCACATAGCCTCTTCAGGTCCTAGTGCTCCCATTGCACCTTTACCTGACCTATGGCCCGGTTTCGGAGCATTGTGACCTTCCTGTTGAGGATGCGCATTGGCTCGGTTCGGAACTCTCCCTTGGGTTCCACTTGAATCACATCCCAATTTATCACATGGTTAGGATCATGTACATATCTCTTAAGCAAAGAAACATGAAAAACATTATGAGCTCTAGTACTAGCAGGCAATGCAAGTCTATATGCAACTGGCCCTATTCTTTCAAGCACTTCAAACGACCCACAATATCTTGGTGACAGCTTGGCACAACTTCCATGATTCAAGGAACTCTTCCTTGCCCTCACTCGGAGGTAAACATGATCCCCAACACTGAACTCCCTATTCACCCTATGCTTATCTGCATAGCTTTTCTGCCTGTCTTGTGCTGCTTTTAGACTCTGCCTGATCTTTACAACCTCTTGCTCCATTTCCTTGAGCAATTTTGGCCCAAGCATAATCCTGTTCACTGTATTATCCTAAGTAACTGGTGTTCTACACCTTCTTCCATACAAAGCTCCATACTGACTCATCCCCAAGGATGCCTGCTATCCATTGTTATAAGCAAACTCTACCAAGTGCAAGTAATCTTCCCACTTGGTTGGTTTGTCCATCACGTACATGTGAAGCATGTCTTCAAGTACCTGATTAACTCTCTCTGTCTGCCCATATGTCTGAGGATGGTATGCAGTGCTGAAGTTTAGCTTTGTACCCAAATTTGCAAACAATCCCTTCCAAAAGTTGGAAGTGAACTTGACATCTCTGTCAGAGACTATTGCCTTCGGCAATCCATGCAATTTGAAAATCTCCTTCATGAAATGCAATGTCATTAGTCTTATGTGTAGACTTAACTGATACAAAATGTGCTACCTTAGTAAACCTGTCTACCACAACCATGATGGAATCATGTTGTCTCCAAGTCATCAGCAATCCTGTAATAAAATCCATGGAAACAACTTCCCATTTCCATTCTGGAACTGGCAAAGGCTGCAAGAAACTTGCAGGGTGTTGATGCTAAACCTTTACTTGTTGACATTTCATACACCTTGAAATGTACTCAACCATATCCCTTTTCATTCCTGGCCAAAAGTATTGCTTTCTAGCTGTAGCAATTGTCTTCTGATATCCTGGGTGGCCAGAATACGGAGCTTGATGGATTTCATCCATAACAACTCTCCTCAAATTTACTACATCTGGAATATAAATTCTACCTTTATAAGCAAGAATTCCATCTTCTTCCAATTTATATCCCTCATACCTCTTCTCAAGAATTTGCTGCTGCAATTTTTCTTTTACCTGCTCATACAATTCATCTCCAACAGCATGACTAGCAATATGCTGCCTCAAATCTGATTGGCAAATACTAAGAGATGCCACATGCATTTCCTACACCTTCCTGCTGAGTGCATTAGCTACCTTATTTTCCTTTCCCTTTATGTGCTTGATTTCAAAATCAAACTCATATAAAAATTCCAGCCATCTTGCTTGCTTAGCATTCAGAGTAGGCTGATCAAATAGATACTTCAGTCCACAATGATCTGTTATGAGCTCAAATCTCCTTCCCATCAAGTAATGTCTCCACATCTTGAAAGCATGTACTATGGCTGCAAGCTCTAGATCATGAGTTGCATAGTTCTTCTCATGTTCCTTCAACTTTCTCGACTCATAACATATCACGTGGTTGTCTTGCATAAGGACTCCTCCAAGACCTTATCCGCATGCATCGGTACACACCACAAAATCCTTCTCTGGATCTGCAACCTTCAATACTGGTGCACTGGTGAGAAGACTCTTCAACCACTGGAAACTTTCTTCACACCTTGATGTCCATTCGAACTTCATCCCCTTCTTTTGCAAAGAAGTGATGGCATGTGCAACTTTGGAGAATCCTAAATGAACCTCCTGTAGTATCCTACAAGTCCCATAAAAGATCTTACATCTGTCACATTTCTTGGAGTAGGCCAATTCATAATGGCTTCAATCTTTTCAGGGTCCACAGATATACCCTCCTCTGAGATAATGTGACCCAAATACTGAATTCTATCTCTATAAAAGTCACACTTGCTCAGTTTTGCATACAGATGATGCTCCTTGAGCAATTTCAATGTCAATCTCAAATGCTCTTCATGTTCTTCCTCATTCTTGGAATAAACAAGAATGTCATCAAGGAACATAAGAACAAACTTGTCCAAATACTTGCTGAAGACACTATTCATAAGGCACATAAATGTAGCTAGTGCATTTGTGAGACCAAATGGTACCACTACAAACTCATAATGTCCATACCTTGTTCTGAAGGCTGTCTTATGAATGTGTTCATCCTTGATTCTCACCTGATGATAACCAGACCTCAAGTCAATCTTTGAAAATACCTTTGCTCCTCTCATTTGATCAAAGAGGTCATCAATCCTAGGCAAAGGATATTTATTCTTCACAGTAACCTTATTCAAGTGTCTGTAATCAATACATAACCTGAGTGTACCATCTTTCTTCTTTACAAACAGAATTGGTGCTCCCCAAGGAGACACACTCAGTTGGTTATACTTCTTTTCCAACAACTCTTGCAATTGCATCTTCAACTCTAGCATCTCTGATGTACTCATCTTGTAGGGTGCCTTGGAAACTGGTGATGTTCCTAGCACAAGTTCAATAGTGAAATCAATGTCCCTCTTTGGAGGAAGCCCTGGAATCTCATCAGGAAACACATCCCTGAAATCCTGTAACACCTGATAGTCATCCAACCTAGGAGTTTCATCTTTTGATGTCTCCAAAATATGGGCTGCATACAACTGACAACCCTTCCTATATAACTTCTTCAACTGCATTGCTGAAACCTGCCGTACTGAAATCACCTTAGGAATACCTTTCACAACTACTAGGTTCCCTTCTTCATTCATGCATTCGAAAGTCTTATTGTAATAGTCAAGCTTCACCCTGTGAGCTTCTAACCAATCCATTCTAATGAGAACATCATAGGAACCAAGCAATAGAACATTCAGATCTACACATATGACCAATCCATTCATGACCAATGGACATTTCTCTACCACTTCACTGACCTTTCTCTTAGTTCCAGTGGCTAGCTGGACTAACCAAGAATTCCTATGATTTATTTTCTTAAAAGCACAAATCTCCACTACTCTAGGAGTAATGTAGCTGTGAGTAGAACTAGTGTTAATCAAAATAGAAACAAATTGCTCAACAATCTTACCTGCTACGTCAACCACAGTTGACTGGTGATCTTCCGTCCAGTGCTGCATAAATCCTAGGGACTGTCCTTGCTACTTGACGCACTGTTTCTACTTCTTGAATGTTATAAGCTGGCCTTGCACTCTCATTCTCGAGTGGACAATTCTTGTACATGTGGGGTCGTCCACATTTCCAACATTGAAGTGGCCCTCTATTATGCTGTGGATCTTTAGGCTTTTCTCCTGTCACTCCAACTGGCTTACTCGTAGCTTGGGATGGCTGCTTCTGCTGATTCCTGAAGTTAGAAGGTTTGAAACCTTTCTTTCTTTGGTCAAATTTCTCATTCTTCTTGTCCTTCCATGCCTTATGGTAATCAGGTTTACCTTTGCTTTGCTCATAGCAATACTTAGCCTTCCTTATTGCTTCTTCAAGAGTCCTAGGTTCATAAAACTCAATTCTATCTTTGTAGGACTAAGGTAATCCACTTAGAAAACACTGGACCTTCACTTTTTCATCTCTGATGTAATAGACATACCTCAACAACTCCAAAAACTTATTTGCATACTCTTCCATGGTCTGCTGTGCTAATCTCAGCTCATGGAACTCCTTAATCTTGTCATCATAATATCTGTCAGAGAGGATTTTCTGCTTGAAATACTTCTTGAACTGTTTCCAATTAAGTCTCCTTTCATTGATCCTCTTTACTTGCTTGAATTGCTCCCACCAAGTGGATGCCCTTCCATTCAGATTGAATATGGAAACTCTTTCCTTCATGTTTCCTGAATAGTCATGCACTTGAAAGTACTTCTTTATCCCAAGAAGCCAAGCTTCAGCCTCCTATCCAGTCTTTACCTCACCATCAAATGTAGGAGGTTTAGCTTTCTTAAATTCATCACGAGAGCAATCCCTATGGTGTCTCTTCCTTTTTCTTTTATGAGAAGAAGAACTTGAATCCCCGCTGGATTCTTCAGAATTAAATGATCCACTAGAAGTCCTTCTCCTTCTCCTAGTGCTGCTCTTACTACCTTCTGGTCTTGCTATACCTCATCTAGAGTCTATATTTCTCTGCAATTCTATCAAAATATGCAACATAGCAACATTCAACTAATGATGCTCTTCCTGGGCTTTAATCAAGCTTCTCATGGTGGCTGCAACATCTGACGGTGTCTCTTGGAATTTCCTTCCATTAGAATCTATGTCATCATTTCCATTACGGAAATTTTCTCCCATGGCATCTCGGGCACGCTCATAAGAATCCCGAGCATCATATCCATCATGGGTTCTCATAACTGAACCACCACTTACTTACCAAACTATACTACCTGAAATACTGCCCTTGAAGGTGACTATGATTCTGCGAACGTGTTAGTAACACAACTGTTAGATGCATAATATTGATATAAATCAGAATCACTTACCTTCTTCTGGAAAAATCATAAAATAACAAAATTTCCCAAAACATAGAATTTTCTCCCTCAAAGAACGTCTGTCTGAGGGGGATGACGGGGGTCAAGGGGGCTTGCCCCCTTGTGGCTTCCTTGCACCACTGCAGGGTGGGTCGAGGGCAGCGCCCTCATTTTTTTTTTGTTGTAAATCTTGATTTTCGCGCAATATGGTGCATAAGATTGCTACCACTTTCTCCTTTTCAGCCCTGAAAATCCAATGAAAAACCACTGAAAATTCCCCTGAAAAATAGTCGAAATCTGCTGGGAAAACCCATGGAAAACTCAAAATTTCCTTGTATAGGATCAGGTCTCATCCCAACTAACATTCCGACATTTCGGCGGTCCAACCAACTAAATTCCTCCGCTGTATCGGCGGTCGGGTGCACTGTTCATCGAAAGGATAGTCTACAAAACAACCGCAACAACGAGTAGTGATCTCACTGCGGGTTCCACGGAAAACTCATCGGCTATCGGAATCTCTATCCACTAGATTCATCTAACATAGCTCATCGGCAACTAACCATCGTCGACGGTCGACGATTCCAGGACTTAGAGAAATTTTTGAAATTTTCCCTTTTAGTCTTCCCTTTTCCTGCTTGATCGGCTCAATTCTCTTCTTTTCATCGGTAAAATAGTTCCATCAGTAGCTGCAACAGCGACCCATAATCTTTTCTCTTCTCTCGATCGGCAGCCCAATCTCCTATGGCATAACCTAATCGGTATCAACAGTCTCTTCTCATTGGAAGACTAGTCCTCTAGGCTTCCAAAATGGTGGCACATGAAACACTATCTTCTTCTGATAGTTGATGATTTCGGACCTTGGCAAAAATTTTAAACTTTCTTTACAGCGTCAGCGGTCAAAGGCCTTACCCGTCGGACGTGTAGTTGTCTAGCCATCCGCAACGGCGGTGCTCATTCAACTATTTTCCACCGACGGACGTTGAACACTTAGAAAATTTTCCACAATTCTCATTCCAACTATTCTTCGTCGGGTAGGCTTCCGCCTAGCTCTCCGCTACATCAGAAGTCCCTTCCCACTAAGTGTTTCGATGAACCGATAGTTCAAACACTTAGACAATTTGTGGAAGTTTTCTATCATCAACTTCTGATCTCTGCTGGGTAGAAATAAATCTTGCTTCTGTCATTGCATATTCATGGTCCATTCAGGCCCATGCTGCAACATGAGCTCTGATACCACACTGTAATGTCCCCGACCCTCTGACCAATGAAGAGGATGCTACCATGGCGTTAACCATCCAGGATAAGAGCCCCATGATCATGTGAAAGCATAAAAATGCTAAAATGCTGAAACAGGATGCATTGAAGTGGAACATACATAGATGCAATTATTTATCATGCACAGTGGAAGCAACCATACGTTCCTACAAGCATTCAACATGTTCATCACATTCATTAACAGAAAATATGATTGCAGAAGTAAAATGGACAAGATCACTTATCTTATGAAGAACTTGTTCCACAACCAGCTACGTCGCTGCAACGTTCCACCCAACCATAGGCCAGTGTGCTCATCAATATCTCAACAACACTACCACCCCCGAGCTGGGCATGATTCTCCAAGGATTAAGGGAACAATTAGGCTCACACATAGCCAAGGGTACACAAGACACACCCAAGCCAACACAGTTGGGTTTATCAGGCCATCAACAAGACAGCCAAGCCAACATGGTCAGGTTTATTAGGCCATCCAGGAGTTAGGAAAGGCTAAATTCTAAGATGGTGAGCTCATTATAGAGCTAGAAACACCTACACCAGAACTAGCCTAACTTCTAAGACACCCACACACACCCAACACAAGGAATCAATCCCTTCTCTGCTACACAGTCCCTCAGGCCCTGCATTCCCTTCCAGTGCTATTGAGGGGTTGTGGAGAAGAAATCCAGCCCTCTAGCTCTGTCTGTGTGGTTTCCAAACACACTAGGTTTATCAAGCAACCCAAGCCCCCATCCCTGCTGCCAACATAGTCTGAATACCAACCATTGCACTCATGCAATCATTCAGCTGCTAAAGCTTAAATAGGGAAAATGACTCCTGAGTCGTTCTTGTCCCTATCACGGCCAAAATGACTCCCAAGCGAATTACAATAGTCCCAAAACATAATCAGTAAACACAAATCACAACATGGGGGAAACAACAGCCCATCCTGGGCAACGTAGCCACCAGGAAGACTTACACAGACCACACTGGCGAAGAAATACAGTCTCCCAGCCTGTGCATGAGAGAAACTTGCACCAGACCCCAAATGTGAAGAAGAAAACAACAATCACAATGTAAGGGAGACCACAACAACACAACAAATCTTGAGGAGAATGGTGGCAACCATAACTCACGAGAAGAACAATGGTCCCAATCTCAACATTGAAATGATGGAAAATTACATGGCCATACCAGTCTGCAAGGAGATCATACAGCCGAAAACGTGAATGGCCCTTCATAGGAAAATCATGGATGAAAGAGCACAGATCCCAGCTCGCTGTGTGAGTCAAAACCAGGAAAAATCCTGTGCGTGAGAATAATGAATAGACAATGGTCCCTGTGTGAGGATGAACAGCTCCACCTATGCGCGTGGATGTATAGACAATGATGAGAATGCGTAGTCGTGGGGAGAATGGAGCATTCACCAGAGTGATGGTGGTGGTTTTCTTACCACAATGTAAGGTGAGGTCAACCATGCTGGTGGAGTGTGCCTGTGGGCAAGGACTGATAGTCCTGCCACACTCCAACCCTAGCCATAACTGCCCCAACTAACAGCAGAGATTTTAATGGTGGTGGTTGGATAAGACAAGAGAAGATGGGAAAATCAAAACAAGGTGGTGACACATGGATTCTCTCTCATGGATCAAGGTTTGACAATTCCCCCACCCTTATCCTTGTGAAAATCATGCCCCTTCTCAATTTAGTTTCCGCGAACGTAGCTAGTTGGGTTATTTAATTAAGGATGCATATTTACATGATGACAAAACTTGATATGTATGCCGCATGCCATGATATACTATCGGTGACGATTTCAACCTGAAACATAGCATAACCAATCAATGGTGGGGCCTTGGCCTTTAGCTAGGCACCATGATCATTTACAATATATACATCATATACATCTAATGCAATGGGGTCAAAACCAGGGTGTTACAGAGCAATAGGGGTAGTTAGACCAAGTCCATTACTATATTCACCAGGAGCATATCCAAGAGCATTTTGTGTTGATCCAATTATTGGAAAAACACATATCTGATCCCCTATTTGTAGAACTCATAATGAAGTTCCTATCTACTCGTATTTTGGATAAGAAAGGAACTAACTATACCTTTACGAATAGAGGCATTCCAAGGGGAGTGGTTTTTTCTCCCCTCCCGATGAATGTGGTACTTCACAAATTGGATGTTTTCGCCCTTTCTATTTGTAAAAAGAGAAGGCTCCAATATGGACAGTTTGTAGATGACTGCACTATAGGGATTGGGGTGAATTCGGATAGCCTCACACTCGATATAATAACCCAATTTATCCAGTTTATTAAAACTAAGTTGGGTAGAATTTATTTTCAGGTTAAATTGATAAAGAAAGCTGGTTGTATATTAGGGGCAAATCTGTAGGCAATTTCCACCTTAAAAACAAAAACTTGCGTCCATCGCTTGGGTTTAAACACAAAAAAAACACAAACTTGCATCCATCGCTTGTGTTTAAACACTAATATCTGATATAGGGTTTGATTTCTCGTGTAGGGTTTCAGAGAACCCTTGTGCAACAACTAGGTTTTGCAATTATAGGATTAAGAAGAAAATATCGGCACATATTGGGAAATCGACCCTGCTTGATGCTGGGCAATGTGCTGGGAAAATTTATCATGCAGGGTTTAGAGAACCCTCATGCAGCAACCAGGTTTTGCAATTATAGGATTAAGAAGAAAATATCGGCACATATTGGGAAATCAACCCTGCTTGATGCTGGGCAATGTGCTGGGAAAATTACAACAATGGCTGCGATACTGGGTACATTTTAACAGCCTTGCAACCGCTGAATTTAAAATCCCTAGAAATCTATAATAAGTATAATTTAAAGAAAGCTAATAGAAGCGAATGTACTCCCACCGTAGAAAATAGAAAGAAATATGACTGGTAAAGAAAGATGATAGAAGCTAATGCACTCCCATTGCAGAAATTAGAGAAAGAAATATGGGCAGTGGAAATGTTTGAGAATTTGCAAACATTCACACAAACCCTTGGATGACAAATTGGGTATTAAAACAGGCCACACGCATGAGGGAAAACAAATAGGGATGAAAAATAGACTGTCGTACCTTAGCAGGCAATGCCATAAATCCCTTGACCTTGGTGAGCACAAGATCTTTGAGCCTCCATTATCTGCAGGTAACAGGAGCCTCCATTGTCTACAGGCAGCTATTTTGCCTCCTCGTCTTTTACATTTTCACCAAGGTTCTTTCTTCTAAAATCTAATGAGTATTACTTTATCACTTAATGGTTTTGTTAGCTTTCTCATTTTTGGTAATTTAGGTTGATTATTTTGATTAAAAGGTATTTGCAAATTGTAAAACAATCTTATACAAAATACTGATGGATGTAATTTGTTTTTTTGTGTTTTAATGCAACAAGGCAGTCGATAATCAGGTACATCTGTGCTTTAATATCCAACTTTCCATACATATATTGGTTTAAATTAGCAATTGCCCAAGGTGCAAACATAGGTCGAAAGGGAAAAAAAAAAGTAGAGTAAATGTGATGGAGTGAAAAAACAAAAGAAAAAATAAAAAATGAAATGAGATTGAAAATTTATTAAAAATGTATACACATAAAAAATAGTATAAAGTAATGTTAACTATAATAGAATAACTTGGTATATATTGTACAAGTTAATCTTAAAGTACTTTAAAATATCAATGTCAAGGTATATCAAAAGCTAGACTCATGGAAATCATTAGGAAGCAATTAATTTAAAGGATATAAAAAGTTGTGTACACGTATGTAATCAATATTAATCTTGAAATTAACGTACCGAGGAACTAAATTTGAACCAAATACATATTCGTTTTTTTTTGGGATTAGGATACAAGTTGTGTTAGGAAGATAGCGGCACAAATGGATAATACCATCCAAAGGCATTGACCTAGTAAAATAATACAACATTGAAGTCTAGAACAAATTTTAAGATAAGTGGAGAATGAAAACATTAGTTACAATAAATTTTATGTACAAAACTTCAAATATTAAAAATACATAATATCCATTAACTTTGGAAAATACTATAAAATCCATGCATGATTTCTTAATAAAAGTAGAATAAAATGTGATGAGACACTATAGGGAAAATAACAATAATCTAGAATGATGAACATCTCAATTTGTAATTGCATTTTTTTTCATTAATGAAAATTTTGACACTCCCGTAGGTGTCATGTACATATAGTCATGGCTTTTGAACTTGGGTGGGGACAACGATAGCCTACTACCCCAACTACCAAGCCTACAAGAGGAACCCCTATAATTTCATTTTATATGTACACGCATCTTTCTAAATAGACTCAAATCCTTCTTAACAACAAAATATAGATATTGCAAGGTTGAAATGTTTTTTTAAAGTTAAAGCCATACATTTATCCTCTTCATAATGGAATTTTATTTATGGAAAGTAAACGACAATCTTAAAGTGACATGAACAAGCCACAAAGCAACACATCATTTTCTAATGAGCATTTTAAAGAGCACTCAATGAAAGAAATGAGCTCAATATAACATGATCTTCCCAATAGTTGATATATCTTGCATGCGTTATCGCTTGTGACCATGAAGGGTCAAACACTCATAATAAGGAAGGGATTGCATAATCCATGTGTCTCCAATTCCATATATAGTAATAACTAGGTCAAACAAAACTATTGGATTATGTTTTGCAATGATCAAAGAGGGAATATGAGAGAGCATACTAATGTGGTTTATGTTGCATGGTGTAAGGGTGGTTAAATAAAAGTTTCTCTTACGTATTATGTTAACTCATTTGCAATCTCTCAGTTTGACTTAAACTTTTTGTTTCAAAGAAAGGGTGTTCTATTAAAAGTCTAAACATTCATGGTTGTTTCCAAGAAGTTGTTTGCATTTAAATATGTTTCCCTTCGGCACAGTAGATTGTGTCGATAGATTGGACAATAAATGCAACGACGAAGGGACTAGCAAATCACATCCCAAGTCTAGATTGGGATAGGTGTTGAAATGATCAAATTATCTATATTGAGCTTAAGACATCTGAATATTTGGACTGAACCTCCCACTAGGGGAGGCCACACCTTCTAGTTGTAACCCAATGATTTGAAGTTTGGTAGTGTAATAAATATATGGGCAAGTCTTTCAATGGAAGAAGGTATAGGTCTTTATGCAATTTGCAAGGTATGGACAGAGGCATAAAGACCTTACCTACCACTTTTGTGATCATGGTACATGGCGCTAGGATAGAGACTCAGACAATGAGGAGACTCGAAGAGTCCACCAAATAAGGAACATAAACTATGAGTCACACTTAAAACCAACATACATATTTTGTATTTTCATGAATTTGCTAAAATGTGCCTCCAATGTAATAACACTTAAATGAAAAGCATAAATGTAAAATAAATACCATATTCTAAATATAAAAATTATAAATTTAAAATAAATTATTTTAACTATATAATCAATATGTTAATTTTAAAAAAAGTATTCTTATAACTAAAATTAAAATTAAAATGGATTATAACTAAAATTAAAATTGATTATAGGTAAATAATTAATATGTTATTTTTTTAAATGTTTTTAATAAAAATGCTTGCTCTATATCAATGCATTATATATATATATATTGTTTTGAATTTGAGATTTTTTTTAAGTGGACCAAAATTTGTTATATATAGTGCAAATTGATTCCTCTCATTATTCAAAAAAATCAAATCATTTAAAATAACAAGTAGTTGACCAACTTCTAACACAATTTCACCCATTTTCCTACATCTAAAAAACGTTTAACCAATTAAAAAAACCTTAAAAGTAATTTAAAGAATAACTCTTTCTTAACTCTATAGCAATTAACCTACTCTTTTAATTCCTTCCATCTTAAAAACTCTTAACTAATAATTAGATAAAAACAAATACCAACTCTTTTTAGTAAGATATGGATTTATATGTTTGGCCTCGTTTTCTGAAATTTCTATTCTCAAACGTGCTTTCAATAAAATATGTAACTACAAATATTTCAACGAGGGCTGAAAGAATTAGATTTGCAGTTACAAGCATCACACCTATTTGCCAAAACGACTAAACCGCATTACACAAATTCCTCATTTAATTGAAAATATAGATGTAAAAACCAACTAGCATAGAGTACTAGAAGGAAATCGAATCATGAAAAACTGTGAAGTTTTTTGGAGTTGAAAGCATGTGGCAGACTTGAGATTCGACCAAATTATTGTTCCATGGGCAGGGCAAAGCCCAAGTCTTCTAATGGACTAAATGACGGGTAGAAAAATGAGAGTCCACTGGGGTTTGGAGCCCTAAATATACCGTAGGTGCCGGTATTCTATCCTATGTAAGAAGAGTTTGGGGACCCTCTTTTTGAGCCCTGCAAATATAGATCCCTACAATATTTGCAGGATCGTCCCTCTGAAGAGCTGAAAACCAATGTTTACTCGGCTAGCGTTCTATGTGTTCCTAAGTGCGGTAGACTATTTTTCCTATTGGACTAAGTTGCTTACTTTTTGTTAGTATGCAAATTAGCTAAATACACAATAAAAAATGATAGTAAATACACAGTGAAAAATGAAGAAACAAAAGTGTAGATCATGTTGGCCAATGCAGATTCCATTCAAGCTATGCGAGAAATAGTCCACACATTTTGCATTGGAGTCATTGATTCCCCTGCAGCTTTCAATTAATGTTAAGCCACAGGTATACAACTTGAAGGAAGCCTAAACCTCCACAAGGAAGGCGAGCATGAGAGGGAACATAGGAAAGGAAATGATTGCTTGTAGTTGCATTAGGGCAATAACCGGGGGATGTGAAGGATTTAATCTCATACAGGGGGACGGAAAGCATTGAATAGGGTGATGCATAGTAGATGCTGGTCAGACGGAGAGGTGACGAACCATATCTATAAGGTAAGGTAAAGTAAAGTGATCTTAGTTTTTGAGCCATGTTCTTTGTACATTAATATTGAACAACGAGCAATGGAAATGTCTAGGGTACAATCGAGTAATGTGCTAGTTTTAGTTTTTGATTCATGTGCTTTTTAAGTTACCACCGAACAATTAGCAGCAAAACCTGAGCCATGAATGGGGAACCTGAGGGTAATATGAAAAACCATTGGATAATATAGTGTTGAGAAAGACACTTGGCGAAATTGTATTTGTTGAAGGGACGACCAATTTGGCCATAGTGGCCAAAAACAGGCCTCAGATAAAAATGTCTTCGACGTAAACATGTATACATGATCAATGAATTTAAGTTGTATGTGGTCAGTGTTAATATTTTTTAGGTATAACCCTGATGGCAACATCAAACATAACCCTTATTATTATTTTTGTCTGGCGTACCCTGAATAAGAATTATACCCTCCTAGTCCTCCTCATCCACAATTGCCATAACACCATTAATTCCCAACGTAACCCTTATTATTATTCCTATCTGGCATACCCTGAACAAGAATTATACCCTCCCAGTCCTCCTCATCCACAATTTCTATAACACCATTAATTCCCATATGCCACACTAGTGGAAATGCCTCTAACAATTGGTTACCAGTTAAATTATCGATTAATATTTTACAGTGGCAATATTTTTTCGTGGCTCCTTGGAAAATGGATGAATGGGCTCATGATGGAATCGGTTGGTCACAATCCATAGAATAAAGAATGGAACACTGATTGCAAGTGAAGATTGCGATGGAGTTTAAAAATTTTGACGGTGCTCAATCTTGACCCAACCCATTTATACCGACCCAACCCATTTAACATCTCTACCCTCCCTTTGATATATAATTTCTTTTTTGGCGTGTTTATGTATAACCAATAGGGATTTTAATCCCCTCCCTCCCGACCACATAGGATTTCATCTCTTCTTCTTAAAGTTGTATTTTCTTTTATTTTTAAAATTAATGAGAAAAAATAAAAAGGTAAAAATTTAACAAAATAGATTTAAGAAAATTAGCAAAGAAATCGATTGCTATATGGATGTTTTCACCATAACGTCATGTCTATAATGTCATATCTATGTGGGAAATATTTGTCTTACAAGAAAGAAAAGGTCATTTCAAGCTTTGTGCGACTAAGAATAATTATCATTGATTGGGCCATATTATCAAGTTAAAAAATAACGTTTAATAAGAGGCTCATGGGTCATGTGTGATTCCCTAGACCACCTCAAAGGCCCTATATACTACATAGATAATATTTAGCCAATGAGTAAGATATGTCGGTCATTTTGAGGTTTGACACACCAAGTATGGCTTTCAGTCCCTTGGCCATGATTTGATGTGAAAAGAGTTATTGGGACAAAATATTTTTCCTTAGGGCTCATGAACTATGTGTGGGGCCTTAGGCCACCACAAAGCCCTATAAAGGGAATATTGGCATGTGAGAAATATATAGTACCTCTTTTATGAATTTTTGTTAACCATGGATATTTTTTGTAACTTAAGCAATGGCAAGGTCAAAAGACATAGCTTAGGCCATAATATTTGCATTTGGCCTATAAGAAAAATATGGTCTTAGAATATTCTACACAGGGCGTAACAAAGAAATAGGAAAATACAACAACGATGGAGAATCCTTTGCATTTGTTCTTAGAAATCACGCTACTTGACATAAAATTGTAAAGAAGCCACATGAGCTGATTCAATACCCAATTCTTTCCATCTTCAGTATTTTGATTCAATCCCAAATTCTCTCCATCTTCAATGATCCTAATGAAGGAAAATGCATTGATTTCTTTAACAGAATGTGGAAGATGGAAGCTGGGAGGTCATCCAGAGGCTCCATGAGAAAGCATTATCATGACTAGTACTTGAGTAATAGGCGGTTTGATAACCTCTTGTTATAAAGCCAAAGCTTCGCAGTGTTGCGCGCCCGATCCGTTAGTCCCTATAATAGAGTAGGCTCACCCGATTCATTCTCATCATCCAACGATTGTATGGATTTGGCTCCTTGTCCCCATAATTTATGTACCCTCATAGAGTTTGAGGTGTTTCTACTCAGATTAGGTCTCCTAGATGGGTCTTATCTTGGCTAGTCCTAATTAGTCCATTTGTGTGAATCTCTCTCATAAAACATAGCTATAAATGTCAATCTGTAGTAATGCAAAATCCAATCGCGAGATAGCAATCTAAATTTTGGTGACCTAGCATCAGTAGCACCACCAACATAGGTCTATCTTATATAGTATATGAAAGAGAAACATCTAAGACAGAGACAGTAGAGGCATCAACATCGGTAGAGATCCTAGTTTACTTTGATCCATCCCCAAAAACTAGGCTTTGAACATCCTGGCCCGAGAATCAAGACACCCACATTGCCAACTGGGTGCCTTCAGAAGTCCTCATGGGCGGAATAATGTTAAATCCTCTCATGACCGAATTAAATCCTCTCATGGACGAATTGGGGACAGACCAGATGGACCAAATTGATACTCATAACCCTGAATCCATATATTGATTTAGCAAAAGCCCCATTGGGAAATGGGTAGTTGTACATAGATCTATATTTGAAAATTCCTTCATGTTTTGCTTCGCCTCCCTATGAAACTTCATAGGTTTTAATCTATATTTTAATTTGTATAATGTATAAGTAAATAATATGTGTATATATTTAATTATATTAAATCACATAACATATGAACTATATATATTTATTTATATTAAATCTTTTAACATATGAACTATAGTAACATATTTATATTAATTATATGTTATTATTATATTTACATATTTTACCATTATTAAGGTGAAAGAAGTTTATATATCATAAGGGTGCTTATTAAATATTTACCTATTTTATAAATTCAGTTAAGTATTATATTTACATTTATTACAAGTATAGTATGGATGGACTATGAATGTATGGATTTTAACATAATTCCCTAAAATGAAGCATGTTTTGTTGGGAGAAAGACAATTGGAACAATTTCAATATTATGTTTCCCTTGTGGTTTGAATTTTGTACTTTGGTGGGGTGTTTTATAATAATCCCACTTTTTATGCATGCTTTAAATGGTAAACATATCCCATATGATTTAAATGATGATTATGATGAACTAGATGACAATGACAGTGATGATGTTTTTAATGAAGACGATGATGGAAATGATGACGATCATCATCATCTTCGTCATCTTTGTCATTGTCATCATGATTATCACAATAGTCATCATCATCGGCATAATCATCATCCATGTCATCATCATCACCATTGTCCTTGACATCATCATCATGATTATTGACATTTTCATCAGTTATTCATCATTATCTTTGGCATAAGAAATAGCATCTACCCAAAATATGTGATTAGTGGAAAAGGGTCATGGAGGACACACACGATTTATGCATGAAGAATAACAATTTATTTTTTAAGATGATCAACATCATAATATTTTGATTGTACTCATCATCATTTTCATTTTCCTCGTCACCATCATCACCATTCATTGCATTTCCATCATAATCATCGACAATGTCGTCATTTCCACTATCCTCCTCCTCCTCCTCCTCATCATCATAATCGTCATCATCATTGTCATCGTTCTCCTCATTATCAACAACATTATCATCATCATCATAACCATCCTCAATATCATAATCATTATCCTCATTTTCATCTTCAACATCTGGGTGTAAAACTGGATGCAAAAGTGGATAAAAACATGGATGCAAAAAAGGATGCAAACATGGATGCAACAAAAGTAGGCTCAAAAGTGGGCGCATAATGGGGTGCACCAAAAATGGATGCAAAAGGTGATGTAAAAGTGGATGGAAAAAATGATGCAATCATGGAAGCAAAACATGATGAAAAAAGTGGCACAAAAGTGGATACAACTATGGATGTAAAATTGGATACAAAATTGGATGCAAAATTGGATGCAACAAAAGTAGATGCAAAAGTAGTCGTAACACCCAAAGCAAAACCTGATGCAAAAGTGGATGCAAAAATGGATGCAAAAAGGGATGCAATAACTGATGTAAAATTAGATGCAAAAAGAGATGCAAACGTGGATGCAAAAGTTGAAGAAAAAGTGGGTGTAAAAGTAAGTACAAAAATGGGTATGAATTGGGACGCTAAAAGAGTGGATGCAAACGTGGATGCAATAATATATGCAAAAAAAGACGTAAACATGAATGCAAAATGGGATGCAAAAAGGGATGAAAACATGGGTGCAAAAGTGGAAGAAAAAATGGATGCAAAAGTGGATGCAAAAATGGTTGAAACAAAATGAGATGCAAAACTAGACTCAAAACAGGATGTAAACTTTGATGCAAAACTTGGCGCACGAAGGGATGCAAAAAAAGAAGTAGAAGTGGATGTAAAAAAGGATGCAAAAGTGGATGAAAACAAGGGTGTAAAAGTTGAGGCAAACATGGGCGTAAAATGGGGCGCAACAAGAGTAGATGTACAAACTAGGCTTAAAATTAGGTGCAAAACTAGGCTCAAAACCTGTCGCAAAACTTGATGCAAAACCTGGCACATAACTAGTTTCAAATTACACCACAATTTGCGCCATATTTAGAAAAAGGACGCAAAAAATGCCTAAAATAGCATCAACCTATGAAATTGCGCCATTTTGTCCAAAAAATGAAGAAAAATACCATTGCAAATTACACCGCAATTTGCGCCATATTTAGAAAAAGGACGCAAAAAATGCCTAAAATAGCATCAACCTGTGAAATTGCGCCATTTTGTCCAAAAAATGAAGAAAAATACACTGAAAGATGGTCTAAATGCAAAAAAGGATGCAAAAAGAGATGATAAATCCAGTTTTTGTTGTAGTATGAAAAGCAAAATTATATGGACATAACAATAATAATTACCTTGATGAAGACATGCCAATCATGTGTTTTGACCCCCGCAAAATCACCTTTTTTGGTTATGATATTCTTCAAGTTTGCACAAAATCCAGTGGAAAATTTAATTGTCCGCACTACTTCTTTGACAACATTGCTTTGTTGCTCCATAAACATCCATGGAATTGAGTTTATATTAACTTGTTCTCAGTTTCTATGAAATTGGATGACGTCTTTCATTGCATGGTTGCTTTCTTTAATGTCTTTTCAATCTTTCAAAACTTTATATTTCTCCCTCCTTAGCTCCGATAGTCGCCATAAGGTTTTAGTAACATTCTTTCCAATATGCATTGTATTAAACAAATGAGCAATTTTGGGTGCTCATAGTAGGGAAACATGCTGAATTGAATAGTATAACTTTTCGTCCCTTGTGGAATCCCATTAATGCCTTCATGATCATGATGGACATCATGAATATTAGTTTATAAATAAATTACATCATAAATCAAATATGGCTACTACAGTAAACAACTCACAATAAAAATTAAAATACATAAAAAATCATATACAATGATCCATACGTACCATGATGACGATTTCTTTTGTATTGCATCTTCCAAAGGTGAGGTGTCATTATCTGTGGTTTTAATGCAGTCTCCTGCTTCCCATTGAAAATATTTTTTTCAGTTGTTCTATACCTGTGATTCTTAGAGAGGAAATTCCTATACTCATCAAACACCTCCTTTCTTAAGCTTTTTGAATGACGAGATTTTATCTTAGGACCACAAACTGGACATGCAAATTTACCCCTTGTCTGAAGACCTACAATATTTAGATATGGAATATCTATGTCATATATATTCATATATAAACTCTTCTAACTACTCCATATAATAAAATGCAATTAAAGTGGAACTTAAATTACAAACCACAAAATGAAGTTAACCCAGGGGCATCGTGTATTGTCCATACAACCATTGCAAGGAATTGAAATTGCCTTTGTCATATTGGTCTAGATACGTCATACACAGTGATGCCATTCCATAACTTCAGTAGCTA
>LPNX010961851.1:175222-205387 GCA_001517045.1 Pseudotsuga menziesii | reverse complement strand
TAGGCCACACCGTGTAAATGGATTTCATATGTGCAAATGGATTAACACCATTTGCTGCCAAAGAAATCCTAAGATTACGTGGTTCTTCTTTAAAGTGAGGCCACTTTTCCTCCATATCTCTAAAAGCAGAACCGTCTGCAGACAATCAGATAACATCATCTTGACTTTTGTTCCTGGCATGGTAATCCATAAATTGCGCTATGTTTTTGTGTCAAAACCCCAAATTTTCACAAAAAATTAAAATTCTGAAATAATATAAAATGCTGAGACTGCGGTTTACTAACAGCTAACGATTAGCAATAAATGAAAGAGTTAATAGATTAGTTTCACATAAAATCAATTATGTTAACTCAACAGTTTTCTTATTGAAACAATATTAAGTTTAACTTGCGCATTATTTCTACTTTCAATTTACTGGTGAGTTCTATTTATGACAGTAGGTGGAATCTGACTTTGAATTTCGGGTCTTACTTAGCATTTATGCTAACATAGAAGGATTACTTGTTCTTACAGGTTTATAGGTATGAATGATCGAGTAACATATTTAATTTCATAAATCATCCAGCAATATTTCTATTTACAAAATAATAAGCTTAGTAGATAAGCTGTTGTAATCCAAACAACTTCCGTAAGGTAAAAACAATTTGTTTTCTTCAGTTGCTATTGTAGATGAAGTTCATATGATTGTGTTTCTTCCTTTAGAGTATGTAGCGACAGTAAACTACTTTCCTTGGCTCTGAACATTTCATCTTATCTGCTTGATAACCTTTTTTTTAAATGCATATCCTAGCATTTCTATAATACATTTCTGGCATTAAGTTTCGTCTACGAACAACTTCCAAGAATGGTGTTTTTCTTATAGAGATAATCTTCTTATCTTATGTTAACCTCAGTATTTTGGTATAAACATAAAAATATTTTTCCAAAGTAATGAGAAACAACCAAATTCTAAAATAAGATCTCATTGATCTGAACTAAGTAAAAGAGTTCATAGTAGTGTTCTTATATTACTCTTTGCCACTTCATAGCTTTGCTATTATTTGCTTTGATAGTTTCCATAAGACTTATAATCCTGCATAAACTATTTGTTATTAGACACATAGGTTTTTAACAATGTTGAACTTGTAGAATGTTTATGAACCTACTCAAAACGATGCTATGCAAAGTTCTTGACTTGAGTGTTGTTGTAAAAAAATGCATGACCACAATGTAAGAGAATCTATAACTACTAGATAGTTTTCTTACACAAAATAACTAGACTATTTATATGATAAACGATTTCATACTTGGCTTGAGTTATTATTGGTAACAACTTAGTTAATAATACACTCACATCGCATTAATGTTATTGCTATTTGCTTTGGTGAGTTATAACCATTCTAAAAGGGTTAATACATACATATATTATGCATATTCCAATGATAATTGTTAACATAAAATTTTAATGTATCCCCACAATATTCACTAGCTTAGACTTATAACATAGTTTACCAATATTTTTATGCAAGGGTTTTTGGGTCACGAGACTAAGATTATAACTGTGAGCTAGGTCAACGTTATTATAAAGTTGCATCTCCATGCCAATGATGGGCTAACTTCTATACGTTTAAGCATATTTATTAAGATATGATCACCGGGCATACATTAAAAACCTATGTAGTTTATTAAATCATTTGGTAAATAATTGATTACGATTTGGTTGCAGGGAACTATGGAGAGTCTACCCACTGCATGAATTTAATGATTGCGGCCATGTGGAAAACTCTTGGCCATGCAAGGGTTGTATATATATAATTATCAACCCTAACCCTTGGCTTATTATTGTTCCAACTTTTGCGTAAGCCCTTCAGGCTGCTTTGCAAACACCGATGGTGGCTGTGAATGAAATTCAACTATCAATGGCTCCCATGTCTGTGTTTGTCATGCCATACTTCCCTTGATCTTGGTCCTATTACCCAATTCCATCATGGTTCCTTTTTGATCTATAAAGGTTCACTGTTCTTCTTGCAAATGTCCTTACGACCCACCTATAGCTTCCTCTACTGCCCTTCTATCTTGGTCTGTCACTGTGTGAAAGGTTGAGCTCAATGTGACTATTTGTTAAGCTCCTTCATCGTAGGTTTTGTTTTGGAGTTTTACTGTCACACCTTGCATGCTGGTGGAAATTCCAACTTCATGGTTATTTGACTCCTTCGTGGCTGTTGCCCAGGCTTGTATTTTCCATTGATGTTAGCGTGATTTGAACAACGCCTTGTCGTTTCCATCCTCAATGAGTATGAGGGTTTGGCTCTTCTTAACCCTGGTTGTGGTGCTGCTATTTCTTTGTGGCTCCATCACCTTTACTTCAGTCTGAGGTAAATTTTTAAAGTTAAAGATAGCAATGGTTTAATGTATTCGTTCTGCACATAAATCCTTTTGTTTTAATTAAACCTTGGTTGTTAATGTACAGGGTTGATTTTCCACCACTCTCGATAGTAGCACTTCTCAAATGGCTCAACGTTCGGCCTACGGTAAGCTCTGGTTTTGAAAATATGATTCCCCTACTTATTCAAACCTTTGTAGTTGGAAGAAGTCACTGCCATGTCGTTTCCAATCTTGGGTTGTTGTTCCTCGTTTAATAGTTATTGTTTTGGTTTTAACCCTTGATTTTAGCAAGGTGCCTCCGGATTCAATGTTGTAACTTGTAAATCTCTCCTTAAAAAAATAAATTACAGAGTTGTAATAATATGTTTGTTAATACTTGTTTATAAAACACTCCATATTACGATATGGGTGCTTGGCTTCTAGCTTATTTTGTACTTTGTTAAGTTTTATTAAAGTTTCTCCTTCGGGCTTGTGGAAGCAATGGGAAATCCTTTAAGACAGTCTCTCTTTAACTTAGCTTCATTTCACCTGTGTATGATTTGGTATCTCTGCATAAATGAAATGAATTTAATTTTTAATGCTATTTATAGAATAAGCTAAATATTTACCCTAGGTTACGACTGTAATTATTTTGGATAGTAAATGAATACTGGATAGTTGTTTGCTCAGAAAACGAGCTAGGGTTTTTACCTTATTCAAATAATTTTTATTGTTATTAATTATATTAGTTTACTGTTAAAGGATTTGAGATTATTCTCATTCATGATGCTTTTATTTAATGTCTCAAGTATTTTTAAGTTAGGGTTTCCGGAAAGCAATCTCTTTAGTTTGTTAAGTGGGTTCTTAATTTGTAAACAATTATTGTTTTAAGTCAATATTATTATCTGTCTATACTAGAATATCCTAAATTTGTATTTGTGCATACCTTTCATTTATAAAGACTGTAACCAGTCTACATTAGTTCAGTTTACTCAGTGATATCATTTCTAAAGCTTATATATTTTTCTTTTAAAAAATAAAAAATACAAGGAAACAATTTAAGGGTTTCGACCCTGTAATTACTCTTTTTCCTGTACATTCTATTTGTAAAACTTAAGGAATAATTCCTTGTTGAAATAATCATTTATTTTTAATGTTGTTTATTATCATAATTTATAGTTGTTTTTATTTAATACTTTATAAATAGGGTTTGTTAAGTGCCTTGATAAAAGGTACATGCCTTAATACCATACTTGAAGTTTGAATATTTGTAAACATATCTAGTTAATAACATTAGTATATAAACTAAGGGATTCTGGTTTTTAAATCTTTGCTTAGCAAATTATAATAGTGCAGTTTTTATCTGAGTTATTTTTACTGCCTCTGTTACAGGTTAAAGGTAAAATTACAAAATAAAGTACTGTGTAAGAATAATAACTTATCTACTGGAATAACTTGCTAATAAAATAAACCTGCTACCTGTAAAGTATTATGGTTATTTATTTGCTAGCATTCTTATCACAACATTCTGGTTAAACAAGAAACTTAACTAGACAGGTTAATATTCTCTTCTGATAACAAACTACATATAGAAATAAATTATTCCAATATTATGAAATACATAATATCTCTATTCATTTCATATTTCTATCATATCCTTCATCTATTTTAAAATATAATGTCGGTGCTAGAGTATGGTTTGGTCCATTCCAGACGTGGAAAAACACAGGTTAGGATTATTTTTCATCAATTATAGATTCAAGATTTAAAATAACTAAAATATTACAATCTCTATCAGTTCACTACTAAACATTTAACCATTCATTAATTAGTTAGTCTCACATATAAAATTTTAACACAGTAAAATAAAATATTGTAGAACTTGTTTAAGCTGGACAAGAACAACGTTGGGAGGCCATTCCTCCCTACCAACTCCTGGAGAGTGCTCAAACAACGTCTCCTTAGGACCCTCGAGCTTGTTCCCGGTCTCCTTGGCTGAGAACTGGTGGAGCAAGCAACAATATACTAGTCCAATGACTCAGTATTCACTTTGCACTCAGCAGTAAGATCCTTCAGCTGAAAAGTTGCACTAGATCACTTTTGCAGTTAACCCCTCAAACACCTTCCACAAAATTCCCTTCCCAATGAAATCCTCTGAAGTACATTCACCTGAATGAACACTTCCCTGGAATGAGCAGCCTCAACTCTCTTCAATGGGCATTTTTATTAAGATTTCCTAGGTCTTTTGGGTCAGTTGTCATTAATTGAGCCACCTGCTCTGATCCCACTTTCTTGGGGGATCATGACCCCAAATGTAGTGAGGTTGCCACCTACAACATTGGAAGTGTTTGAGGATGTTGCCACTTGTCTAGTTTCTCTCCACCCAGTCTCCTCCACCAACTTGACCAGTAAACACTCTTTTAATAGCTCTCCCAAGATGTTGTCTCCACTTTTATTTATTTATAATAAAAATATTCAGAATTACATTCAACATCCTTGACTCTGCTGAGTCATCAATTACAACTTAGCTTAAAATTTAACATATTGTCTTGAAATAAAATCAAATATGATAATATTATTTTTGCAAAATTGGGGCATGTGACGTTTTGCATATGAATAGTCATTGCAAATGTGGAATGATGGGAATATAATGAACAACCTTATGAGGCACATTTTTTGTTAGTTTATCTGTACGATATCTACTTACATGACATTCCAAACATTATGTTGCAAATTCATGCTGATTATAATATATAACATGGTCATCGGGGCATGCATGAATTTCTTCATAATGCATTCCAATCTCTTTCATGATGGAAGATAAATATCGATATGTGCGAGGTAAAATATTTGATGGTGGTAACAAAAATTTAGCTATCAAGCTACAAAAAAATAAAAAAAATAGTTAATGTAATAAATAAATAATATTAACGAAACACGCTTCATCCGTACAATGATCAATAGTGAGTTAACAATACAATTATTAGAGGAATACAGATAAACTTTATCACGATCCTATATATGTGATGGATTATTTTACATACCTAAGCATCCATGTGATTGCAATGCTTGAAATACCATTCATAACCTTCAAGTTCATTATCAACAATACAACAGAGAGAATATTTGTTTTGGAGCCTTCATAAAGGGGTTCATATTCCTTATCGAGAAGAGGTATATCGTGAACATCATCAAAGTCATCATCATTTTCATTATCAATGTCATCGTCATCATCCATTCTAGCATTAAATGAATCATGGATCAATGTATGGGTACCATCATATTCAACTACATTATCAGTATCATCATCTTGTTCAATATGATCATTCACTTGTTCTCCATTAAACATACACGCTCCATGATCCTGATCCCGAACTTCTTTTGAAAGGACTTCCTTTGGAAGATATGTTGTAGGGTATCTTTACTTTAATATAAATACATGCAAACATCAATAGATACACATTAATATATGAAAAATAAAAATAATACATACAATTACCAAAACAAAGAATATAATAAACTTTATAATGCTAAACCTACAAATGGACGATATTTGTTCCCCCCCTCAGTGTGTCCATGTTCCCTGCAGTGTTTTGTGGCTGTTGAGATCAATATTCTTCTCCTCTTAAATCCCCTTCATTGAGTACACAGACAATAACATTTTCCATCACCCCTTCATTTCGCTGCATCCCATAGTCTAGCAAGCCATTGTTGGTTGTCTT
Source organism: Pseudotsuga menziesii (assembly GCA_001517045.1). Taxonomy (NCBI): domain Eukaryota; kingdom Viridiplantae; phylum Streptophyta; class Pinopsida; order Pinales; family Pinaceae; genus Pseudotsuga; species Pseudotsuga menziesii. The sequence goes on along the minus strand of LPNX010961851.1, from coordinate 199,322 downwards.
CGTTTGGATCCAGAATATTTCTATTTGACATTTTTTCACATAATTCGTGAATGAATATAACTGGTTGTCTTAAAAAATCAAGTTCCATGCATCAACATTTTTCCAAATGGATAGAAGTAAAAGAATAAAAAATCTCGACAAACAGTCTGTCGAAGAAAAAAAAATTCCTACAACTACCCGTTGAAGACTAAAACAATTCCCGAAAATGTCCGTTGAGGAACAAATAATTTTCACAAATCATCTGTTGAGGAACAAATAATTTTTCAAATCGTCCGTTGCTTCTACAACAAACATGTCGAAATGTTTAAAACAAATTAAATTTATAATGGCTCGACATCGGATATTCAATGCCTTGAACATAGTTACCGTTGAAAATATGGGACCAACAATTTCAAATCTTTCAAATATGACATTATTTAAAAAAAACCTATTACATACCGTCAGATATCCGACATTAGTGTTTCGAAAAACTGGCACTTTGCGGTCGGATATCGACACTTTGGAGCATCAAAAAATCGACTCTGGATGTGTCCGATATTCGACGGTGCTATTGAAATTTCCTGATCACTGTAGTTCTCAATGATTGCTTTCCGACACATCCGTATGAAATGTTGGATGACGTCAGATTTCGGGTTCAAATCCTATTGTGACAGTAGTGGGAGCATCATTTATTACTTCTAAAATATTTGGTTGATAATCACCTTGATTCTTGGCCATTTTAGTGATTTTCTCTTTGTATTCATTGTTCCTCAATAATTCATTAAAGGGGATAGAAATATAAATATTTTACAGTTCTAATTGCATATTTAAGGATGACGTTGGTCTATCCACATCAACTAGCACAACTTGTTTATTTTCTTTTGACTTTTGCTCTTTATTTTCTGAATTCTTTTGTGCAACAATATATTTATGTTTTTCTTTTTGTTTTTTAAATTTTTTTTTGGCTACTAGAAAGATGATTTGGATTGGGCTTTCCTTTATTTATTATTACATCATGAATTCTCAATTTCAGCTTCTTCTAAAAATCATCAATGGTGTTTTGGTACACTCTCTGATATTGTTCTGAATCTATCTCTGAAATATGACTGCCATCTTCTTGAGAAAATAAATTATGCTCTTCTTTAGTAAGGTATATTTCAGAATCAATATCATCAAAGTGATGAATTTGGTTGTCCATTGGATATTCTTCTCCCTCTTAATCAACATAATTCTCAGGAAATGGGGGTCTGATTTGTTGATCTTAAGGGGTTTCTTTGATTTCTTTGAGGAGGAGAAGGTATTCTAAAATTTGGATTTCTTATTTGATTTTTAGGTTTCTCCATATTAGGTGATCTATTGTCTAGGGACAACCTGTCCATCAATCTCTCCATGGTGTTCATCATCATTTCAAATTTGACATCACTTGCAGAGGAAGGTGCAAAGGTGGATGGTTGATTTTCCTGTCTTCTCCTATCTGTCTCCACTCTATTTTTCATTTTCCCCGAGGCCATCAAGTTTGCATCTACTTCTAGAAAATCTTTAAAAATTGCAAGAAAACTTGCACATTTTTGTTCTCTTAATAATAAGGAAAAATCACTATCAAAAGCATCTGCATAGTGAAGTTTGGAAGCACCTACAAAGGGTTTAATATCAACAGGAATAGAATTGTATACCCTCATGAATCTACTGGAAAATTCATGTACATACTCAAATTTCCATTTTTTTCAGATTATTGTATTGAGACAGCATTTTTAAAAGGTTCTTCTTGTCCTCCCACCTATCCAAAAACAACGTTTGAAAAGCTTCAAAAGTGGGAATACAACCTTCATACAAGTCCTTAAGCCACCTTTTTTCTTCTCCAGATAAACTCTGTGCAAACGACCTCATTTTTGCATCATCATAATCCACTTCCTCCAAGTCAATAAAGTATTCACATATTTCCATGTGATGTCTTGCTGTAAAATTCCCCTCCACGTCATATAAGGAAATTCTCTATGAATAGTTATGAGGAAGATAATGTAAAACAACAGGAAAAGCCAAAGGTGCAAACCTGGTTGCCATTGGTCTAGGAGATTTTTGAACAACAAGAGGGATTTGAGGAGGAATATGAAAATGGCTTGTAGGTTGTAGTTGAAATGTTTGAGGGGGAGAGTTATTTCCTTATGATTTTACAGTATTTTTCAAGTTGTGCCATAGGGAATCTAGTAAATATGATTCAAATCTATTGGGATTTATTTTTTGTTTGATTTAAGTCTGATTCTGATTTTTATCTTAATAAAGACTTTCCAACATTTATTCCCAAATCCAAATCTTGAAAACTATAGCATTATTCTTGAAACAGAGGCCTTTTAGTTTGAGAAGTACTAACTTTTTCTTTTCCACTTCTACATCTAAATAGACTCTCTAGGTTTTCCACACTGCGTAAAATTTCAGAATCAGTATTACATCGTGTGTCTGCCCTCCTGGAATCCAACATGTATTCTAAAATATTCTTTGAAAATCAATGTGGGGTCGCTAGGGAAAATGCACAACCATCTTCTGCTGTAGAAATTTTTGTTTGCCGACATAAATCCTATCTTTCTTGGAATCTTTAAATCTTTGTCATTCCTCCTAGGAAAAATTTGAACTCTCATTCCCTGACAACAACACCAATATGTTAGCACTCAAAATATACCTTTGGTTGCAAAAAGGTAATCTCAAGGTAACCAAAAAACCATGCTTTAGGAAATAAAGATGGCTTCTTTCTCTCTAGAGAGGGATCTCTCAATGATTGTTTTCAGAAGGTCGGATATATGAACAAGAAATAAAATTAAGATTGATTATTGGTTGAAACAAGGCAAGTGCACAATTGGAAATGGAGTCAGAATAATGATATCAATCAAAGTGCTATTGCATGGAAATTTACAACAAAGGAAAGTTAGCAATCTTGTTACAGTCGAAATGCTTTGGTCTGGTGATCATAGAAGAAATAAAGAACAACCCATTAACGTAAGAGTATAACAATGATGAATCCAACATTAACTTTAGTTGAATAGGTTTTGTGAATATCTGAAATAAATAGACAACGCATATAAGTATGAATTCTATTATATTAAAGACTTATTCTAGACATGAAAGGAAAACATTATGGAAGTAAATAACAAGAAATGCATTCACATAAGAAAGGGAAATATATACCGCAACATAGACAACAAAGGAATCTTTGAAAAATTCTAGCTTTGACTCTGTGATTTTATTAAAAATATAGATCTCAAAAAACAATGCTGAATTATCACGGGTTCCAACACTTTTTTCATTACAATAACTGGTTCTTATACAAACTACTCCATGAGCTGAAGTAGCAAACTGCTAAAAATAGACAATAAATTCCTTTACATATATCAATTACATTTATTAACTAATAGCTTTTTTTTGAAAAACAAACTAAACCCCTAATTAACTAATCTTCAGAAACAATTCTTCAATGATATTCAAGAACGCAGTGTATATTTAGATCTTCCATATGTATTGACTGATTTCCACTGATCAATAGATGGTAAATCCAGGGTGGAAATTTCTTTTTCTAGCACACGTAAATCCACGTGGAATCTGTATGAAAATTATGGTAAATGTGCACACGTGGATTTAAAGGAAAATATCATCTCAAAGTCATCTACTAGCTTGTCTACTATTTCCTTCCCTGATAACGATTGCTGCATATCTGTAAATTTTGTGTGATCTGACCTACATTCAATAAAATAGTCCTGATACTCTTTTTTGGACAACATACCACCTTTCTCACCCCAAAAAAAATGTAGTCATTTTTTAAAAAACAGATCAAACATATCCAAAAAAACTTCACGTGATGTGTCATGATATCTATCTTTACTTGAACAATGTGCAAGTGTTGATTTTTATTTACAACCTTCCTTGCCCATGTAATAATAGAAATTATATCCTTCATATTGGCTGTTTTCAACTTGTCTTCTGTCAAACCATTCAGAAAATCAATAGTGTTTTTAGCATAATCTATGGGCTTCTTGTTCAATCTGTGTTTCACATCTATTACACTTTTCTTGGTTGATTTTATCACAATATATTTTTCAAAAATGTAGTTCATATAGGGTCTCAATTTAGTTGTTTCAAATTGAAGCACATCCCATATTATGTGCTTGGCCCCTTGTACAAGAATTTGTCCCGTAACCTGTTTTGATAGCTTATCATTTTTTTCCTGAAACTATTGACACTTAGCTTCCCAAGATTTCCTTTCTTGCTCCCTTTTTAAAGCTAGAATTTCTAAATTCTTGTTCTGATTTCTTAATCCAACAATCTCCAACTCTTTGAAACTGACTTGTGACATGGCCTGAACAAGAGATTGTTCACCTGATTCTGTAGAAGGTGAAATTATTCTACCTTCAAGGTCCTTTTATTTTTCTTGCAATTTATTTTCCAATTCATCATGTTTGTTCTTCAGAGTCTTCTCACTTTCAACCAAAAGAGACATGTCTCTCTTCCACTATTTCTTCTCATCGGCACATTTCAACAGCTTTTCCTTGCAGCCATTTAATTCACTAGTCAATGTTTCTTTCTCCTTTTCCAGCTCTGTTAGCTTAGAAGCCTGTATGAGATGAGTAGAGGGAATATTTAGCTTTTTACTTAACAATTGAATGATGTATTTCTTCTCATTCAATAAATTTTGAGTTGCAGCCCCTTTTGCTTTATTCATTGTTTTGTAGCTTGTGTTTTCAGAGAAGGAAATCTGCGGTGGTGATTTTTGTTCTCGACAGTTTCAGACCTTGAAGCAGGTCTATCACCAGGAGAGGCTTCCTTGGAAGTATTCATGAAGGTAAGCTCATTATTTTAATTTTTATTAATATTTGTTAAGCTCATTATTTTAATTTTTATTAATATTTGTTATTAAGTCGTTTAGGGTTTTGATGTTGTCAGTTTTTTAATTAATTTGTTTAGTAAAATCCAATTTCTTAAGTTTTTTAATTTTAATATATTATTATTAATGTTGTATTTTTTAAAGTTCTATAATTATTTTATTTATTTAATGTTAATTATTTTTACTTTAATTACTTATGTTCTTAATTCTTGATTGTTAAAGTTTCAAATTAATTTTAAATATAATTGTTTAGGTTAATATTTTTAATATATTAAATAGTTAGGTAGTTTAAAGTATTTTAATTAGTAATAAATTTATTATTTATTTGGTATATTAAATGAGTTTTTAATGATTTTAGAGTGATAAGGTATAAAGAAGTCTTTAAGATATACTTTTTTATTATTGTTTAGGTTAATGTTTATGATAACTTAAATAATCAGGTAGTTTTAAAGTATTTTAAATTGTAATAAAGTTATTGTTTATTTGGTTTAATATTGTTTAGAGTTTGTTAAAAAGGTTTTTGAGTCCCCTTTGTCTGCTTGATTGTCAACAACCAGCAAATCTGTTTGCAAATTTTTAATTTGTTTTTGCGAGCCTTGTTTTCTATTTTTTCTTTCCTCAGATGGTTCTCAATTTTACTTTTGCTAGACTGCAGCCTAGATACCTTCAATTTTTATTTCAGTAGATCAGTATATATGATATCTCTAGTCTATTTGTGTAGGTGGATCATGTCAAGAATAGGAATATTCTCCAAACTCATCTTGACTTCAACAACTTTATTTTTAGTTGCTACTGCTAGGTTCAGTGTATTTTGGGTATGATCCCTGACAGTCTCTAGGGATACATCCTTATTGGATATCTTCCTGGTGTCTAAATATAACTTTAAATCTTCATCTGTGGCCACCTCCTTATCATCTTTGTACTTATCGAAAAATTCATATCTATTTTTAAACTGAGAGGTGGAGTCTGCAATATTTTTAGAGAAAGCATACTCCTTAATTTCAAATGCAGGCCCTTTAACCTTCATATGCTTCTTGTTTTTATATTTATTATATGTTACTTGAACTAGATTCCCTGTTTCTTAAACTTTCTACTTTTTAGGTTTCTTTTTTGTATCTTCTTCCTTTGTGTCCTTTGTGTCCATGCCATCTGGAAAATATCTATTGTTTGTTCTTTCAGAACAATTGGCTATTGGTGTGATTCTTTCAACTGCTCGAACCGTGCTTGAATGATCAGGCTGCGTGGAACTGAATTCCTTCACTGATGAAGTAGAATGATCTTGAATGTATACATCCCTCTAGGTCTCATGAGGGTAATCTAGCCAATTTATAGTTTCTGCCATTCCTGCAATTTCAATATGCTCAAAAGGATCGTTCATGTTGATCTGTCTTCTGATAGATATGATGTGATGGGGATCATAGTTAAAATCAACATGTGTCTAAAACCCCATTTCTTTTAATAAATTATCTACCATTGGCAAGGCAACTTTTTTCTTTATGATGGATGGACCTACATCCCATGGGAATTTGATCTTAGAATACTTTTTGAAGCTGAGGAAGTGTTCATTCTCCATACTAATTTTCTATCTAATTAACTCCAAGGAAAATACCCTGGGAGTTAAGAAAGAAGGAAAAATGTAAGGTTGGTAAATAAAACCATACAATCTGATCATCGTACCCTTATCTAGTAAGAACCAATCTCCTATTCTCTTCTTAGGGGAAAATTGCAGCATTTCTTGCATAAGTGGTAAGGCTCTAGGCAATTTCTTCTGGAAAAATGCATTATAGACCTCAAACATGAGAAAGTTCATGTATCTGCTAAAATATCTGTTCATCTCATCTGTAACAACCATGCCAAGAAATTTCAAGTGTTCCTCATTAAAATATAAGAACATCTTGAGAAAAAATGACTGATACCTAAAGCATCTGGTTTTGTGGAAGTCAACTAGCTATGAATGGATATTTTCAGCTAGAAACTCTTCAAATTTAAGGCACTAGGATTTGATTAACTGACTCGACCCTTCTGACTCAACATGACTAGTACTGATTGTGAACAAAATAATCAATAAGGGATCATTGACATACTTATTATTAGAATTAATGTTCCATTTCTCTCCAGGAAATGAGTAACATTACATTTTAATTATTATGTAGTGTAAAAGGAATGAATAATATCCACTGAACAAAATAAATCTCACAAGAAACATACAAGTATTCCTCAGTATAATTACAGTATAAAATTCATTAATACTAGAAGTATAGAACAGTGTTGCAAATAGGATAATTTGAATCATGTGGATATGATTTGAATCACCAACTAAATCTGACTGCATGGTTAACTAGAAGTGTCTAAATCACTATCAGAGTTCAACAGGCTAACTCCATATGTCTAATCCAGTCTCAATCAGTTACAATCAATCAAACCAGTATAAATGTAGTGGTAGGTGAGAAGTAGGTGAGAATAAGCACCTTCCTACATGCAACAATGCATATGTATAAATTCTAAAGCCTTGATGGCATAAGGAATTTCATAAACAAGCTAAGGATCTAGGCACACAATTAACCTCACAGAGAATTGTAGAGAATTGACATAAGGAGAGAAGAAGAAGAATTAATGAGAACACATTAATGAATGATCAATAAATGATAATTGATATTATTACATAGGTAATGCATCCTTATAAAGGAAAAATGAGTTGCTAGAAGACAACTCAAGCTAGATCATAAAGCAGGCTTACTAATTATGATAAACCCCATTGTTGGCTAAAGCACATTCCTAATATATTAAGGACCTCACAAATTAGGAATAACATGTGTGAGTGATGATGAGTGAAGGAAAGAATTGCTAATCTTGGAATATGGAGAGAAACTAATGTAGGATGGGTTGGAAACAAAAGCTTCTAGATTCCTAGTTGACTAGCTTTACCTTATCCATAGAAAAAATCGATAAAGAATAATAAAGCAGATTTTGTTGTAAAGTGTAGTTACCAATTTTAGATGGCCATAAAATGGTCAAGATCAACCCAGAATCAGAAATAAATCATTCCTGGGATATAGATGGCAAGTGTTGAATCTAAGGTTCAAGTGGATTCCAACTATCTAAAGATAGTGGGTAGGTAATTAATAAAATAATGATTAATTATTTTATGAATGGGTTTAGGATATTCCAACACCCACCTTTAAGCCTGAATTTATGATGATATCTCTAAACTAATCAGAAATATATATGCATATAGGGCCCAACAACAAGGCTATGGTCACCCTTTTACAATTTATATTGTCCAAAGAAATGAGGAAAGAGGAAAAACCACAAGGGGGAAATCCTCCCTCAAGAAAGGACATGAAAAGCAATACCAAAAATGCTGAATTGTTGGTGTTGTTGCTACTCCAAAATAAATGATGATTTATGGAGGAATATTCTTCTTGGGAAGAAGATGAATCTGATCACCTGGGTACAAAAACATAAACAACTGCAAGATGGATACAAGGACCATGTAGAACAACTGAGATCCAAAGATGTGAAGGAAATGTTGAAGGATCTTGACACTTGTAATCATCTCCAATATGATAAGATGAATTGAACTTCAAACCAGTAGAGATGAAATGAGCTCTAGATAGGTGAAATAATTGTCCAAGTGAATTCATAATGTCTCCATCTTCATTTACATAGAGAGGATGTGTGCAAGTGATCATGTAGGAACATAGAGAAGGAATAGGATCAAAGAGTGCGAATGCATGGGCTCCATGGGTTGATATAGCTTCCAAAGAATCCAAGAGATCACATATAAGCACAACAATAGACTCATGGGAATATATCGGTAAATAATCCTCCATGGTAGAATAATTTAAGGAGGAAAGATAGTGATGTTCAAAATCTTCAAGAAGGCTCTGAGAATGAGTGCCAAGAACAAAGGAGGAGTTGCAGAAGCACATGGGATCAAGTATGGTAAGTGGTAAGACACTAAAAGGGCTTGATTTGGCTAAGAAAACATCCCGGAAGTCACTAGGTTGTGCACCATCAAGGAGAGAGGTATGCACAAAGTGTGAAAGGTCTGGCATATGGATATTAGAAATCATGATAAAAGACATAGAGAACACTGAATGTGTGAGATAATAATCAATAGCAATAGAAGCTCCATTAGTCACTTATTTTTCATCAACAACATCATAAGAAGATGAATCAAGATCTTCTACTTCAAGAGACACAGAAAAAAATGGCTCTTCAACATTTGCTTCTTGATTAAAAGAGGAAGCATTTGAATCAAAGAGAGTAGTAGCAACATGAACTGTATGAGAAACTTATTCTTCATGATCAAGTTCATCAGATACTGTAGAGGCCAAGAAATATTTAGAGAGAGAAATCATTGAGGAGCTAGAGGCACTATCCACATAGCTAGAAGGATCCTCATTGTGCTTTCCCAAGACTCTATCCAATGTTGTCCAGATATCCTTTGGGTATTCAATAGAATCAATAAGGTAGCGCATGCTTGGAGAGATAGCTATCAAAATAGCTCCAATTTATCTATCATAGTCATTCAACCAGTCACTTAGCTCTTCATAAGACTCTTCACCTGCTCCAATAGATATCTCATAGAGACCTCATCTCTCTAGAGATGAAATCATCTTCAATTTCCACTTTTAATAGCTTGTGAATGGAGAAAGAAGAACTGATACTCTTGAATCCATTCAAAGTTGAACCTGCAAAATAAACCTACAAATATGAAAAGGAGGATTAATTAATGAACTCTCAAAGTTATGATATTATGTAGAGATTTGATATCTTGTGCTCTGATACCATGTATAAATTCTAAAGCCTTGATGGCATAAGGAATTTCATAAACAAGCTAAGGATCTAGGGACACAATTAACCTCATAGAGAATTGTAGAGAATTAGCATAAGGAGAGAAGAATAATAATTAATGAACACACATTAACGAATAATCAATAAATGATAATTGATATTATTACATAGGTAATAAATCCTTATAAAGGAAAAAGGAGTTTCTAGAAGAAAACTCAAGCTATCTCATAAAGCGGGCTTACTAAAAATGATAAACCCCATAGTTGGCTAAAGCACATTCCTAATCTATCAAGGACCTCACGAATAAGAAATAGCATGTGTGAGTGATGATGAGTGAAGGAAAGACTTGCTAATACTGGAATATGGAGAGAAAATAATGGAGGATGGGTTGGAAACAAAAATTTCTAGTTTCATAGTTGAATAGCTTTACCTTATCCACATAAATGTTGGATAAAGCAGAATAAAGCAGATTCTACTGTAAAGCGTAGTTACCAATTCTGAATGGCCAAAAAGTGGTCAGGATCAACCCAGAATTAGAAATAAATCATTCCTGGGATATAGATGACAAGTTTTGACTCTAAGGTGCAAGTGGATGCCAACTATCTAAGATAGTGGGTAGGTAATTAATAAAATAATTATTAATTATTTTATGACTGGGTTTAGGATATTCCAATAGAATAACCGGTGCTAACTAAAATGGAGGATATCTAACTGAATGTAACTGAAGCATAACTAAGCTTGACTAGTCACCAACTTCCAACAACTGAAGGAGGTTGGTGTCAAAACTCCTAGTGGCTCCTAAAATGTAGGGATTGTTCTAGGAGGTCCATAAATGGATGCGTGAATGTGAAATCCATTGCAGATAACCTCAATCTATGTTCCCCACACTCTAGTGACTTGTACATGTGGCCCCATTAGGCCAAGTGGACCCAATGGTACTAGTGGACCCAATAATAACTATATGACTCCTAAGTTAGGAAAATATAATCTAATAGATAGTTTGGACAAGGGAGGATTTTAAATACTAACACTTATCAGTATGTAAAGAGTTCTCTCTACCAAAGGTGTAGAGCCACCTTCCTCTATCCTGATGCCATATAGGAAAGGACAAGGGGATGCCTTGTAGTCTTCCATGTGTAATCTCTTGAGCGTGTGTGCTGTGTATCTAGACTGTGAGAACATGATTCCTGAATTCTTTTGACTTACTTCGAGACCAATAAACTGTCTGAACGGTCCTAGATTAGTCATAGCGAATTCTTTGTTCTTTTAGACAAAATGACACACTGAGAGGGGGGGTGAATCAATGTGTTCTAAATCTTAAACCATTTTTAATATTTAAAGTATTATTACTGATTATAGATTTACAGTTATGACAATGGAGTAGGTATAACAGAAGTAATGATGATCATCAATCACATACACATGATAGATACAAAAAAAAATTCATCTTTATTTGAGAACCTACTCAAATGAGGCTGCAAACTCTGTTTACAAATTCCTTCTTCTGGAGAGCACCAGCCCTCATGTTTTTCTTAGTACCTACTAAAATAACATTCTTTTGGAGAGAACCAACCCTCATGTTTTTCTTAGCACCTACTAAAATAACATTCTTTTGGAGAGAACCAACCCTCATGTTTTTCTTAGCACCTACTAAAATAAAATTCTTTTGGAGAGAACCAACCCTCATGTTTTTCTTAGCACCTACTAAAATAACATTCTCCAGCTACTACTGGATGGAAGCACCAACTTCCACTTGTACAAGCTCCAACTTGTACAAAGAAAACAACATGTTTTCCCTAGCACCACCCTGCCACCCTTGTTTATTAGATTCAAACATATTCATTAAAATATGGAGAAAAATAGAAATGCAAGCTAACTCTATTCTGATCTACTTCTGGATTTGCTTATGTACTTTGGTTCCCCACATTGTCTCTATTCTGGATATTCTTGAAAGAAATCATGGTCCTCTGTCATTCTACGATCCCCACTTTAACGAGGATCCATGCACCAGCTTCTCTACTTGCAGAAAGTGAATCCATTCATTCATCATGCACATCCTTTTATACATATCTGTCCTTAAACCCTTTAGTTGTTTGTATGCTTGACAGTCCATTTCCATAACTGATCAAACCGTTCAATGCCTTATGACAGACAAGGAGTCCAATCGCTGAGTAGTCATGAGTTTCTGCAACATATCTTTGTCATTTGGCTTCTTCCATAATTGTCATTTTCTGCAACTCGACTCTTTCACAATTTTCTTTCTTCAACAAATCATAGTTTACACACTTCCAGTCTCGTAGTACTGGTTATGCACCAATCAATCCACACCATTGATATTCTTCAAGCTCTCTATGGCTGTTGATCTGAGAAGAAAATCAGATATTGGATATGTGATTTTACAGATATCATTCTATGATTTTTTCTTTCCACCTGTTTGTGCCAGAAATTGTTCTTAGACTACCAGAAGAACAAGCCAACACAATATCAAAAGTAAAATTAAATAAAGTAGGTTTTAGGGTTTTAAAAAATTTATCAGCAAGGAGGAAATAAACATCCACAAGCTAATACATAATTGAATCATGCAAGTTGGATGAACTGGGGATAAAACACATCCCAATAAGCCATAAACATTACACATGAAATACTAATTCCACCCACAAGCTACAAGCATTTACATGAATAAAACTTTAAACAAGAAATGAAATTGTAGACTGAGCAATCAAACAGATCAGAAATGAAAAAAAATGGCAGGTAAAAGGGCTTATTAGTTTATATATAATCAATAATAGTCATCCACTTACATAAGAGTTATAAGTGCTAGCTTGAGAAATCAAAGCTCCAAAAGCCTCTCCTTGAGTGAAAAATCCCCCCCCTCAAAACTGTATGTTTGTCTTCCTTTTATCATTACAAAAGTAAAGTAGTTCCATAACTACCTTCTAGATCAAAATTTGAAACAGTTACATCAATTAGTTACATGATAACTCAAAATCTTTAAAGATAATTAACCCAAAAATAACAAATCGGATTTTGGGAAATTTAGCGAATTTCTGGAAATTTGGGTTTAAAAGACGCCTTCATATATCTCGATCCAAAACACCTATGTAAAAATGGAGAGAGTTTTTTTTAAATGAGTATGTTATGAACAAAAACGTCTCTTGGTGTTTCAAAATTTCTCTTCAATTGATCGAAATATGTTCTATAAATTTGTGACTAAAACAGGAAATTATTAAATAATTCAAACCCCGAAAATAGGCCACAAAGATGAATTCAAATATCTCAAATGATAACAGTTGTTGCAAAACTGAGAGATTTTTTTGTGAATGAGTCGGTTGTGGACAAAAATTGCTTTTGGTTTTCCTGAATTCATTTCCATCTCCTCGTAATATGCTCCCAATGACAATGACAAAAACAGGAAAAACAAAGCTGCTACAGGAATCTCCTCATGAAAATATTTGACAAAGGACTCAAAAATGAGAGTTAGATTATAAATCAAAACTTGGAATGAACTTTTATTATAATTTTTTGAAAGCTTAAATATGTACATATTAATTAATAAGCCCAAAAGACAAACCTTAAAACTAAAATAATGAAATGATTCAACCATTAAAAGCATTAAATCCAACCAAAATTATTGATTGTCAAAAATTCTTAAAATCAACATGAAATATAAAATCATTTTAAACCAACGGTTGAAAATTAGGACAAAAAGAATAGATAAACTAAGAACAAGATCTAGTTATAACATCTGGCTCTTGCTACGGGATGAAGTTCTCCTTGTGAGGCTTCAAGAACTTATAGAACTTGTGCCTTATTCATTGGGTGATGGAGTCATTTACCAAATCTCTACAACTTTGTCAAACTATAAACACATACCTCTGAAATGAAAAAAATACTGCTACAAACCAGCATACTGAAAATAATCTACATGCTCGTATAGCGAGCTTATTCTACTATTTACTCCTACTTCTAATCGAAGGAAACAACCCAATCAAGTGTAATCATACTTCTAGTGAATCCAAGAAACCATTTGACTGAGAATCATAATTTCATGCATGCTACTGTTTGAGAAAACCCACAAAAGATGTGATAAATGCAATAAAGAGTCTGCATGCAGCTGATACTTATGACTGGAAATAGGAAGTATGCCAAAATATGGAGCATTAGAAACCTTTGAAAAATACAACTCCATCCAAGAAGCCACGAGATCATGAAATTTCTGATTTAAAACTTCAATGTCTTCATTATATTTATCATAAAGTGAAGCTTTCTCTTCCTCTCCATTGCTATTCTTTTTAAACTTTGGATCAAGAATGGAAACCAAGGGCTTTTCAAACTACTTCTCAACCTTTAAATAAAACCCTTGATCAAAACTTGAACAAATAAAATTTTGAAAGTGACCATAAGTCAAGAATGACAACTTATTTCTTATATCAATAGCAAGAGGTTGAAGAGCAACAACTACTTCTTCATAACATGATAATCTCATAGCAGGAACTAAGAAATTTCTACTATAATCCACTGAAATTATGTTATCATCGAAAAAGTCAGCAAACTGATATGAAGAATCAACACAAACATCATTTATATCCTTGTTCATATGAAAATCTGAAAATGATGAAGAAAACTATCTTAAATATGAATGATGCCTACGTTCTTCTTCCTGTTCATAAGCTTGTATATCTTCAACATGAACCTGATCTCGAAGCATTTTGCAAGCTCGGATGTTCTCCTCCACTCCTTTTGCATCCTCAAACAATTGTCTTAAAGATGATGATTTTATTTCTAATAGTAACAAGACAAGATTTGAATGTTGAGCCATAACATAATATACCATAGCAAGTTTTTCCGAAGGTTTGATCTCTGTAGGCATACTGATATAAAAACTTTGAAACCTCTAATTAAATTTAGTAATTGGCTCATCATTTTCCCTTTTCAAACTATAAAATTCAGAAATAAATTGATCATAAGATTTATTCTTACCCCAATACTTCAAAAATAAATCATGTAACTCTTCCCACGACCCAATTGAATCAGCTTTTAAATTTCAGAACCAAAACCCAACATCTCTAGCAAAGGATTTCAAAAATAACCTCATGACAACATCCTCATGCATGATTTCAAAATTATCAATGAAATTATGAAAAGATTCTAAATTCTTCTCTGCTATAATATGGTCTTTTCTAGTAAAATGGGGAAGATATTCAACAAAGTAGGAAGGATAAGGATGTAAGAGAGATGGCAGCCTAAGAGGTCTAAACATATTTTGTCTGAGTCTAGACTAAAAATTTGTGAGTTGAAAATGAGGTTCAACAAGCTGTTCGGAAGTTTCAGCAGTGATGGTAGAAGGTAATAGATCAGCTTTATTCTCTACAAGATGACTAGAATAATTAGCTTCAAGAGACATGGGTATATGTATATCATGCTAAACATGTATTTCGAATGAAGGAATAGGATCAACATCAATAACACAAGAAGAATGCTGATTTTCTTCTTCCAAAGTGGGATATGTACTTGAAGGTTTATGATCATCGGAATAGACAAAACAAAAAATAATTATTTTGACATGCAATGGAAAAGATAGGAAAGAACTGATGAATAAGAACAAAACCTCATGGAGTAAAGTAACAAGCTGATATCTAGTCTTTCCATTTGGCTTCTTCATTTTTCTATCAACAAAATTCTCCTTGCAGTGGAATCTTTAATCGTGGAGTCACCGGTGAAAATTTGTAGTCTAAAATATTTTCTGACTTTGTTCACCTCTCAAAATCAGAAGAATAATGATATCCCAGGGAATATATACTACAGCTTCGTCCCCGGCAACGGCGCCAAAGATGATTGTGCCAGAAATTGTTCTTAGACTACCAGAAGAACAAGCCAACACAATCTCAAAAGTAAAATTAAATAAAGTAGGTTTTAGGGTTTTAAAAACTTCATTAGCAAGGAGGAAATAAACATCCACAAGCTAATATAGAAATAAATCACGCAAGTTGGATAAACTGGGGATCAAACACATCCTAATAAGCCATAAACATTACACATGAAATACTAATTCCACCCACAGGCTACAAGCATTTACATGAATAAAACTTTAAACAAGAAATGAAATTATAGACTGAGCAATCAAACAAATCAGAAATGTAAAAGCATGATAGGTAAAAGGGATTATCAGTTTATATATAATCAATAACAGTCATCCACTTACATAAGAGTTATAAGTGCTAGCTTGAGAAATCAAATCTCCAAAATCCTATCCTTGAGTGAAAAATCCCCCCCCTCAAAACTGTATGTTTGTCTTCCTTTTATCATTACAAAAGTAAAGTAGTTCCATAACTATCTTCTAGGTCGAAATTTGAAATAGTTACATCAATTAGTTACATGATAACTCAAAATCTTTAAAGATAATTAACCCAAAAATAGCAAATCGGATTTGGGGAAATTTAGCGAATTTCTGGAAATTTGGGTCTCAAAGACGCCTTCATATCTCTCGATCCGGAACACCTGTTTAAAAATGGAGAGAGGTTTTTTTAAATGAGTATGTTATGAATAGCAACATCTCTTGGTGTTTCAAAATTCCTCTTCAATTGATCGAAATATGTTCTACAAATTTGTGACTAAAACAGGAAATTATTAAATAATTCAAACCCTGAAAATAGGGCACAAAGATGAATTCGAATCTCTCAAATGATAACATCTGTTGCAAAATAGAGAGAGGTTTTTGTGAATGAGACAGTTTTAGATAAAAACATCTTTTGGTTTTCCTGAATTCATTTCCATATCCTCGTAATATGCTCCCAATGACAATGACAAAAACAGGAAAAACAGAGCTGCTACAGGAATCTCCTCATGAAAATATTTGACAAAGAACTCAAAAATGAGAGTTAGATTATAAATCAAAACTTGGAATGAACTTTTATTATCAGTTTTTGAAAGCTTAAAGATGTACATATTAACTAATAAGCCCAAAATACAAACCTTAAAACTAAAATAATGAAATGATTCAACCATTAAAAGCATTAAATCCAACCAAAATTATTGATTGTCAAAAATTCTTAAAATCAACATGAAATATAAAATCATTTTAAACCAACGGTTGAAAATTAGGACAAAAAGAACAGATAAAATAAGAACAAGATCTAGTTATAACATCTGGCTCTTGCTGCGGGATGAAGTTCTCCTTGTGAGGCTTCAAGAACTTGTAGACCTTGTGCCTTATTCATTGGGTGATGGAGTCATTTACCAAATCTCTGCAACTTTGTCAAACTCTGAACACATACCTCTGAAACAAAAAAATACTGCTACAAACCAGCATACTGAAAAGAATCTACATGCTCATATAGCTAGCTTATTTTTCTATTTACTCCCACTTCTAATAAGAGGAAACAACCCAATCAAGTGTAATCATACTTCTAGTGAAGCCAAGAAACCATTTGACTGAGAATCATAATTTCATGCATGCTACTGTTTGAGAAAACCCACAAAAGATGTGATAAATGCAATAAAGAGTCTGTAGGGAGCTGATACTTATGACTGGAAATAGGAAGTATGCCAAAATATGGAGCATTAGAAACCTTTGAAAAATACAACTCCATCCAAGAAGCAACGGGATCATGAAATTTCCGATTTAAAACTTCAATGTCTTCATTATATTTATCATAAAGTGAAGCATTATCTTTCTTTCCATTGCTTTTCTTTTTAAACTTTGGATCAAGAATGGAAACCAAGGGATTTTCAAACTACTTCTCGACCTTTAAATAAAACCCCTGATCAAAACTTGAACAAATAAAATTCTGAAAGTGACCATAAGTCAAGAATGACAACTTATTTCTTATATCAATAGTAAGAGGTTGAAGAGCAGCAACTTCTTCTTTGTAACATGATAATCTCATAGCAGGAACTAAGAAATTTCTACTATAATCCACTGAAATTATGTTATCATCGAAAAAGTTAGCAAACTGATATGAAGAATCAACACAAGCATCATTTATATCCTTGTTCATATGAAAATCTAAAAATGATGAAGAAAACTGTCTTAAATATGAATGATACCTACGTTCTTCTTCCTGTTCATAAGCTTGTATATCTTCAACATGAGCCCAATATCGAAGCATTTTGCAAGCTCGGATGTTCTCCTCCACTCCTTTTGCATGCTCAAACAATTGTCTTAAAGATGATGATTTTCTTTCTAATAGTAACAAGACAAGATCTAAATGTTGAGCCATAACATAATATACCATAGCAAGTTTTTCTGAAGGTTTAATCTCTGTAGGCATACAGATATAAAAACTTTGAAACCTCCAATTAAATTTAGTAATTGGTGTTGGATTAGGGTCCCGCAGGTACAGGAAAAGCTGCTATATCGGGACATTAAATTCAAAGCTAACAGTACCTGAGCATCTGAGAAGAGAGAGCTCAACCACTGCACTTAAGGCAGCGACCGAGAGGAGAGAGCTCAACCACTGCACTTAAGGCAATGACATAGACAGGAGGGCTCAGCTACCCTCATAAATAGAAAAGGAGCAATGGGCCAAGGTATTGAAGACGAAGGACAGAAGGGAAGCGACCGAGGAAGCGGCGCCTGTACCCACGATCAACACCGGGAAGCGTGGAAGACTGCAGAAAGCTGTGGTGTGACGGAAAGCGACAGTTCAAGTACAGATAGACCGATTGTCACAGTTAGTTTTTTTGGGTTACTGTTGGGATAGGCCCACAGTGCTGTAATGGTGAGACCTTTGGGCCGCCTATAAAAGCATGTATTTTGTATAGTGAAAGGTTAGCTAGTCAGTCGATCTCCAGCTCGCAAACATCGAGCTATTCAAATAATTCACTAAGTCAAAGAGTCAGTTAGTCTGTTAGCTCATAGTCATTTTGTATTATAGAAGAGTCGAGCTCTGGTTCTATTATTCAGTCTGTAGTATCTTATTGTAACCAGTAGCTGACTCCTAGAGCATGTATGTAACAATCCGCAGGGATTGAGAGTAAGAGAGAGAGAGGGGAAGAGTATATTGTAAGAGAAACAATATAAGAAGAGAAGAGATCTAAGAGAGAAGGGCTCCCAGCAGTGTGCGCGGAGTTACCTAGAAGATCTCAGCTGCATATGAGGTTGCAGCGGAACTGTGTTTACTCTCCCAAGTTATAATATATAAAATAGTTCCCATGGATGTAGCTTTTACCTTGGAAGTGAACCACGTAAAATCAGTGTGTTGTGTGATTGATTCATGTGATTGTGTCTACTTATTGCTATCTGTCATTCATTACATGAACTTTGCTTACAGTTAATGTATGTATGCTATATTTTGGCTTACAGTAGCTTAGAAGGTTGAACTGCGTGTTGAATCCATTAAGTGTTTTGTGTATGAGTTTACCAGTGCTTGATTCATGATAGTAACAGTTACAGTGTTAAGTGATTTATGTATACAAGTTCAGCAAGATTGCGCATAGTCGATGTTAAGCATATTAGACTGTAGAAGTCTAAGTGAGGCTGTTTAACTTAGCTAGTGTACCTAAGGGAGAAAGCCCTTAGACCTCGAGAGTTGTATTAAGCCCTACTATAGGAGATATCGCACGGACAGACCAACGATCTCGCACCGTCGGGGAAGTTGTAGTTTGAGATATCGTAGGAGAGAAGGAAAGTAGAGGGGAAGGGTGTGCATCGTCTGCAAGGCTGCGATGCGATAGAGTCCTTCTCCTATCAGAGTCAGCAAGTAAGAGAGAACATCGCCTAGCGGAGAGATCCCATGGGCTAAGAAGAGATAAGAACCACCAAGATGCTACAGAACCTGGTTGAGGACACTTGAGTCCTAAGCCAACCCATAATATCACTTCGGGTGAGACTTCAGGCCATCCTGTGGTCTATTTCCTAAAGGGACAGTGAGCTAGGGGTATTGTTGGTACATAACAAGTAAACCTGGGTCTGCCCAGTCGTAACCAACAAATGGTTCCATTGCCAGTTTTGAACAAACTGAAGAGCTAATGTTCTGTTGGCATCCTAATAAAGAAGAACTCAACTGGTGGGTTGGGTCTACAGAAAAAGAATTTGCTGTGACAGAAAAAAAGAGTCTTATGTTGAGTACAAAGGACTGGTTACAAAACATATCTTCACAGACCTACATCAGATATTTTTTGTGACCTTTGGAAATGAGTTGTATGACTGGTTATCAAAGTTGAATGATAACCATATATTCAAGCAGAAAAGGCACATTGTCTAGACACCAGAACTGATTCAGACTGTCAGGAGCATCAATAATCCCACTTCATGAGCAGTAGACTTCTGGCTTCCGAGTGTGCCAGAAGGCTTCATCACAGAGTTTGCAGTAGATCAAAGAAAAAGCTCCAGCAAAGCCGAGCGGTGCTTCTTCAAAGGATATCGTGGTAAGTACCTAAACTCTTTAAATTTGTCCATTAAGATGCTATTACATGGAAAAGGAGTAATGTATATATTCTTAGATGAATAAGCTAAGAAAGTGTAATGTCACAAGAGTTTGAGAGTGATTTTGATGACATTGGATGTACACATAGTGGTAAGAAATATAAAGTAGATTTCAGATCTTCTATATTTGAAAATAGTTCAGAACATACTAGAGAACAGAGTCACAGTAATACAGAAAGAACAAAAGGGGGTATCCCTTACCACCCTTATACCCCACAGAAATCAACCGGGACTCAAAATAATCCCATGGGAACTCCATCTAGTAGCTCACATACAGTAGATACTACCACTACATCACCTACATCTACACCACCGAGTGGTAGTCACACAGCAAATCAGCATCCACCACATATAAATAGAATGGGGGATGACATGAAGCTACCTACCTTTAAGGGTACAGGGGCAGAAGACCCGAAACAACATTGGTTTCTATGTGAATTCGTGTGGACCATTAAAGATATCCAAGATGATAATATTAAACTTGTACAGTTGGTCACCACACTTAGGGAACGAGCCTTAACATGGTATATGAAGTATACCTCAGTGCTGCCCAGAATGCTCGTACAAGTCAGGACCGCCATGATCAAAGAATTTAAGAAACCTAAGTCTGAGTCACAGTGTATCACAGAGCTCAAAGACATTAAAAAACTACCTTCAGCGTCTGTATGGGACTTTGATTAGAAATTCAAAGCTCTTATAGACCAAGTCAGCTTTGATTTTGCACCGGAGAAGCATAAGGAATGATTTATTGCAGCACTGCTCCCCCATATCAGACTGCCACTGATGCAGCAAAAACTCCAGATGTAGGATGACGCGTTGGAGATGGCAATGAAACTAGAGGCTTCCCCTCTAGCTGAGACGAGTACAGGAATGACAAGCTTGCAAAACCAGTTAGCTAATTTCACCTTGCAGATGCATGAGATTAAGAAAGGCAAAGAGATTGCACAAGAACTATGGTGCACGAAGTGTAAAGAACAGGTCCATACGAAATATAACTGTCCATTATTTGTTGAATATCTAGCAAGCGGGGCTCCTAACCCCTTAGCACAGACCCAAGGGCCATGGTGTGAACTTTGCAGAACCAGAGGACATAGACAACAAGAATTCCCTTTACTTCAGAAGTATGTACAGACCCCTAAGAACTTATACTGTAACTTCTGTAAGTTAGTAGGACACGATGAACATAATTGTCGAGCTTACAATCTCATGGTCGAGAGAAAACATGACTTGTACAGAGTCCAATCAGAGACACCAGGTCCAGTAGCAGGACCATAGCATGAACCGACTTATATTGGCCGTGGAGGAGGATTCAGAGGACGAGGCCGTGGAGGAGGCTTTGGCTGTGGTGAAGGCTTTGGCTGTGGCCATGGACCAATTACTTGTTACAACTGTGGAGTTGTAGGACATTATGCTAGGGATTACCAGAACCCCACTACGACATGTAACTATTACAAGTCCTACGATCATCCTATAGAAGAGTGTCCGATCTTGTTAGCCAAGATTAAGGACCCTAAGCTAGCAGTAAACCAGAACATTCAGCTTATTGCTGCTAAGCATAAAGAACTAGAACCAAGAGTCAACATTACGACTAGCAGCGGTGCTTCTACTAGTAGAACATCGCAGGATGACAAGAAGAATACAGGTCTGGAGTGGGTGCGCAAAGCTATTAATAAATCAACACCACTTGACCCGCAGAATAATAAAGAAACATTTCAAGAAGCTAAAACTTTCTTTAATGACCCTACACCATCAGGATCACAGGTACTACCATCTAGGGGCGTACTGCAGCAAACACCATGTGGTGTTAGCCTTGTACAGATATCGCAGGCTACCACATCGGGAAGGTGCGATGAGGATGAGTTGACAAGAAGTGTACAATCCTTCCTGTGGAGTTGCTTAAAACTTGTGAGAAATGAGAAAGCTATCAGAGAGATTCAGCGCATCATAGATCAGTGTTAGCCGTCTTCTTCCGTGAAAAGTTCGCAACGTGTTGTTCATAATATTATGGGACATACAAGAATAGGAAAATAGATGAGGCTCACATCGCAAGTTGGAGAATTTGAAATGGATGAGGTAATCCTAGATTTAGGATCAGAGGTAAATGTTCTGACTAAGCAGACATGGGAACAAATGTGTAGCCCTAAGTTAGCCAGATCACCTATCCATCTAAAACTAGCCAATCAACAGCGGGTATTGCCACTAGGTCGATTACCGCAAGTGCCAGTTGAAATTGACGGAGTTCATAGCTTTGCAGACTTTGAAGTTATAGAAATCATTGATGATAGTAGACCGTATCCAGCGCTACTAGGTATTGATTGGGCAATTGGTAACATGGCCATTATTGATTTAAAGAAAAGACAGATGACCTTCGAGGACAATCAGATTCAGGTCATCACACCGTTGGATCCTTTTCAGGGTCCTAGATATATTGAACCTATCCGAGTAGAGGATGAGGCATGTAATATGGAGAGCCTCTATCAGATGACCACCAATCAGAGTGATTACATCAATCCGACCGCAGAAGGAAACATTAGTTGGCAATGTGACAACTCATGTGTATTAGACTCGGATGTTGGTCTAGAGAATTGGCAGAACAGACTTTACGAAGTCTCAGCTCGTAGAAGTGCAGATGCCCAGTGTAGTTGAAAGGAGGCATCGCACCGGTAATGAGGCTACATTGGCCAAAAAAAAATAAAAAAAATCTCTATGTATAAGTTTATGTTGCGCAAGTCGCAGGATGCTTGCGGAGTTTTGAACGTTGAGGAGGTTCATACCAGCATTTTGTTTCGATGATGCAGTGAGGCATCGCAGCAAGGCGATGTTTCCCCATGCCACATAGACACTTTTGAAAAGGGACAGAAGGCTAGTCACTTCGCCTTCTGAAAAGCAGTTAATCCAGATACGACATGTATCCATTGCCCTATATTTGGCAATAGTATAATGATTTTTCCAGATTTGTTAAAATCTTCGACAAGACCGGCGCTTGCACACACATTTCAAGGGAAATTTGATCAGATTTCAACAATTAATGAGGGTCAAAACGACGGTTGTTGTCTTGTCCATGCAATTAATACTACCGACAGGTCGAGTCTAAATGACCGTTGATTCATAGATTATCGCCTCTGTTATAAATACAGAGATCATTCATACAGAAGGGTTACTTTTGCGATTTTCGAGAGTTACAGAGAAATTTGAAGAGCTTTCCCTGTGCAGAGATACTATAGTTACATAGTGCTAGTGTTCCCCAATTTCGCAGCCATTGCCAGTCCAGAGTACTGCACCGAGTGGTTTTTGTCCGATACGGAACCTTTACAAGACATTGTGAAACGATTCCAGAGTGGTGGCCTCGTGTCTACTATGACGACGCCACCCAAGGGTGTGAAAATAGGAACATCACAGGTCAGACAACCACCAAGGATGAGGAGTCAAGCTCAGATAGTATAAGAGTCCAACCCAGAGCAAGAAGAAGAAGTTCACAGGACAACAACATACATTGTGCCACGAGTCGAGGATGGACCAGAGGTAACCATTCCCAAGGGTGCTAAGTTTCTTGTTCCGCTACCGGCCATTAACCCTTGTGTAAAGAAAGATGGAGACCTGTTAGGATATGTCCCTGTTCTCAAATTCATAGACTATAACCTTGGATATAGTAAGACATATCCTCAGTTTTGGTCGGACCAATATCTTACGATTTAGAGGAACCCGAGGACCAATGAAAATGAGTTTGTTCCTATGGAACATGTCCAGATTTTTGAGCGTTCAGGCTTGCTTAATTTGTTGAGAATACCACATTTTGGATGAGGTGCAGAGGTTAATGCTATGGTGCGTGTGCTACTTTCCCGTGTACATGGAGGCTACCTTTGGTTGGGTAACCGGGTTGATCTCAATGTCAACTTAATACACCGCATCACCGGGCTGTCCAAGACTAGTAAGGACCCACATACACATATATCAAGTAAGAACAAGGATTCCAAGCTACCAGCAACCCTGGTTACCAAGTATAAGCTAGAGAGAGGAGGTCGGGCTTA
>LPNX010961851.1:112607-174849 GCA_001517045.1 Pseudotsuga menziesii | reverse complement strand
CCCATAAAACCCCTAACTCATAATATTTTAATATATCTTATATTTTTGTAGTACATCTCTTAGGAGGCCCATTTTTTACCTCAAATTCTCTCTAATGGACCTCACAGCAATAGCAGATGATACACTTAGATTTACAGCTAGTCTGCTTGTAGGCAGACTATTAACCAAGGTTCACCCAAAAGAAGTCACAGGATCAGTAGTTCACCTTGCCATACAGGTCGCAGAAGGTGAACAATTTAATTGGTGTTTATTCTTATTAAATATTTTTACCCAAGATTGTTTAAAAGCACAGGAGGAGGAAAACCACCCCTTCCATTTTTCATGGCTGCTTATATTATGCGCATTCATCGGCTAGAAAGAACTACCCCATAGCCAGTTTCCACAAGTACAAAGCGGCGATTGCAGAGGCATGCGCTATGCAGATTTATGGGAGAGAAACAGTCCAGCTAAGAAAAAGATCAATGCGATAGTATTCTATGAATACTATAACCTGTTGAATAAATTCATTCAGAAGACACCACGTATCAGCACGGAGGTTGTGGACATGTATGATAATCGGCTTGATTTCATGGCGGACAACCATGTAATCTTTCTAAGGACAAAACAGTCTAGAACGGATAACTGGGCTAATGGTTCGTTCAGGATGATAGTGCAGGACGTAGAAGATGTCATCAAAGATTTTAGTGAAGAATGGAAGAAGGCATTAGAAGATGCTGCAGCAGGAAATGCACCAATAGATACCCCACCCATAGACCAATCAGGCAAAGGAAAAGATAAGGTGGGTTCTAAGAGGAAAGATCTAGTAGAAGTGCCACCAGAGGCACAAAAGAAGAAAGATGCACAAGAAGTGCCACCAAAGGCACAAAAGAAGAACGATCAGAAGAAGTGCCACTAGACACATAGAGGAGGGAAAAAGCCAAAGCCATAAAGACAACTTTAGAGACCGCACTGACCGACGATGACTATGATCAAATCACAGCAAGACTAAAGGAGGAAATGAAGGACACATTTTAGGCGATGCAGACATCGCATGACAAGCTATAGAGTGCCATAGATAAGTAGTCTTTGGAGTTAAAAGCAATCACTGAGAAGACTGCCATGATACAGGTTCCACCAGTAAAGGTGACAGCAGGACAAAGTTCAACACAATCGATTTCCCGTGAGGAAATCTTGGCAAAATATCACATCAATATAGTGTTGATACCACCAGGGAGCATCTGATTCCCTACATCGATGATGGATGTACAGATACAAATTAGACAACCTGTCGAGGTTAACCTCACAGAGTTCCCCGTTGATCAATTACAGATGATCCAGCAGTAGCTAAGCGCAGAGCTCAGGGATAGGGAGCTTGTGACTTATAAACAAAACACCCAGCTGAGACAAAAGAATGCAAAACTCACTGCAAGCTTTCAGACAAAGGCGGAAGAGTTAAGAACATATCAAGAAAGAGAACAAGATCTCAGTCAGATCCTGCAGAGCATCACATTAGAGTTACCCCAGTGTAACATTGAGTTTGCCTTACCTATAACGCAGAAGGTAAGAAGAGTTGCAGACAGAGCAAAGGCTCTGGGAGAGACAGTGACCAAGATGGAAGAATACCACAAATCATAGATTGTTGAGCTTGAGGCTCGAGCACCAGGCACACCCCAGGTAGACAAGGAATCAAGGGCAGAGGCCTTTCAAATCATGGCTACACAGATGAAGAGTTACATAGATGACACACAGTCACTACTAGATGAGGCGACAAAGACATGGTCGAAGCTAGAAGAGCCCCCAGAAAAACTAGAATTGCAGCAGAGCATCCAGAACATAGAGAAGGCCACAACAGCAATGAAGGAAGAAGTCAAGAGATTAGGAGCTCTTGCAAAGATGAAGAAGACAACAGAGATAAACCATTTGCAACAGGAAGCGCAGCGGTTGAGAGCAAAAGAGATACAATTCAATAACCTGCTTCAACCCTATCAGGAACAAATCACAAAGCTAGTCGATGCGGTTGAGCAGAAGGTTAAGGAGTTCACTACAAGCAGAAGTGAAACTGAAGTTACAGAAGACTCCAGTATCAGTCAAGCTATGCTTGAAATGGCACAAGAGCGTGTCGAAGCTATGGAGAAAGAAGTCACAGGACTTCGACAGAGATTTACAAATACTTCGCAGGAAGCCAAGGAGAAACTACAGCAAGAGAAACCAGCTATTAGTGGCTCAGGGGCGAGCCACAAGTAAGTGTTAGGGGACTGTTGGAGCAAGGTCCCATAGCTATAGGAAAAGCTGCTATATTAGGACAAGAAAGTCAAAGGTAACAGTACCTGAGCATCCGAGAAGAGAGAGCTCAACCACTGCACTTAAGGAAGTGACCGAGAGGATAGAGATCAACCACTGCACTTAAGGCAGTGACATAGAAATGAGGGCTCAACTACCCTCATAAATAGAAAAGGAGCAATGGGACGAGGTATTGAAGATGAAGGACAGAAGGGAAGCGACCGAGGAAGCGGCGCCTGTACCCACGATCAGCGCTAGGAAGCGTGGAAGACTGCAGAAAGCTGTGGTGTGATGGAAAGCGACAGTTCATGTACAGATAGACCGACTGTCATAGTTAGGGTTTTTGGGTTATTGTTGGGACAGGCCCATAGTGTTGTAATGGCAAGACCTTTGGGCCACCTATAAAATCATGTATTTTGTATAGTGAAAGGTTAGCTAGTCAGTCAATCTTCCGCTCACAGACATCGAGCTATTCAGATAATTTACTAAGTCAGAGAGTCAGTTAGTCTGTTAGCTCATAGTCATTTTGTATTATAGAAGAGTTGATTTCTTGTTCTGTTATTCAATCTGTAGTATCTTACTGTAACCAGTAGCTGACTCCTAGAGCATGTATGTAACAATCCGCAGGGATTGAGAGTAAGAGAGAGAGAGAGAGGAAGAGTATATTGTAAGAGAAGCAATATAAGAAGAGAAGAGATCTAAGAGAGAAGGGATCCCGATGGTGTGCACAGAGTTACCCAGAAGATCTCAACTACATATGAGGTTGCAGCGGAACTGTGTTTACTCTCCCAAGTTATAATATATAAACCAGTTCCCGTGGATGTAGCTTCTACCCTGGAAGTGAACCACGTAAAATCAGTGTGTTGTGTGATTGTTTCATGTGATTGTGTCTACTTATTGCTATCTATCATTCATTACATGAACTTTGATTACAGTTAATGTATGTATGCTATCTTTCGGTTTACAGTATCTTAGAAGGTTGAACTACGCGTTGAATCCTTTAAGTGTTCTATGTATGAGTTTACCAGTGCTTGATTCATGATAGTAACAGTTACAGTTGAAAGTGATTTATGTATACAAGTTCAGCAAGATTGCGCATAGTTGATGTTAAGCATATTAGACTGTAGAAGTCTAATTGAGGCTATTTAACTCAGCTAGTGTACCTAAGGGAGAAATCCCTTAGACCCCGAGAGTCGTATTAAGCCCTACTATAGGAAATATCGCAAGGACAGACCAACGATCTCACACCGTCGGGGAAGTTGCGGTGTGAGATATCGCAGGAGAGAAGGCAAGTAGAGGGGAATGGTGCGCATCGTCTGCGAGGCTGCGATGTGATAGAGTCCTTCTCCTATCAAAGTCAGTGAGTAAGAGAGAACATCGCCTCGTGGAGAGATCCCGTGGGCTAAGAAGAGATAAGAACCACCAGGATTCTACAGAACCTGGTTGAGGACACTTGAGTCCTTAGCCAACCCATAAGATCACTTCAGGTGAGACTTCAGGCCGTTCTGCAGTCTGTTACTGAAAGGGCCAGTGAGCTAGGGGTATTGTTGGTACATAACAAGTAAACCCGGGTCTGCCCAGTAGTAACCAACAATTGGCTCATCATTTTCCCTTTTCAAACTATAAAATTCGGAAAGAAATTGATCATAAGATTTATTCTTACCCCAATACTTCAAAAATACATCATGTAACTCTTCCCATGATCCAATTGAATCAGCTTTTAAATTTCGGAACCAAAACCCAACATCTCCAGCAAAGGATTTTGAAAATAACTTCATGACAACATTCTCATGCATGATTTCAAAATTATCAATGAAATTATGAAAAGATTCTAAATGATTATCTGCTGTAATATGGTCTTTTGCAGTAAAATGGGGAAGATATTCAACAAAGTAGGAAGGGTAAGGATGTAAGAGAGATGGCATCCTAATAGGTCTAAACATCTTCTGTCTGAGTCTAGGCTGAAAATCTGTGAGTTGAAAATTAGGTTCAACAAGTTGTTCGGAAGTTTCAGCAGTGATGGTAGAAGGTAATAGATCAAATTTATTCTCTACAAGATGACCAGAATAATCAGCTTCAAGAGATATGGGTATATGTATATTATGCTGAACATGTATTTCAAATGAAGGAATAGGATCAACATCAATAACACAAGAATAATGCATATTTTCTTCTTCCAAAGTGGGATATGTACTTGAAGGTTTATGATCATCGGAATAGACAATACAAAAAATAATTATTTTGACATGCAATGGGAAAGATAGGAAAGAACTGATGAATAAGAACAAAACCTCATGGAGTAAAGTAACAAGCTGATATCTAGTCTTTCCATTTGGCTTCTTCATTTTTCTGTCAACAAAATTCTCCTTGCAGTGGAATCTTTAATCGTGGATTCATTGGTGAAAATTTGTAGTCTAAAATATTTTTTGACTTTGTTCATCTCTCAAAATCAGAAGAATAATGATATCCCAGGGAAGATATACTTCAGCTTCGTCCCCGGCAATGACGCCAAAGATGTTTGTGCCAGAAATTGTTCTTAGACTACCAGAAGAACAAGCCAACACAATCTCAAAAGTAAAATTAAATAAAGTAGGTTTTAGGGTTTTAAAAACTTCATCAGCAAGGGGGAAATAAACATCCGCAAGCTAATACAGAACTGAATCATGCAAGTTGGATAAACTGGGGATCAAACATATCCCAATAAGCCATGAACATTACACATGAAATACTAATTCCACCCACAGGCTACAAGCATTTACATGAATACAACTTTAAACAAGAAATGAAATTGTAGACTGAGCAATCAAACAGATCATAAATGAAAAAGCATGATAGGTAAAAGGGCTTATCAGTTTATATATAATCAATAACATCCATCCACTTACATAAGAGTTATAAGTGCTAGCTTGAGAAATCAAAGCCCCAAAAGCCTCTCCTTGAGTGAAAAATCCCCCCCCTCAAAATTGTATGTTAATATTCCTTGTATCATTAAAAAAGTAAAGTAGTTCCATAACTACCTTCTAGATCAAAATTTGAAACAGTTACATCAATTAGTTACATGATAACTCAAAATATTTAAAGACAATTAACCCAAAAATAGCAAATCGGATTTTGGGAAATTTAGCGAATTTCTGGAAATTAGGGTCTCAAAGATGCCTTCGTATCTATCGATCCGGAACACCTGTGTAAAAACGAAGAGAGATTTTTTTAAACAAGTATTTTATAAACAAAAACCTCTCTTGGTTTTTCAAAATTCCTCTTCAATTGATCGGAATATGTTCTTAAAATTTGTGACTAAAACAGGAAATTATTAAATAATTCAAACCCTGAAAAATAGGCCACAAAGATGAATTGGAATCTCTCAAACGATAACAGCTGTTGCAAAACTGAGAGAGGTTTTTGTGAATGATTCTGTTGTGGACAAAATTTTCTTTTGGTTTTCCTGAATTCATTTCCATCTCCTCGTAATCTTCTCCTAATGACAATGAAAAAAACAGGAAAAATAGAGCTGCTACAGGAATCTCCTCATGAAAATATTTGACAAAGGACTAAAAAATGAGAGTTAGATTATAAATCAAAACTTGGAATGAACTTTTATTATAATTTTTTGAAAGCTTAAAGTTGTACATATCAACTAATAAGCGCAAAAGACAAACCTTAAAACTAAAATAATGAAATGATTCAACCATTAAAAGCATTAAATCCAACCAAAATTATTGATTGTCAAAAATTCTTAAAATTAACATGAAATATAAAATCATTTTAAACCAATGGTTGAAAATTAGAACAAAAAGAATAGATAAACTAAGAACAAAATATAGTTATAACACCACCTTCTGCACATCCTTTTCCGCATTATTGCTTCCGCACAGCTGATTTCATGTGGCCTCTTTACTAATCATTGATATGAAATCAAACACCTACTTCTGCACATCCTTTTTCGCATGAATTCTTCTGCATCGTCAATTTTGTGTGGCCTCTCTACTGACCATTGATCCAAAATCAAACACCTGCTTCCACACATTCTTTTTCGCATGATTTCTTTCACACCTTTGATTTCATGTGCAACATTTCCCTGTTGTCAATATTAGATCAGGTTTGAGATGCATATCCCATGTCGTCAACATTTTTTTAAATAGCTTCCATACTTTCCTCTTTTCGACTTTCGCAACAAACTCTTTCCGCACCATTGATTCCTTGTGCACCCTTTCCTAACCATCGATCTTAGATCCGGTGCAGGATGCAGATCTTGAGTTTTCAACATTTGTTTGAAAAAATTCTAGACTTTCTGCTTTTCGACTTTCACTTGCAAAACTCCTTCCACATCATCGATTTCTTGTGTGGTTTCACTCCTGACTATTGGATCTATTCATCTGATTACCTTTCATACTTTATGGATTTTATCTTGACTATTGATTTCTTGTGTGGGATCACTCCTGAAAGTCAGATCTGTTCATCCAATAACCTTTCAGACTTTGTGGATTTTCTCTTGACCATTTACTTCTTGTGCGGGGTCACTCCTGACTGTTGGATCTTATCATCGGATTACCTTTCAAACTTTGAAGATTTTATCTTGACCATCGATTTTGTGTGTGAGATCACTCCTGACCGTCGGATATGTTCATCCGATTACCTTTCAAACTCTGTGGATTTTCTCTTGACCATTGATTTCTTGGGCAGGATCACTCCTGACCATCGGATCTGTTCATCTGATCACCTTTCAAACTTTGGGGATTTGATCTTACAATAATTTTGCATCCAACCTCTGTGTTAACTCACCTTCTATTTCAATGAGGGAAATTATTGATAATCATTGGATATGGATCCACGCAGATCTGGAATTAACCTCCTTTCTAGTTCATCGGCGAAATGGATTGACAACTGTCAGATTTAGATCAATGGTGTACTTCAACCAACATAGGGAAGATTTCATAAACTATCGCACATTCTAGGATTTTATTCCTCTGCACTAGTTCACCCAACAAAATTCCTCACAACCATTGATCTCGATATCCTTTACAACAATTTATTTCCAATTTTGCAAGCCAACCCCTCCTTTATCTTCCTCGCTATTCTGTCAGCGAAATGTCTTTACCACCATCGATCTTCTCCAATATTCTTCTAAGTATTCTACTTATCTGGATCATATGCTTGGAACTATGTTTCCATCAATGACAACCAAATCACACTCAGATCTATTTCCACATGACCGCAAAACGTCCAACAATCTCCCCCTTTGGCATTGATGTCAAGATTCAACTTATGGATGCATGTTGTACTAATAATCATCAATCTGTTTATCATATGTAACAAACAACTTCTCCCCCTTTGACATCAATGTCAAAGAAGACTCAATAGCATAGCTCCCCCTATCAAAGTGAACAAGTTATTTGGAATAATATATTATACCTATCTTCTGGCGGAGGTACTCAAACTGTGTTTTTGTTAAGGGTTTAGTGAAGATATCAATAGTTTGTTTTCCAAGTCTGTAAGTTTCTAGATAATCCAAAGTATTTGAGTACATTAGGTGGAAGAAGCAATGTATATAACTTCTATAGTGGATAAATATATTGTTCCTTTCTTATTTTTATTTCATTGACGTGTCTTCAACGTTTTGCTTGTTGGCTCATCATATTCCAAACCATTTTTTTTCATTGTCAATTTTCAAGACAATTTGATCAACCCCTGTGGTTAAGATCATGAGAATTCTCATATCAATACATAGTGTGTTCAATGATCAATTATCTTAGATCATATTTATCCCAAGATAACACCTTCAACTACCTGAATTTAGAGATCATTTCTTTTAAGCAACATTATGTCTCTCCTTTATATGCTTCAATCCGAATTCATGCTTGGGGCTATCTTCATAATTGCTTCCTTTACAAGTTGTTATCATGCAATGTTCTTGTCATCAATTCTGCTTCACTAGACTTGTCTTCAATCTTTCATCAAACTTGTCTTCAATCTGTCATAGTCAGGTCATCTTCCTACCCATGGTCATCATCAATCTGCTGCTCCAAAAAAATAGAAATCACCACAGCCAAAATTCCTCAATCATATGTAGATATGAGATATGTATTCAAAATTCTTCACAATATTTGACCTTCAAGAGTCTTGTCAAAATACTTGATTTCTAAAATTTTGAGTGAAACAAGTAAAATAATATGTCTTCACTGTGATTGCATGAAAAAATCAGACTTTCTCCCAATAGTTTCAGAGATGTCATCCTTTTCATCTAATTCTTCAGTTTATTTTCTCAATCATGTGATTGTCATCTTCAATTTGTGTTTACACACATGTGTGTTATATACTTTGGATACAATGTAGATTTTCAACAAATCTTATCATGGCAGTACTTCCAGATGCTCTTAAGGAATGAATCAATCATCTAGTAAATTCATAAAAGGTATGCATGCATCAAAATCATCCCTTCACTTTATTTGTTTCAACTAGAGAGAGTCCATGAGATCACATGAAATTACTCTTGCTTCCCCTATCAATCAACACTCTTAATCTGGGTGCCTTTGTCTTTTCTGCTTCTATCAAATGCATCATCTGATCTGAATCTTGGCTCAATGATTTGAACCTATGTGCAATGTCTTGATACAAGCTTGTTGCTTCCTTTGTTGCTATGGAAATTAATTATACACTTATCTGGGCTTGTTGTAGTAGCAACGTTTTCCCAAATTTCTAAAAAAATTTGGACCCTCCTTAATTGATTTTGTTGACAACCATTTTGTTCCCACTCTGCTACACGTTTGGATTGTTTGAGGCCAGCTGTTTTCTTGCTTCTCGAGAATTGTTTGTGTCTGTAAATGCTTTGGACTATGGAAATTAGCAAGTTTCATGTCGTTTAATCATTGTCGAAGTTTGGTCGAGTTTGAAATGGATTTTTAGTCACCGCTATTTCGGAGAACAAATAGATATTGGACCGATGATTAGTTGTTTCTTTTGCCGATCACGCAGTTTTATTGTTTCAAATTTTTTGCTCTGCTATGTTTTCCAAATTTTTTTTACTCTAATCAGAATCCGCGGGCTAATTTTGTTTCGCCGTTGCGGCTCTAGAGTAGACTAACTGTCTGCCACACCGTTTTTTATTTCGCTGATCTTTTGTTCTATTTTTCTCCGATGTTGATTAGTCTACGGAAATTTTGGACCGTATAATTTCTGCTGTTGGGGCTATGTAGAGTACTAACCGTCCGATGCTGTAGTAGATCCGACTTTCGATGTTAGATGCCCTCTTCTAATGTTTTATCTCATCGACGTTTGGTTTGTGCTCTGGAACCCTAGACCATGGGTCACCCGCTGTTGCGGCATTCCAGTGAACTAATTGCCTGATGTCAAGTGTCCCGATTCGCCGATGGGGATTTTTATATGCCTGATTCCTGATTGTTTTCCCGTCATCATTATAAGCTTGTAACTGGTTCCGTGAATGGAAAGATGTGCTTTCTTTTCATCAAGTTGAGATTTCACGTTGAAAACACAGTACCAGTTTTACTTTTAACGTTGGTTTTATTGGTAGTTTTGGCTATGTTTGTCGAAGGTAGTCCGGATGAATGATGAGTTATTCATCTGATTGCAGGAAAACCTAGGAGATTTTCTATATTCAATTGATGACTACTACTGCAAAAAAGGAAAATGGGATGAAGGAAGGAAAAGATGAAGCATAAAGAAGAAAACAAAAATATGAGACTAACAGGATATCAAAAGGACCATCAGACTACGAAGCATAATCATTAAGAGCAAAGGCTCAGGCTTGGGCAGTTTGTTAGTTACCAAGTCGGTCCCGTTTTCATAAAAGGTTTATCTGAAACGTAACGTTTGAATCATGAGCATTCACAAAATGACAAAACTATGGGATTAAAATGGTTGGGGGGGGGGGAACTCAAAGGTTTTGGCTGGTTTTGTATAAATACATGAAAGTTAGAGGGAAGGGGGCCTTTTTCCTAGTGAGACTTGTGAAAACTTGTTGTAAGAGGAACTATTTCGTTTTGCAATAATATAATTACAATTTTGCCTGTTGGATAAAGTTTTGTGTGGAATGTTCAAATGTGGTGAAATGAACAATGTTGAAGGGGAACTATTTCGTTTTCAGCTGTGTTTCATTAACTGTGAGATTGTTCTAAATTTCTGAACCTATGTTATTTTATGAATGTTCTCTGGTTTATTTTATGATAATTTCCACTCTGAGTAATGGATGTTTTAACAAACGACGAGCTATCTTGTTGTGCATATCTCTATTCATGTTTATGTGTTTTGATTCTAAGAATATCCATTTGTGATTTATCTTAACATATGAGCAGTAATACATTACTCATTAATTGATAATATTGCTCCCTAGGGACAGCTTAGTTAGTTTATTTTCTGTCGTGTGTGATTCAGATGCGAGAGAGTTTAAGACGAGAGGTAAGAACCTGCGCATCACATTGTGACCGCTCCTCATATTCTGTATCAATCTGCATGTTAGATAGGCACTTGCACATCATACTTAAAGTTTAGAAATACAAAAATATACACAGTGGACTAGGCCGCAACCGGTAAAACCCTTTATTTTTGTTACTTGACCTACGGTAGCCAGATCGCAAACCGGACGGATTCCCCATACTAAACAGTCACGGGCTAGTTGGGAATGTTGACTGGGATGAATCCATTGCTATTGTTGCTTGCAATTTTCTAGGCCTCAATAGTTTTTGGTTCTAGAAAGAGCACCACCAGTGCATGGCTGGACGAGGAAATCCATTTCCTCGAAGATACTCCACCAGTGATGGTTTTGAAAGCAGTTTATTTCCTGATCCGAATACTGAAGAGAATAGAGAACAATTGTTTTATGTGGACAACCAAGTAGTTAATGATCTGAGAAGACACACTAGAGCATCTGTAAAGAGTATTGGAGGGTTACCCACTATCCTTGATTTACCCCAAAGAGAATACAAGAAGAAATACGGTCCTATTTTGGAAGATTCAGTGTTGGTTGGAGATTTGGAAGAATTAGTGGAAGTAGCATTATAGGAAGTTGGTCAGCCTTTGAATCAAGTAGGTCCAAACACACCTTGTTGTTCTCCTATGCATACTCCTATTCCATTACCACCTCACTCTCCACCTAGACTCATGGTAGGCATAAATGTAAATCAGCCACATAACCCACCAAATCCACCACCTGCTTGGAAAGCCAGATCACCTCTAAACTTAGCACCTCTATTGCATGACTTACCTCAAGATTTCGAGAAGATGCTACCCAAGTTTGATCCAAATGAGAAGATTTTAGTAGATGACCATTTGTAAAGTTTCTACTTGGAAATAGAAGGATTAAGGGCTGGGGAACATGAGGATGCAGTATGTAGACTTTTTCTGCATACCCTTAAAGGAGCAACAAAATCATGGTATTTTGGCTTGCCTGTGAACTCTATCCCAGATTAGGATACCTTTGAAAGGATTTTCTGAAGAAAATATGTAGCCCAGAAGACTCATGCAACTCTCATGAAAGGACTATGCTCTTTAAAGAAAGAAGGAAAAGAAAAGGTGCATAGTTTTACCCAAATATTTGTAGCTTATCTTAAGAATTTTTCTGAAATTGATAAGCCCTCGGATAAAGTTCTAATTGAGTATTATACTTCAGCTCTAGGGCCCGATTTGGCCATGTTCGCCAAAATGAAAGTCAACCCTACTGTTGGGCTTCGATCCACTAATGTAGATCAAACCTTGAATTTATGTCAATCCGGGTTGGTAGAATTAGAGGCATATCCAAGTATAAGGACTCAAATATAGACCTAACTGGAAATCTAGTTTATCTATGGAATAACCCTATTAAAAAAATAAGTTACTGTGATTTGAAAACACAAAAATTCCCTTACAGGAACAACTTCATCTGATATTTCATTTACACAGCAATTTATATGTGAAAGCTTCTTAGATAATAAAAACAATTACAAATTAAACTTAACCCTGAAACATGAATCACAAAACTCTGCCCATTATCTCAATGTTGAATAAACAATCAATCCTTAATTCCCTTTACAGGAAAGCATTCGTAATGTGTAACTGTTCTTAAAACTCCATCGTTAAATAAACAATGAACAGTAATGTGAAATAGTCTGAATCATTTCTACAGCATATATCTAATGAAATAACAAAGTTTATAAAACTGACTCAAAACAATTTAACTCATTCTACAATAATGAAATCGAATCCTACAGGAACTGAGACATACCACCGGCGACAATCCAAATCGTGGAAACAGTTCAAATCGTTTACTGGCAATTGAAATGTGCGTAGACTCGACAATGGGGGCCCTCCAATGCCTTGTTCACACACACAGATAGGGAATCATAGAGCTTAAACTTTAATTGTATTCACCATAAGAAATCGATCATACACAGTAAAAGAACAATGCGGTTCAGAACAATATGCGTTTTCTCCCCAAATCATGATGGATTTCTCCTATGTTTTATGAAGTACTTATACAAATTCTTGAAAACTAGAAATGCTATTAATCTGGAAACTAATTAATGAAACATAGTCCTCGAGATCCTCTATTAGATCCACAAAATAGGAACTGCCCTGCTTTTGTGCTGAGTGGTGGCACAGGTGGTCGTTTTTGACCGAATTTGACTTGACACCTATGAGAGCCACATCATCTATTCATTGGAAGTGTATCCATCCTTGGACACTGAGGATCTTTTCTCCATCTTTCAGTTCACGCCTAGCTGGCCTGCAAGTGTTCAACCTTGGAGACATTACGGGAAGTTAGCACATCCTGTAAACTTGAATAAAAACCTTAGTTTAAATGCTTTAAAAATATCAAAATTCAATCTGTTAAAAAGCAATGACATTTATACCTTTTAAGCAAAGTTTGTGGGTGAATTTAAGGCTTTATAAATCAGTATGAAGGTTTTATGGAGGAAAATGGAAGATATTTAGGTGACAAAAAGAGGTCAAAATTGTTCCCAACATCTCCCTCAAGAGGAAGTTGTTGCATGTCCTCATGCCCAAAAATATTTGACCTTGTTTATATCAAAAACCAAAATTTTGCTGCTGACCCTCTTGCTTTTAATCTCCTGTCTGAGATGATGCATCTGTTGAAGCTTGAGATGTGTAAAGGACTTTCAGTCTCTCATATTTAGTTTTATAAATCTTCTTTTGCTTGTACCATCTGTATGCATGTTTGGAAATGTGTGTCCTTTGAACCTTCAGCTTCCAGTTGACTTCTCTTAACTTCTCATTCCTGAGCTCTAATTCCTTTATTTCAAGTTTCAACCTCTTAATCTCTTTATTATTATTGGAAGTTTTCTTCTTTTTCATTTTCACTTGAAGCTGTACAGAATTGGTGTCCATCCCCAATTCTTCATTCTTTTCTACTGAATCTTCTTTCTTTTCTTCTTCCACAGTTTGTTGTTTTGAGAAAAGAGAAGTTGAATCCTTTATTATTTCCTGTCTTGATGGATTTTTCTTTTCTTTCTCTTGCTAATCCAAGAAGAGATTGATTCTTTTTGTTTGTTTGATCACTTCATCAATGTCTTGGATATTCTGCCCTATTTCATCTGCTGGATCTTCTTCTTGACTCCCCAAGGCTGACTTACTTTGAGTTTGCTTATACTTGGCTTTCTCTGGTAAGTGGTGAAAATCTGCTCTTGTTTTTTAAACTGTTTCTCTTCTCTCATCACACTCCTAGTTCGT
This sequence comes from Pseudotsuga menziesii, assembly GCA_001517045.1. NCBI lineage: Eukaryota > Viridiplantae > Streptophyta > Pinopsida > Pinales > Pinaceae > Pseudotsuga > Pseudotsuga menziesii. The sequence goes on along the minus strand of LPNX010961851.1, from coordinate 160,914 downwards.
ATCCTTCTCTGAGGCTGTTTTGAACTTGCTGCCTCAGAGTTGTCTTCATCATCAGCAATCAGCAACACCTCTTTCTTTTTCTTTTTCCCCTTTGGTGGTTTTGAGCTTGTTGCCTCAGGGTATGTTATCATCAACAATTCATCTTCTTTTAAACCTTCTTCAAGCAATTCTTCCTGCTCTTCAAACTGATTGTGAATTAAAAATCCTGACCATGTCAAATTTTGCTTTTGTAACTCATGCTGGATGATGATTTTGATGAGTCCACAGTGAAAAAGGCTTGTCATTTTGTCTTTTTCACGCCTTTGGACAACCTTATCCATCTTAGTTAAACTCTGTAATAGGAAATAGGGCATATTAATCTCACATTCACCTTTTAAACGCTGCAACAACTTGATATGGTAAAGATAAACAATACTGAATCGGCCTTCACAAGTAATGGATTTTTGGATAACATAAACTATTTCATCCCAGGGATGAACCAGCCAGCTCCTTGGTATTCCTTTCTTCCAGTTTACTGACCCTGCTCTTGATCTGCACAAAAAGGGTATCCATGCCTTCTCCTTGAATTGCTTAGTTTTGAAAAATCTTTCTCCTTGCTGTGGCAGGCCAATAATTTGTGCTAAGATGTCTTCAGACAGTCTGGAGTTCAAGTTTCCCACTATAACCCTTTCTCCATCAAATTTTTCAGCAAAATATAGACTAACATGATTATTATGCCCATCAAATTTTTCAAAAAAAGTTACCCACTGTTTCTTTTCAAAAATCTCCATGCAATTCTCACGAATATCGACGGGGTTGAACTTTTCTAGTTCTAGTCTAGATGACATTTTGGACTTGAATAGGAAAGAGATATGTAACAGGAAACTTCAACCTTTCAAATTTTTAACTCTGCATTTGTTTTCTTATCCCAAAACGACACTCTGAAAATCTAGAATTGCTGCTGGTCTTAGTAGAGTCTTTGGCAAAGAAAGGGTTTAAGTTTTACCTCCTTTCTGATGTAACTGCCTTCACTTCTACCTGTGCGATTACTTCCACAACAATTGGTGCCTGCGTCCTTCCTTTAATCCACGGCTTCTTCTTACTGCAAACTGTTACCCACAGCAATCGGGCTTTTGCAGAGACAATGAGTTGGATTTGGTCCAAAAATAAATGACCAAATCATAATCCTCGACTTCACCAGTTCATAATACAAATTTCAGGCACATTTGTATACTGTCGTGGAGCATATAACCATGTTTCTTCTCATCATTACATGAACATGCCACTTTTAATTTAATTACTCATTCAGGAAAGAAATGAAAGGTAAGGTTTTAATTCATCTGCACATAACACGTTTTGATTTCTTTGCATGCCCCAATGTTTAATGAACGAGTTGTAATAAAGGGATTTCTTCTCTTAAAGTAGACTCCTTTTCCTTTTGAAAATACATATGACCATCGATTTTCCTTAAATTCTATATGTTTACTTAATGCATGATGCACTAATGTATATATAGAAAAACATTTGAAATTCTATTTTCCAGTTTATTGTTTTATTTTTCTTAAAACATTTCACTTTCTGCTGAGAAGGAAACCCTGTCTGACTTTTTGCTAAGAAGGAAACCCTTCCTGTAGAATGTAGTATATGTTTTTGGCCATTATAATTTTGCTTCCGGGTTTGGTTTTGACCACCATCTTGACCCCTAGGGTAGGATAATGGAAAGTAAATGGAATGCTGGCAGAGACTGTGAGGATAATGAAAATAGGCAGTCAAGCTTACAAGGGTTGGTAAATATGTCATCACTTAGAAACAAAGAATCATGCAACTTTTAAAACACAAAAACTAAAATTCTTAGAGACTTTGCTTGATATCCCTGTATGATGAGCTTGCTTTCTGATGTAACTGGTTTGCATTTATTTCTGGTTCATATCTGTCCTTCTGATGTCTTCTTTATGCAAAATGTCTGCCATCTCAGATTCCTTCTTCTTTGCTAGAAGTCAGGTCCCTCTGTGTTGTTTGAAATCAGGTCCCTCTGCATATGACTTCTACATATGAAAAAGACTTGGAGGGTGGCAAGAAAGCATAAAAATTNTGAAGGAGAAACACCAATGTGTCTATCCAGCACTTCCATTTCCCTTTGCTGTGAAATTTGTTGTATGAAATCTTCCTTGCTGATAGGCTTGGTATAAAGTTTGACCCGATGGCCATTGACCACAAATGTGCGTGCTTCAACATCGATTGTTTGAAGTTTGACTGAGCCATTGTCATATACCTCTGTAATCTCATATGTACCAAGCCAATGAGTTGTGAATTTGGCTTTGAAGTCTTTGAACTTTGAGTCAAACAATAGTGCCTAGTCACCCATGTGAAATTGTTTCTTTTTAATAAACTTGCCATGCCATTGAGCTCTCTGCTATTGGATCAAGATATTGTGTTCTATGGAAGCCTATCTCATCTCATCTAGTTGATTCAATTGAATTATTCTTTCTTTCTGTGCCTCAGAAAGATCCATACCCAAATCTGCTGCTAACTTGAAGGTATGAATTTGAAACTCTATAAGTAGGAGGAATTGCTTACCATAAACAAGCTGATAAGGAGAAAAACTAGTACTGTTTTTCCAAGTGATCCGATATGACCATAAAGCTTCAGTAAGCTTAGCTGACCAATCCTTCCTATGCATCTGAACAGTTTTGGTGATGATTCCTTCCAAAGTCTTGTTTGTAGATTCCACTTGGCCATTAGCCTGTGGATGGTAAGGGGTAGACTTTCTGTGCTTAATATTGTACTTCTCTGCTATCTCCTGCACTAATTTGGAAGGAAACTGGGCTCCTTGATCAGTTACAATCTCTCTAGGCACCCCAAATCTAAAAAATATCTCCTCAAAAATAAAGTTTACCACGGTCTATTATGTGCCTCTTGGTAATGGTTTGGCTTCTACCCACTTGGTGACGTAGTCTGTACATACCAAAATGTACTTCTTCCCTTGTGATGGTGGATGAATTGGACCAATGAAGTAAAGGGCCCACTTTTCAAACGGTTCAATGAGGATTTGTGGTTGGAGTGTCATTTCATCAGACCGGACTGGCCGTCCCATTCGTTGACAAGTATCACAACTTCTAACATACCTCTTAGCATCTTTGAAAATAGAAGGCCAATAATAATCCAAATTGAGTATCTTGTATGCTGTTCTTTTATCTGCAAAATGGCCACCACACAGTTCATCATGACATGCCTTTAAAATTTCTAAGAATTCATCCTGTCGTACACATCTTCTTATAATTAGATCATATCCTGTGTAAAAGAGATCACCATTAACCCATATATGCCTAGCACTTTGCTTAATAATCTTTTTCTTTTCTTTAGATGACGTAGATGGTGGTAGTTGGCCTAATGATAAGTAGTTGGCAATATCAGCATACCAAGGAGTGATAATAGAAATTGCAAACAGGTGTTCATCAGGAAAACTATCTAAAACAGGAACAACCTCACCAGTATTGTGTAAGCGAGACAAGAAATATGCCACTTGATTTTCTCGTCCAGGCCGATCTAAAACAGTGATATTAAATTCCTACATTAACAACAACCATCTAGTGATCCTACCATTAGTGATGAATTTATTCATTAAATATCGTAAGGCTGAATGATCTGTATGGACAAAAATTTCGTAGCCAGTTATGTAATGACGGAATTTGTTTACAGCATGAACCACCACCAACATCTCCTTTTCAGTGACTGTATAGTTCAACTCTGCAGGTGTCAGATTTTTACTAATATAATAGATAGCATAAGTCATGGTATGCTCTTTTTGTCCCAATGAGGCCCCTATTGCAGTAGCAGAGGCATCAGTAGAAATATGGAAAGGCAATGTCCAATTTGGTCCCCTTAAAATGGGAGCAGTTGAGAGCTTCTCTTTAAGTATCTAAAATGCAGATTGACAGTCAGTATCCCAATTAAAATTCACATCCTTTGAAAGCAATCTAAACAATGGCAGAGCTATCTTACTAAAATTTTCAATAAATCTACGATAATAGCCTGCATACCCTAAAAAGCTTCTTACATCTGTTTGAGTTGTTGGTTTAGATAAATTTTCAATGATTTGAATTTTAGCAGGGTCTACTTTTATTCCAGGTGAATAAATTTGATGTCCTAAAACTATCCCTTCAGTCATCATCATGAAACACTTTTCGTTACTAAGGGAAATGTTTGAGTCAACACACCTTTTTAGAATTTTTTCCAAGTTTGCTAAGGAATCTTCAAAGGTACTTCCATATACAGAAAAATCATCCATGTAAATTTCAACACACTCATGAATTAGATATGCAAAGATGGCCAAGACTACCCTCCGAAAGGTAGCTGGGGTATTACATAAGCCAAAAGGTAAAACCTTGTAGGAATATGTGTCCCAGGGACATGTAAAGGTGGTTTTGTCTTGGTCTTATTTTGCAATACTAATTTGATTATACCCACTGAAACCATCTAGAAATGAAAAATATTCTTTTCCAGCTAAGGTATCCAACACTTGATCAATGAAAGGAAATGGAAAATATTCTTTTAATGTTTCCTTATTTAACTCCCTATAATCTACACATATGTGCCATTTACCATTTTTCTTTGGAACAACAACCAAGGGGGAAACCCATTGGCTGTCAGACATGGGGTAAATAAATCCTACTTTTAACAACTTCTGCAACTCTTCCTTGACTATCTCTTTTATTATGGGGTTCATTCTACATTGCGGTTGTGTAAGAGGTCTGATTTTATCATCTGTGTAAATGTGGTGAGTGCATGTCTCATGATGAATACATAGCATATCAGTATACTCCCAAGAAAATGCATGGGAATGTTTATTTAGCAAAGTAATCAATTGTTCTTCCTGTGATTTAGTAAGATGTGCACTTATATTCAAATGTTTTCCTGGACTGATTTCAACTGTTTTACTTTGAATATCTATGATTGAATGAACATTAAAAATATCATGAAGTGCCAATGCTAGAGAATGTACTGTGCAATTTTCCTGAAAATTATAACCCAAAACTTGATCCGCTACAGCATATTGCATGTCTCTTAATTCTTTAGAAATATCAGGTTCAGCAATAAAATAATCTAACAAATCTTGGTTGTTTTCTTCCTGAAAATCAAAGAACTGATTGATACTCAGGATAGGATAAATCACTTCTTCTTCTTGTTCTTTGGTCTCATTAATCCATGACAGCTGATCTAATGTAGAAGGTCTTTGGGCAGAAGGGTAAAGTGCAATTTGTTTTCTCTCTGTCCCATGTGAAATGAGCATACTTCCTGACCTACACCCTATGAAGGCATCCGCTGTTGCCAACCAGGGTCTGCCAAGAATCAATGGGTGACCTCCTAGATTAGACTTTGGCTGTAGCACTATAAAATCGACAGGATATTCCCAGGAGTTTAAAGAAACAATGATATCTTCTAAGATCCCTTCAGGTGTAATTTTAGACCTATCAGCTAATTCCAAAACTGTTGTGGTTGGTCTAAGATTTGTCAAGTGAAGGTATTCCATTGTCTCTAGTGTCATGACATTAATGGTAGCACCTAGATCAATCAATGTTTTTGGAATTGAAAAATTATTAACAGTAATTATGACCATTGGGATTCCAGGATCTACATACTTTTCAATGAAAACAGTATTAGACATTAATCCTGCTAGATTGCCTACCACATGAATTTTTGATGGATCCTTCCTTCTTTTATTAAGACATAATTCCTTAACTGCTTTAGTGTAAATTGGAATATCCTTTATAGCCTGAAATAATGGAATTTTGACATGCACATTGGTTAACTCATTCAAAACATCAAAATCAGGTAGGGATATTGAAGGTTTTTCTTTAACCAACCTTTCTGGAAAAGGAGGTGTATAAGATACTAATGTTTTCCCTTTTTGACTGTGATTTTCTGACTGTGATTTTTCTGTATTTAATTTTTTTTGGAATTTTCTCATTTTCTGTTTGTTCTTCTAAGATAACAGGATATTCTTTTTGTAAAGTTTTTCCAGATCTTAAATTGATATTTTGCAGTGGGAGAATTGAGTAGGGGAGTGTCATTCCATCATCAACATTATACATGGGTCTGTCTATTTTATTATTTGGATTTGGAATTGGCTGAGCTGGCAATTGTGTAGGGTGAGGTGGAGGCTGATTGGATGGAAATTGAAGCTATTGAGGTGGTGGAACCAATTGAGAAGCCATGTTGGGTTGTTGGAAAGATGGAACTTGGAAACATAGGGCTTGGACTTGATTTTGCTGGTATTGGGGATCGGTAGAAGGTTGTTGATAGGGCTGTAAATAGGCCTGCTGATATGTCTGGTTACCATGGGCATATCCTCTCCAATTTGGAGCAGATTGGGCTAATGGAGGAGACCAAGTTTTCCAAGGCATGGGTGCACTCCATGAATTATGAATAGGAGTTTGATAATTTGTATGAAATTGCTACATAGGATCTTGAGACATACCTGAAAATCGTGGCTGCCAAGGTCTTCATTGTCCCATAAAGTAAAGAGACTCCATGCTTTGATTCTCCTCCATTTGAGCTACCTGCAATTCTTTCAATCTGGGGCAGTCATCAGTTTTGTGATTAGAAGTACATAAGCCACAAATTTCAACAGTATTTAAAGGTCATTCTTTTAGTGGGTGTTTCTTTCTACATTTAGGACAAAAACTAGAAAAAGCTTGATCTTGTTGGTCCTGCTGTTCTTTCCTTTTCTTGTTTTTTTCTACTTCGACCTGTGTGCCCAAGGTACTCAATAAATCAGTCTTGAAATCTTCTAGTATATTTCCAAGCTCAGCTCTAGAGATACCACTTTTGCAGATTTAATTACTTTGGTAGTGATATCCCTTTTTCCAGTTCTAGCCTTTCCTCTTGAATATTTCTGACATAAATCTTGTATCTCATCAAAGGGAAGGTAAGAGATGTCACCTTTTCCCATAACATTCAAAATATCCAAATACTCTTCTCTTATTCCTTTTATAAATATTGTTCTAATCATCTCAGATGTCAAGGAATTGTATTTAGATTTCTGCAAGTTATATGAGAATATTTCCAAATACTCCTCCAAGCTCTCATCTTCCTATTTAGTCATTCCAAAAATTTCATCTTTTAGATCCTTTGATCTGCAATATGCCTGATATTTTCGAAGAAAGATCTTCCTCATTTCATCCCAGCTAGTGATAGAATGCTCTCTTAAGCCCATGAACCATTTCAAGGCAGTTGCTTTAATGGTAGCAGGGAAAAGAAGAAGCTTATGGGTATCATCAGTGTATCCATAAGTTCGACACAAGATATCAAACTCAACTAGGAAAGAGTCTGGATCCTCAGAGGTCATGCCATAGAAGTTTGGTAAGACAGATGGTGGAATATTCTTCATTTTTACCTCTTCTCCTAGGATAATACTAGTGTCCAAAATGGGAAATTTAAAGGTGGCTTCCTGATCTTCGTCTGTTCTTTCATCCCTGTCATGTCTCCTTTCTTCTTCCCTTTCATGACGCCTCTCTTCTTCTCTTTCATGTCACCTCTCTTCTTCTCTTCTCTCTTGTCTTCATTTATTTTCTACTTCTAACATTCTCTCATACTCCCTTCTCTGTTTTGCAGTTGGCCCTTTTGATGTTTCTTCCTCAGCCATTTTAGAAGTACCAACTGTTGTGATGAATCTTTTTGGAAAAGAAGGTCCCGTTACTTCTGTTTTTGGGGGGTTTTTGATAAATCTTCCTTTCTCGTCTATTTGTCTTGACATAAAACTAAAATCTATTCTATGTTTTTGTTTGAAATTTTTGTTTTTATCAGAGAACTAAAGTTCCTCAGCCTACTTCTACAATGCCTCCCCGGCAATGGCGCCAAATGTTGGGCTTCGATCCACTAATGCAGATCAAACCTTGAATTTATGTCAATCCGGGTTGGTATACTTAGAGGCATATCCAAGTATAAGGACTCAAAGCTATACCTAGCTAGAAATCTAGTTTATCTATGAAATAACCCTATTAACAAATTAAGTTACTATGATTTGAAAACACAAAAATTCCCTTACAGGAACAACTTCATCTGATATTTCATTTACACAGCAATTTATATGTGAAAGCTTCTAAGATAATAAAAACAATTACAAATTAAACTTAACCCTGAAACATGAATCACAAAACTCTGCCCATTATCTCAATGTTGAATAAACAATCAATCATTAATTCCCTTTACAGGAAAGCATTCGTAATGTGTAATTGTTATTAAAACTCCATCGTTGAATAAACAATGCATAGTAATGTGAAATAGTCTGAATCATTTCTACAGCATATATCTAATGAAATAACAAAGTTTATAAAACTGACTCAAAACAATTTAACTCATTCTACAATAATGAAATCGAATCCTACAGGAACTGAGACATACCACTGACGACAATCCAAATCATGGAAACAATTCAAATCATTTACTGGCAATTGAAATGTGTGCAGAATCGACAATGGGGCCCCTCCAATGCCTCGTTCACACACACAGATAGAGAATCACAGAGCTTAAACTTTAATTGTATTCACCATAAGAAATTGATCATACACAGTAAAAGAACAATGCAATCCAGAACAGTATGCATTTTCTCCCCAAATCGTGATGGATTTCTCCTCTGTTTTATGAAGTACTTATACAAATTCTTGAAAACTAGAAATGCTATTAATCTGGAAACTAATTAATGAAACATAGTCCTCGAGATCCTCCATAAGATCCACAAAATAGGAACTTCCCTGCTTTTGTGCTGAGTGGTGGCACAGGTGGTCGTCTTTGACCGACTTTGACTTGACACCTATGAGAGCCACATCATCTATTCGTTGAAGTTTATCCATCCTTGGACACTGAGGATCTTTTCTCCTTCTTTCAGTTCATGCCTAGCTAGCCTGCAAGTGTTCAACCTTGGAGACATTACGGGAAGTTAGCACATCCTGTAATCCTGAATAAAAACCTTAGTTTAAATGCTTTAAAAATCTCAAAATTCAATTTGTTAAAAAGCAATGACATTTATACCTTTTAAGCAAAGTTTGTGGGTGAATTTAAGGCTTTATAAATCAGTATGAAGGTTTTATGGAGGAAAATGGAAGATATTTAGGTGACAAAAAGAGGTCAAAAGGGTGCCCAACACCTACTCTAGCAAAGACTTATGAAGAAGTGGAGAGAGTAGAGGCTGAAAAGGAGAGGCTGAAAAGGAAAGCATCGAAGATTATCTTGAGCAGTTGGGGGAAAAAAATGTTGGGAATAAAGATTTGTTATTTACTAAGCCTAAAGAGGAACAATCACATGATTTCGAAGGAATGGCAAAGATGATGTAGAATCTCTCTAACAGAATAATAGAATTGGAAAAGGAAAAAGAATCCCATAAGTTCTATAATCCTTATTACAAGAAAAAAGAGGGTAACAATCAATCCCAACCCCCTCCACACAGTACTGCATCAATGAACTTAACAAAGGTAGGGATGGATAACTTTTGCACTTCCCACCAAAAACCCCATTCTGGAAAGAATTGTCCTCAATGGATAAATTCAATGACATTGGTGATGAATCAGTTGTTGGATTCCAAATTAACCGAGGATAATGATGAAGAGGGAGAAGATGTCAATAAATTAACAGAAGATCAAGAGGATGATACCATGGTTTTATGGGACTGTGTATCGTTGTTTGATAACGAAGAAGAAAAGGATCTGAGACATGAATATATCTCGGAAACGAATGTGACAACGAGAAGCCAAGGGTTGATTAAAGAAAACAGTCTTATGCTCCCAAATATTAAGAGACTTCAAAAGAATGTAAAGAAATTTCAAAAAAGCACCTCATCTAATAAAATTCCGGAGTTTACCATTACCAGTCAAAATCTGAAGCAGATCAACATGCCCACTAAGCCCATTAATGAGAAAATGAATCTCACAGAATATAAGATGGATTACGACATCGTGTAGGATATCAAAAAGGTAAAGGAAAATATTTCGTTATTTGATATGTGTAATGTGTCGCAGCAGAAAGAAAATTTATTGAAAGCACTTGAAATACTAGAGGAGAAGCTTCCCACCGACAATCAGCCCCAAGAAGAAGAAATTGGTGAGGTAAGTGTGGGAGGTAAACCGAAATGAGAGACCTCACCTTTTCTCCTTACTTTTGAAATTTTCAACCACAACGTGCACAACTATCTGGTAGACTCAGGTGCATCAGTAAATGTTATGCCGCTGTTAGTCTGCAAGAAGATAAATGGACAGCCTAAACCATCTACCTGGAAGGTCATTCAATTGGACAGAACAAATGTGAAGGTAATTGGGTAAATGGAGGATGTCCTCATTTGCTTATCTTCATATGATAAGGTATGCCAATTCATTTATATTGCAGTAGTAGACATACCTGAGGCTTATGGACTTGTTTTGAGTAGAGATTGGTCAACAAAGCTGAATGGATATTTTTCCTCAAATTGGTCACATCCATGGCTACCTTATAAAGGAAGACCAAATCAAATTAATGTTTTAAGAGAGCCCTACATGAAACACAATGTCACTCAGTTAGAAAGTAAGAATGAACCAGTGAATTTAGTTTTGTGAAATTACTTCGTTGAGCTAGAACTGGGAAACTATCAAGTGGAAGAAGCCAGTGGTACATAAGATACTCAGCCTGATCTCCTTCAGTTTTCACAGGCTGATGAAATTGATTGTAAAATAGTAGACTTAGATGTAGATGTAGATTCATGTACAGTAGTGGTAGGCGATTTTTGGACGCTTTTCTTTGATGGGTCTAAAACTTTGGATGGATCAGGAGCTGGCTGTGTCCTGATTGATCCTAAGAAAAATAAACATTTTCTTTCATGTAGGTTAGAGTTTGAATGCACTAATAACACATCCAAGTATGAAGCATTAGTTTAGGGACTAAGAAAAGCAATTGAATTAAAAGTAGAAAATTTGAAAGTGTATGGAGATTATGAAATAATTGTAAAACAGATTCGAAATCAAATACATTGCATTTCCCCTCATTTAAAAGCTTATCAAAATGAAGTATGGGATTTGCTTAAATGTTTTCATGCATTTAATATTGTATCGATTCCTAGGCTTAAGAATGCAGTAGCTAACTTGTTAGCCACCTCAGCTGCTAGGCTTGTACCCTCTAATAACAGGTGTTCCATTGAATTTCTTTTTAGACCTTCGATTCTAGATATGATTACCAATTTACGAGTTTTTGATGATGATCAGTAGATTCTATAATGTTTGACAAATGACGAAACCTTCAAAAGGGAAATCATTGATGATGAAGAACATCAAGCCGAGCTAAAATTCAATAATTGTATTCCTAAAGGAGTCAGGACTTTAGAGCAGATGTTTGATCTAAATGATAAATTCATAAGGCCAGTAAATGTTAAGAATCATAACTCGTCTCTACAGTTCAAGTTGATTAATTTAGGGATTGAAATTGAGCCTAAACATGTGAATTTGGGAAAGTGTTGCTCCCTAGGTGAAAGAAATAAGTTCATCAGTTTGTTTAAACAATAAAAAGATGTGTTTGCCTGGACGTATGAAGATTTGAAAACATATGACTCCAAGATTATTCAGCATGTCATCCCTATTAGGACCAGGGTCAAGCCTTATCAACATCCTTTGAGGAAAATGCATAAAAAACTAGAGCCTCTAATTCAAAATGAAGTAAAGAAATCGTTGGATGCTAAAATTATCTTCAAAGTTAGACATTCGGAATGGGTTTCAAATATGGTACTAGTAAGGAAGAAGTCTAGAGAAATTAGACTAGGTGTGGTTTTCAGAAATTTAAATCGCGCTTCAGATAAAGACAATTATCTAGTCCCACCCGTGGAACAAATATTGCAGATGGTCTCTGGTTCTGGGTTATTTTATTTATTAGATGGATTCTCTGGTTACAATTAAGTGTTAGTAGCTGAAGAATATAGACTCAAAACTACATTCAGAATGAGATGGGGGACTTTTGCTTACAGAAGGATGCCCTTTGGACTCATAAACAATGGAGCTACTTTCCAGAGGGATATGGATATAGCTTTCCGTGGGATGATCGGCTGCAGTGTCGTGGTATACCTCAATGACATCACAATATTCTCAAAGAAAAGAGAAGAACACACATTCCATCTAAAGCAGATTTTCGAACGTTGCCGAAAATATGGTATCTCATTAAACCGCAAGAAGTGTGTGTTTGCTGTTACAGAAGGAAAGCTACTGAGTCATGTGGTTTCTAAGAAAGGGATCTCCATAGACCTAGAAAGGATCAGAGCTATCGAACAGATCCCCTTACCCCATAACAAAAAGGGTATGCAATCATTTATGGGGACAATAAATTTTGTGTGAAGGTTTGTGCCTGATTTTGCCCAAATTGTTAAGCCTTTGCAGCAAATGGTGAAGCAAACTGTACAATCCAAGTGGATTGACGTAGAGAAGAATGCATTCAGTAAAATAAAGACATCTATTGCTCATGGACCCTCTCTCAAAAGTCCAAATTATGAGAAGGATTTTATTCTGTACACTTTCGCATTTGACGATTCATTAGCAGCGGTGCTTACTCAGAAGGAAGATAGGGGAGATGAGTTCCCCATATCATTTATGAGCACTAGTTTGCAAGGGGATGAATTAAATTACCTAGCTGTGGATAAGCAAGCTTAAGCAGTCTTCAAAGCGGTAAAAAATTTTCGGCCATACATCCTCAAGAACAGAACAAAGGTAATAGTCTCACACCTAGCGGTGAGGTCTCTTTTTGTGTAGAAAGAATTAGGAGAAAGAAGAGGCAATTGTGTAATAGATTTACAAGAGTATGACCTTGAATTCAAGCCAGCCTCCTTAGTCAGAGGGCAGGGACTATGCAAGCTAATGGTTGAAGGCAATGATAATGAAGAAAGCGATTGGGAAAATGAATTTGAATTACATATGACGAAAGTATTTCCTCTCTTTACAGAACCAGAGTCCTGGTACCAAGAGATTGTTCATTACCTTTAGGAAGGCATGCTGCCATAACATTAGAATTCCAAGTAGCGAAGAGCGTTGTGCCTTAAATCAGATGCTTATCAGATTGTGGATGGAATTTTATTTAGGAAGAATTATGATGGATTCCTCCTCAGATGTTTAGAAAAGGAAGACGCAAAAAAGGTTATAACTGAGTTACATGATGGGCCTGCTGGAGGCCATTTCTTTGGAGATACGATAGCCCAAAAAATTCTCAGGGCTAGGTACTATTGGCCCACACTATTCAAGGATGCTCATGCTCATGTGAGAAAGTGTGATATCTGTCAGAGGTGTGGGGGAAGACAAGGCAAAGCAGCAGGTCCACTGAAGCCGATTATGATAACGGAACCATTTGAGCAATGGGGAATTGACGTCATTGTAGAAATACAACCAAATTCTTCCTTGAAACACAAGTATATTTTAACGGAAATGGACTATTTCACTAGATTAGTCAAGGCCATTTCACTACGAAAATTCAATGAAGATGTTGTCATGGATTTCTTGCAAGATCATATCATGACTAGGTTTGGGGTTCCAATTTCCCTAGTTTTTGATAATGCTACTTATTTTTCTTCCATTAAATTATCTGCATTTGCTCATGAAAAAGGAATTAAATTGCATTATTCTTCCAACTACTATCCACAAGGAAATGGTTTGGCAGAATCTACAAGCAAGAATTTGAGTAGGATTTTGAAAAAGACTATCATAGAAAACCAGAGAAGTTGGCATTTAGCACTACCAAATGCTCTTTGGGCTGATAGGGTCACACCCAAGAATTCCTTAGGTGTGTCACCATATACCCTTGTTTATGGAAAAGAAGCTATACTTCCTCCCAATATTATGCTACCCTCTTCCGTAATAGATTAGGAGTCAAGAGGCTCAGATAATGAAGTCTTGCAAATAAGAATCCATAATCATTTGAAGGAGGAGGAGGCTAGATCCAAAGCCAGAGAACATTTTAAGCAACAACAGGAGGTAGTGAAGAGGTGGTTTGATAAGCACAAGGCTGGAGCAAAATAATTTGAAGTGGTATATTTGGTTCTTAAGTGGGATCACCCACATGATGAGAAGGGAAAGCACACGAAGTTTCAACAGTTATGGGTGGGCCCTTTCCAGATTGCAGCAAAACTTGGCTCCTCCACCTATAAATTGCAAGATTTACAGGGATGGGAGGAAAAATTACCAGTAAATGGTTTAGTTCTTAAACCTTATTTTTCTTGATTTTTGTTTTTATTTTTGTCTTATACATAAATAAATTTATTTGTTTGTCCACTTTGACTTTTTTTATTCTAGTCTTGTTTAGATTTCTTTTGATTTCAATAAAAGAGCCAAAATTTTGGTTGCATGGAAAGCATTAGAGCTTTGGACTAATTGAGATCTTTGGGTATTAGACTGTATCTTATTGTTTGAATCTGATGGAATTTATTCTAGTAAGTAGTTTTCCTAAATGGATATGAACACATTGAAGTCCAGCGTAATCCCGTAAAATAACTCAAGATCAAAAGGTCTGGAATACTATTTTGAGGCACCATCCATTTCGCATATAAAGATGTCTGAGGGGGTGACAGCAAAAGACCCATAGAAAGGAAGCAAGGTAAACAATATATTATATCTAAATGATCCCATGCCAAGACTTGAAAGCTAAAAGTCTAATAAGAGTCAAAACTACTAAGAAAGCAATATTTATCAAAACAAAGTACTGAATCATATGAGTATAGATTGCCAAAAGTTTTTCTCCGTCCATGAGCTGAAAATTAAATGCATCTCTCACACAAAAGGACACTATGGATAGAATATCCTGAATTAAATTCAGAAAGAAAGGCACGAGGAGGACTCAAAAGGACAAAAGGTCCACAAACACACAAAAGTGCCAAACGACATGGGAATGGGGAAGGAACAAATGAATATTTATGTTTACCATGTGTTAGAATCCTATGGTGTCTAATATGGAAGCTACCCAAGGACAGGGGTAAAAAGAAATTCATCTGCTTAGCCTCAAAAGAGTTATATTGACTTTGAGATTTTGGGTTCCATTTTCCTAAAATTGGAATATCATCAATGATGAAAAGTACATATATTTGCCATTATGGAAATTGAGATATCTAGAAGAATTCAACATGTTGGTTTTACTGCTAAACAGTTTGTTACTTAAAGAAGAGTAGTTCATAGATATGGGTTCACTAGTTAGCTGCCAATTGTTGCAGCTGCAATGTTTTCCTAAATTTCTAAAAAATATTGGACCCTCCTTAATTGATTTTGTTGAAAACCGTTTTGTTCCCACTCTGTTACACGTTTGGATTGTTTGAGGCCAGCTGTTTTATTGCTTTTCGGGAATTGTTTGTGTCTGTAAATGCTTTGGAGTGTGGAACTTAGCAAGTTTCATGCTATTTTATTGTTGTCGAAGTTTGGGCGAGTTTGAAATGGAGTTTTAGTCACTGCTATTTTGGAGAACAAATAGAGATTGGACTGATGATTAGTTGTTTCTTTTTCCGATCATGCAGTTTTATTATTTCAAATTTTTTGCTCTGCCATGTTTTCCAAAAAATTTTGACTCTGATCGAAAGCCGCGGGTTGATTGTGTTCCTCCGTTGTGGCTCTAGAGTAGACTAACTGTTTGCCATACTGTTTTTTATTTCGCCGATCTTTTGTTCTATTTTTCTTCAATGTTGATTAGTTTACAAAAATTTTGGACCGTATAACTTCCGTCGTTGCGGCTATGTAGAGTACTAACTGTCCGATGCTGTAGTATATTTGACTTCTAATGTTTAGATGCCCTCTTCTAATGTTTTATCTCACCGATGTTTGGTTTATGCTCCGGAACCCCTACACCATTGGTCACCGCTGTTGCGGCGTTCCAGTGAACTAACCGCCTGATGTCAAGTGTCCCAATTCTCCGATGGGGATTTTTATATGCTCGATTCCTGATCGTTTTACTGCCATCATTATAAGCTTGTAACTGGTTCCGTGAATGGTGAGATGTGCTTTGTTTTCATCAAGTTGAGATTTCACGTTGAAAACGCAGTACCAGTTTTACTTTTAACACTGGTTTTATTGGTAGTTTGGGCTATGTTTGTTGAAGGTAGTCCGGATGAATGATGAGTTGTTCATCTGATTGCAGGAAAACCTAGGAGATTTTCTATATTCAGTTGATGAATACTGTTGCAAAAAAGGGAAATTGGCTAAAGGAAGGAAAATTTGAAGCATAAAGAAGAAAACAAAAATCTAAGACTGACAGAATATCAAAAGTACCATCGGACTACGAAGCATAATCATTAAGAGAAAAGGCTCAGGCTTGGGTAGTTTGTCAGTTACCAAGCCGGTCCCGTTTTCATAAAAGGTTTATCTAAAATGTAACGTTTGAATCATGAGCATTCACAAAATGACAAAACTATGAGATTAAAATGGTTAGGGGGGGAAACTCAAAGGTTTTGGCTGGTTTTGTTTAAATACACGAAAGTTAGAGGGAAGGGGGGATTTTTCCCAATGAGACTTGTGAAAACTTGTTGTAAGAGGAACTATTTCATTTTGCAATAATATGATTACAATTTTTCCCATTGGAGAAAGTGTTGTGTGGAATGTTCAAATGTGGTAAAATGAACAATGTTGAAGGGGAACTATTTCGTTTTCAGCTGTGTTTCATTAACTATGAGATTATTCTAACTTTCTGAACCTATGTTATTTTATGAATTTTCTCTGGTTTATTTTATGATAATTTCCACTCTGAGTAATGAATGTTTTAACAAATGACGAGCTATCTTTTTGTGCATATCTCTATTCATGTTTATATGTTTTGATTCTAAGAACAACTATCTGTAATTTATCTTAACATATGAGCAGTAATACATTACTCATTAATTGATAATCTTGCTCCCTAGGGACAGCTTAGTTAGTTTATTTTCTGTCATGTGTGATTCAGATGCGAGAGAGTTCAAGATTGAGAGGTAAGAACCTGCGCATCACATTGTGACCGCTCCTCGTATTTTGTATCAATATACATGTTAGATAGGCACTTGCACATCATACTTAAAGTTTAGAAATACAAAAATATACACGATGGACCGGGCTGCAACCGGTAAAACCCTTTATTTTTGTTACTTGACCTACGGTAGCAGGACTGCAAATCGGACGGATTCCCCATACTAAATAGTCATGGGATAGTTGGGAACGTTGACTGGGGAGAATCCCTTGTTGTTGTTGCTTGCGATTTTCTAGGCCTCAATAGGGCTGTATAGGGTCCATTGTCATCAATATGCTGTTTTTTCACTCTTTAAGGAACTTCTGAAGTCTTTAATTGAATGATTCATAAATGTGCATCATTGATCATGGAACTTGTGCTCAATGCTTTAGCTAGATCCAAAGATATATTTACAAATTTAAAAGGAAAGATTTTGGCCACTTGACAATGCTACTAGACTTACTATATATCGAGCTCACCTCTGTCACCCTTCAGTGTTTATTAATAATAGTTGTGTCTTGTTCCTAAGTCTTCTTCTCCAGTAACCATACTGTTTATGTATGAGATTATCTTTTATTTATATCAAAATCCTTCACAAACTGCATACAAACATTTTTCAGACTTCATCCTTCTTCTCCTAATTTTCATTCTTGCTACTACAAAGATTCACTTATGCTCTCAAACTTACTATTGTTTTAACTTATAGTATATACCATTTCGTTATTTGAATCTTGAGATTGAACCACTGAATATTATGAGATATGCCTTCAAGTTGTTCCAACATTTATACCTTTTATTAACTAAACTTCATCCTTGTCTTCCTTCCTTCCTCTGTTAATTTTTGCAAACCAATCCTAGGACCCATTATTTTACTTGGATTAGTCATCCATTTTCCTTGAGTCCCTCCTCCAATTTCATGGACTTAGAATGTATCAAGGTATTTGAAAGACCTCAAACATGGCTTGACATATGTTAGCCATCTTTCATCCATACCCAAGAATGTATTTGGATGTGATCATTTGTCCTTTGGACTTCAAATATTTTTGCATTCTTGGTCTTCCAAGATTCATCTACTTTCCTTGCTAATAAATATGAAATATTCCTCATGGATTGTCTTCTTGTACTTGTACATACTTGGACTTTATGACCGAATCCACCATAGGTGAAGCATCTCAATGTGTGACAGTTAGTAGCAAAATGTCCAGTTTAGTCACATGTCCAGCACATAATTGTGTTTCTTCGACTTCCAACACTTCCTCTTCCATGGAGTCTGCAACCCATAGCCCTGTGACCAAAACCACTACATGCATAGCAATAATAATTAAAATTATTTTCATACTTGGAATTATATGGTCCCTTCTGTAACATAGACCTTTTTACTGATTGTGTCCTTTTTTATCCTTGTTGAGCATGACACTTTTCTCTACTGTCTTTATGACTTCTATATTTCTCTTCAACTTTTCCTTGAGATGGCTGGGAACTTTATCCTTCTTTATAATTATTCTGTGACTTGTCAAATGCTATCCCATTCTTGTCATGTCAAGATATCTGATGGCTGAGAATGTGATCTAAGATCATAGAACCTTTTCCAAACTTTGACTTAGTTATTAATTCATCATTTTCCTCGACCAAAATTTTTAAAGAAAGAATTTCCTGTTCCTGTCTTTGGTAGATTTCAACTTTCATATTGAGTTTCCTTCTTAGATATTCTTCAAGGTTGTTTCTAATTTTTCTTATCAAGCCTTGACATTCCTCTTGATATTTTTGTAGTTGATCCTTTAGAGAATGGTTTTCTTCTTCGAGTTCTTCAAGTTGTTTATTATTTTGTTCAAGAATTCCTTCATATTTAGATACTAGAGTTTGACACAAGCTTAATATTGATATTTATTCTTTCAAGGAATCAATTTCAGCCTTTTGAGTATTACATACCTTTTCTTTGTCATTTAATTGTCTTGACATGGATTTTTCAAGTAGCTGTGCTGTTTTTCTTTCTTGACAGTTTTCTTCAACTTGTATTTTTATCATCTTTCTTAAGTCATCATTCTCTTCTAGTGAAACTACAGGTTTCACCTCACAATCCACAATACCATCATCAACCTTTTCACTCGTATGAGAGAAATCATCACATTCCGAGTTATTACAGACAGAGTGTTTAGGAGAGCCTTTACCTTCATGGTTGATTGAGTTCCTCAAGTATTTGATCGTACTAGATTCAGTTTCCTTGTTAGAATAATAAACCCATAGTTACCTACCTTAGACATTAATTAAATAATTTTTGTCCTATTACCTAGTCTCCTAGATTCCACTCTATGCTAGTTTCCTTCTACATGTCCTAGAAGTCAACACATGCCAAAAATGAGTCATGGAGCTCTTGGGAAACTTCCTGGAAACCCATTTTAGCATGTATAATTTATTCTATATCCTCCAAAGCACATATCTACTTTTTCTGAAAAGATGCCTATTTGATTGAGAATTAAGGAAAAAGGAAAAGCTAGACTAGGTGTAGTTGACTTGTTTTTTTCCCACATCATCCTCCCTCCTTTTCTTCTAATAAAATCATGTATGATTTGTCTTTCCATCCCTCATTATCTTTCCTACTTGACTTAGCCAATTTGTGAGCATCTTGGTGGATTGGAAACTGCTTTATGCACCTATGGGGGATTTGAATAGATTTAGTAAGCCTACTTTTTGACCTTTTCGAATGGAATCCTTATGCATTCGAATATCTCATGTAATTATATATTGTAGTATCCTATTAATTCACAAGGTTGGCTATTGTTCACTTATTCAATACATATTAGTGTTATGCTCAAATTTCAGTCTCCTTTGATGTTAATTTTGCATGTTTGATTAGAAATTTTGTGAGTGTAATTGTTCTATCTCTTGGGTTAAATTTCCACATGGTATCAGAGCCTTTGTAGATCGATTTATCTCCTTTCATATTGCTATTACAAGTTCTACATCTTGACTAGGATCATATTCTGCTAACTGAAGGGCACGGTTTCTGAGCTATGGACCAATCTCAAAAGATCATCTTGACTCCATTCAATTTCTTTGAGTGGAAATATGAGATGGAGATATTTTTGAGAGAAAAAAGTCTCTACAGGGTTACTTTGGAAACTGAGGCAGAGTCCCAATGTAGCTACAGAGAAAATCAAATGGCACAACAAAAGGGATGAGGCCTATGGTCTTTTGTGTCTAAGCATTTCAAGAGACTTCCTCTTCCATCTTGATGGATTGACATCACCTAATGAAGTGTGGGAGAATATTGTAGAGATTTTTGGTAAGACATATGAGATGAGAGGACATCAAATCAAGAATGAGCTGATCTCCTTGAGTCCCAGTATATTTGAATCCTTGCAACTCTATTTTTCCAAGTTTAAATCCCTTGTTTTGCAGATAAAACAGTGTGGGATCGAAAATAAGAAAGAGAAACTAGTTTTGGCCATACTCTCAAAACTTGGCCCTGACTATTCAATGTTTTTTCGAACTTCCATGCCACCAAGTTGACATCTCGAGCCTGGAAGATGCCTAAGCTTGCAGAGTTCATGGAATCCCTCACACAGGAACAAGATAAGTTGATGATGATGGGCACCATAAAACCTTCCAAATACCAAGCTTTCATTGCTGGATATTTAAGGGTGGATTCAAAAATCAAGAAAAAAGCTAAAAAGCCACCTGAGCAAAAGAGAGACAAGAACAAGTCTCAAGAGGAGCCCCAAGGTTCCAAGGGCTATCATCCTGAGAGCTCTTGTATGAAGAAGCAAGTGAGTATACTGCAGTAAGGGCTATCATCCTGAGAGCTCTTGTATGAAGATGCAAATTGACATGTTGAACCAACTCCTGGAGAAGAATAACACCTCCCTTCCTAATTTCTCAAAGAAGAGGGAAGGAGGATAAAATTCGGAGGACAAAGAGAGAGTACATGCCTTGGTTTTAGCTTCATCATAGACTTTGGAGATTTTAGACATATGGTTTCAAGAAAAGAGGAATTCTCCTCTCTTGACATGTCAAAAGTTCCACCAATAGTTTTGGAAGATGAATCTCTCACTGACAGTTCGGGGAAAGGAAGGATTGATCTTGACCATGGTAAGTTCAAAAATGTGCTGTATCGATCCGGTGGATTATTCATCTTTAAAATCACACTGATCCAATATGGTACAATAGTTATTAATCTATGGTTTTAACTCATATGCTAAACAGTATATGCAACCGTCCCTTAACATTTGTGGCAAGGCGCAGCGCAGTCTGTGCATGAGCCGCGCAGTTATCACACGCCACGCATCTATCGCATGGTGCATAGCTTATCGCATGGGCGCGCAGCTATCGCATGGTGCGCAACTTATTGCATGGGTGCGCAGCTATCGCATGGTGCGCAGCTTATCGCATGGGCGCGCAGTTATGTATGGGCCGCACAGCTTGCGAACCGTCAAAGTTGAACATCGAATGGTTCGTGGAGGTTACTCATATGCTGCGACAGCGGATCGAGTATATGGAAAATTCCTCATATGCTGCGGCATTTGTAACTTTTGTGGAGTTGATGGTGGCATCAAATGGTTACGTTACGTGGCATAGCCCAGTTGCAAGTCATTGTAACGTGTTGTGAGTCAGCACATGTGCGTGGAGTTGGTTGCAATGTTTCGGGGATCTGGAACATCGTGGTAACATAACGCTTGGGCTGTGACTTGGTGGGATGGCATGATTTAGATTAGCATATGGCTGTAACGATAATAAAGAAGATAACAGCTATGGTCTGTTACTCATCCTCTCGCAAAATGCTTAAATAGAGGATGTTGGCCACAGTAGAGGGAGAGACAGAGGTGGAGAAACTCAGATTGTTTTATAGTGTAGAGCATCGTTTCTCTATTATGAGAAGCTTAGAGAGATTTTTGCTGCGAAGTGTCTAGACGCTAGCTGTAGAAGTCAACATTCTTTGTTCAAGTTAGATTTCTTTGTCTTTGAATGCTAATTGTAATCTCCAGAAGAGAGGTCTTAAAGACTTTGTACAGCATTCTGTTATAGTTCCTGAAGTTGATTCCAAAACCATTTTTGTACCATCTTAAAGAGATTAATTGGATTGGTACCCATTGGAGAGGGACCTGAAGACGTAGCCCAGTGGAGGGGGTGAACTCCATTATCAACTTCTGTTTGTGATTCTCTGATTTTGTGTTTCTTCTTTATATCTTTTTATCAGTGTTGTTTTTCATTTCCTATTCTGAGCATTTCATTTCTATTGATGTTGTTCCATTAATTAACATGTTGAACGCATTCTTTCAAAACAAAATTTTAATGCACTCAAGTTGAGATCCAACGGATCATATTATGGTATCAGAGCTGGTTGAATACTTCTGCAAGTTTGTGAATGCTTACTAGGTTCAGGTTAAAGCGTGGTGAAGGAGAATTAATTGAAGGAGACCCTGAGATTGGCTCCAAGAGAACATTCTCAAGAACCATGTATTCTCCACGAGGGGAAGAATAAGGACATACAGAATGGGAAAAACCTGTTATTTCAGAAACTGAGTTTCTAGAGGCTTTTATGAGAATGAAAGCCATGATGGAAATTCTACTCAACGAGCGAGCAGAAAGGAAGAAGAAGGAAGAAGGATCTTCATCCAAATATGCAGAAGTGAAGAAGGAAGAAAAGGGTAAAGGAGCAGGAGGTGATGATGATCCTCCTGAAACTAATCAAACTTCCTCTACTTCTTATACTTCTCATTCAAATAATGCAAGTCCTAATATGCCTTACTTCAAATTGGATGTAAAATTTGAATTGCCAATTTATAATGGAGATTTAGATGCTGAAAAGTTAGACAATTGGATCAAGCAGCTTGAAGTATATTGCAGGGTGCAGGGCATTACTGATGACCCTTCCAAAATTCAATTGGCCACTTTGAGAATGAGTGGAATGGATCTTACTTGGTGGGAGAGAAAGATTCAGCAATATCTTCGAAAGAATGGTAAAATTATTTCAGTTTGGGATGAATTCATTGAAGTATTAAGGAAGCAATTTTATCCTTTAGGTCATATGCAACAATTAATAATGAGCTGGAAAAATTTTAGACAAGCTAAGGGACAAAGCATTCAAGAATATACTCATGAATTTAGAAAGAGGGATATTGCATTGAATGTTGCATTAGATACCCAAGAAACTCTTCTTAAGTACATTGGTGGCATGCATTCTTATTTGCGACATACTTTGTTGATGTTTAACCCCAGTACCTTGGATGATGTATGTGTTCAAGCTACACATTTAGAAGCTAGGGGAAGCATGCTAATGATACTTTTGTGAAGAAATCCTTTAAATTTGACAGCAAATCGAAAGGTAAATATATGGGGAAAAAGAAGATGGCTACCGTTAAGAAAGAGGGTGAAAATCCTACATGTTCGCATTGTCAGAAGGGACATGATGTCTCTAAGTGTTGGAAACTTCATCCGGAGTTAAGGCCAAAGAAGTATGGAGGAAACAAAGATAATGCCAAAGCAAAAGCTACTGTAGCAGTTATTCAAAACTTAGGATCTGACTCAGGTGATGAAACAAAGGTTATAGGTATCGGAATCTAGGGTAAGGATAAAAGTATCTCACTTCCCATTGATGAAAAATCAAGTCCTAGTGCAAGTACAAATCTGCCATCTACTTCTAAGCAAAATGATAGAAATAGAAGTGCACTGTTTCATGTTCGTGTCATTGCAAATCACACAAAGATTGATACATTGTTTGATAGTGGTTCACAAGTAAATCTGATATCAGAAGAAGTGGTTAAGAAATTGCATTTAGTTACTATGCCTCATGAAAAGCCCTATCCTCTTGGTTGGGTTACTAATGATACACGATTGCAAGTTACAAAGAAATGTGTATTGAAGTTTGCAATTACTGAAAAGTTCATAGATGAGGTAGAACTAGATGTAGTACCACTTGACATTTGTGGAATTGTACTTGGGAGTCCATATTTGTATGACCAAAAAGCAGTCTTTTATACAGAGCAGAATAAGTATCATATTTTTAAAGATGGTGTAGAATATATTGTACGAGCACATAAGATAAAAACCAATCTAGCAATAGTCTTTGCAGGACAAATGAAGAGGTTGGTAAATGCTAGTAATAATTTTGTGTTAATGATGGTTAAGGTGAAAAATGATGAGATATCTAAATATTTTGAAGGATGTGACCCTAAGCATAAATATGAACTGATTGAAATCATGTCTGAGTATGATGATTTGTTTCAAGATCCGAAAGGGTTACCACCAAAGAGAGAGATTCAGCATGACATACATTTGCAGCAGGATGTGCCACTCCTGAACATAGCTATGTACTGGATGTCTGTGATGCAGAACGAGGAAATCAAGAAGGAGGTTCAGGAGCTGATTGAGAAGGGGGTCATTCGGCCAATCACTTCTCCTTGTGGCTCTCCTATAGTCTTGGTTCCGAAGAAGGATGGTTCTTGGAGGATGTGCATCGACTATAGGGCCCTTAACAAAATCACCATTAAAAACAGGTATCCTCTTCCTCGCATTGATGATTTTCTTGATCAGTTGAAACATGCAACTTAATTTACAAAATTGGATCTGCGTAGTGGGTATCATCAAATCCGTGTTGCTGAAAATGATGCTTGGAAAACAGCGTTTAAAACAAAACAAGGTTTGTATGAATGGCTTGTGATGCCTTTCGGGCTCTGTAACGCACCTTCTACTTTCATGCGGGTCATGAATGATGTCTTTCATTCATTCATTGATGATTTTGTAATTGTATATCTGGATGATATCCTTGTGTTTAGCAAAACTTGGGAAGAGCATATTGTACATGTGAAGTAAGTTTTAGATATACTGAGGAAGGAGAAGCTTTATGTAAAAATGTCTAAATGTGAATTTGCTAAAACTTCTTTAGTATATTTAGGCCATATTATTGGTGGAGGCCACCTATGAGTGGACCCAGCCAAGGTTGCTATCATTGTAAACTGGCCACGGCCTAACACCATTACTGAAGTCAGAATTTTTCTAGGTGTGGTTCAGTATTGGAGGAAATTCATTTCTGGGTTTTCTTCCATTGTTGCTCCATTACATGCATTGACAAGCATTAAAGAAATTTTCCAGTTGGGAGGCAAGCATCAGAGATCCTTTGAAACTTTGAAGGAAAGGATTAGCACAGCACCAATTCTGATGTTTCCAGATTTGCAGCAGCCATTTGAGATTGAAACCGATGCCAGCGGGTTTGCCATGGGAGCCATTTTGATGCAAGGGAGGAAGCCAGTCCGTTACCATTCAAAAACATTCTCTACTGCGGTAAGTAACTATCTGACCTATGACAAAGAGTTGTATGCTTTAGTAAAGAGTGTGAAGAAGTGGAAACATTATATCATGGGGAAAGAAACAGTCATACATACTGATCATCAGCCACTTCAATATTTACAATCTCAAACTAAAATACAACAAAGTAGGCATTTAAGATGGATGGGATTCTTACAACAGTTTCATCTCGTAATTAAGTACAAAAAGGGAATTCATAATAAGGTAGCAGACATGTTATCAAGGCCTCCTACAAATTCTTCAATCATTCTTCAAAACAGTTCATTGACACATGAAAGTTATATTGAACAGTATGCAGAAGATAAAGATTTTAAGTATATGCATCACTAATACATGGTAAACAGGAAGAGAACTATTATGTGCATAATCAACTCTTGTATAATCTTGGTAAACTTTGTATTCCAGAGAAAGAGAGAGTGCATGTGATTTGAGAAGCACATAGTTCATTGATTGCAGGACATTTTGGTGTAAGTAAAACATTGTCTGTATTGCAGAAATACCGTTATTGGGCTCAGATGCAAGAAACTGTAGCTAAATATATAAGTGGTTGTGTTATGTGTGCGACAAGTAAGCCTAGCAATAGGAAATTGGGTTTGTACACTCCTCTTTTAGTTTCTTCTCGTCCTTGGGAAAGCATTTCCATGGACTTTGTAGGGGGGCTACCTATGTCTAGAAAAGGGCATGATTACCTATATATTGTTGTGGATAGATTCAGCAAAATGTGTATCTTAATGCCATGTAACAAATAGATCACTGCTGAACAAACAACTCATCTATTCTTTCAGAATATTTGGGTACATTTTGGGCTACCCATGTCTATTGTATTTGATCGGGATTCCTAGTTCTTGGGAGAATTCTGGTCAACTTTATGGGAGCTTATGGATACTAAACTGAAGAAAATTACAGCTTTTCATCCACAGACCGATGGACAAATAGAGGTAGTGAACAGGATAGTGGTTCAGCTGCTCAGAGGATATTATAGTAAACATCCTAAAATCTAGGATGAGAAGTTGCAGTATATACAACATGCTTACAATCATGCAGTTCATTCTTCCACGAAAAGATCTCCTTTTGAAACTTGTTTTGGTTATCTGCCAAAAACACCTATGGATTTCTCTTTTGGAAAAGATGCAGTGGATGGACATCATAATGCAGATAAAGCTTTAATGTTCATTCAGAGAATCCAAGCAGTGTAGTGGGCAGTTCAAGAACAATTGGAGAAGAGCCAGGAAAAGTACAAAGCCAGGAATGACAAGCATCGAGTTGATCATCAATTTTAGGCTGGTGACAGAGTCTGGTTACATATCACCAAAGAAAGAATGAAAGGTGAAGGTAAAAATCTTAAGCCTATCCAGTATGGTCCTTTTGAGATCTTGGAAAAGATCGGTACTAATGATTTTCGCTTGAATTTACCTCCATACATGAAAATTTATTTAGTTATCAATATTGAGAATCTTAAACTATATGAGCCTCCTATGATGATGGATGAGGAAACTAACATACAGATTCCTTCAGTTGATGATTTGGCACCTAAATACATGAAAGAGTTGTAGGATGATGTTATTCTTGACAGAAATGTAAGGAATTCACGAAGGGGGAATGCTGAGTACCTTCGAGTGGGGATAAAAGGCATGCATCCTAGCAAAGCAAGATGGATGGAGACTGGAAAAGTGAGGGAGTTGTACCCTCACTTACTTGCCAAATGATTCAAGCTTTTGGTGGTCCAAAATCTCTTCAATGGGGAGGAATGATCTGGTGGATTATTCATCTTTAAAATCACATTGATCCAATATGGTACAATAGTTATTAATCTATGGTTTTAATTCATATGCTAAACATTATATGCGACCGTCCCTTAACATTTGTGGCAACGCGCAGTACATTTTGTGCATGAGCCACGCACTTATCACACACCGCATAGCTATCGCATGGTGCGCAGCTTATCGCATGGGTGCACAACTATCGCATGGTGCATAGCTTATCACATGGGCGCGCAGTTATGTATGGGCTATGCAGCTTGCGAACTGTCGAAGTTGAACATCAAATTGTTCGTGGAGGTTACTCATATGCTGCGACAGCGGATCGGGTATATGGCAAAGTCCTCATATGCCGCGAAATTTGTAACTTTTTTGGAGTTGGTGGTGGCATCAAACGATTATGTTACGTGGCATAGCCCAGTTGCAAGTCATTGTAACATGTTGTGAGTCGGCACATGTGCATGGAGTTGGTTGCAACGTTTCAGGGATTTGGAACGTCGTGGCAACATAACACTTGAGCCGTGACTTGGTGGGATGGCATGATTACATTTAGCATATGGCTGTAACGATAATAAAGAAGATAACAGCTGTGTTCCGTTACTCATCCTCTCGCAAAATGTTTAAATAGAGGATGCTGGCCATAGTAGAGGGAGCGACAGAGGTGGAGAGACTTAGATTGTTTTAGAGCACAGAGCATTGTTTCTTTGTTATGAGAAGCTTCGAGAGATTTTTGCTGCGAAGTGTCTAGACACTGGCTGTAGAATTTGATGTTCTCTGTTATAGTTAGCTTTCTTTGTCTTTGAATGCTAATTTTAATCTCTAGAAGAGAGGTCTTAAATACTTTGTATAGTATTCAGTTGCTGAAGTTGATTCTAGAACCATTTTTGTACCATCTTAAAGAGAGTAATTGGATCGGTACCCATTAGAGAGGGACCCGGAGACGTAGCCCAGTGGAGGGGGTGAACTCTGTTATCAACTTCTATTTGTGATTCTCTAATTCTGTGTTTCTTCTTTATATCTGTTTATCAGTGTTGTTTTTCATTTCATGTTCTAAGCATTTAATTTTTGTTGATGTTGTTCCATTAATTAACCTGTTGAACGCATTCTTTCAAAACAAACTTTTAATGCACTCAAGTTGAGATCTAACGGATCATGTATGTTCTAGGTCTTTCCTCTAACTCTTGTCAGCGTATTAGATGAATCACACTGGGTCTTCAAAGAAGGTCATCTTCTCCCCTGATGATTTCGAAATCACTGAGATTTCGAATGGTAAAGTCATAGCAAAAGGTGTTGTTGATCACACTTCAAAGGTATACATGTTTTCCCATTTTCTACCCTACTCAAACCCCTCTGCTCTTCTGATTCATGCTAATGAGGAAAGAAATATTTGGCATGAAATATTTGGCCATCTTAACTACAAGTATCTTTCTGATTTGAGTGAAAAATATATAGTCATAGGGTTACCAAAGATCAAGTTTTCCAAGGGAGTCTGTCAAGGATGTATCCTAGGAAAACACCCAGAGCAAAAATTTGAGAGAGCTAGTCATGAGAGAACCTTTGCACCTCTTGAGTTGATCCACAGTGAAATTGCTGGTCCATTTCCTCATATGTCCATGCATCAAGCCAAATATGCACTGAAATTCATAGATGAATTTTCCAGGTATTGTTGGGTTTACTTCCTAAAGCATAAGTATGAAGTTTTTGACCTCTTTAAAGTCTTTAAAGCCTTGGTTGAAAACCAGTCTGGGAGGAAACTCAAGATTCTTAGATCTGACAATGGTGGTGAGTATGTCAAGTCTGAGTTCATTTAGTATTGTAAAGATGTAGGTATTCAGATGCAGCATTCGATCCCTTACACACCACAATAAAATGGTGTTGTTGAGAGAAAGAATAGGTCATTGAAGGAGATGGCAAACTACATGATGGAGGCTAAGACTTTGCCACCAAAGTTTTGGGCCAAGGCTATAAAATGTGCATCCTACATATAGAATAGGGTGCCTCATAAGCATCTTGATGGTATGACTCCTTTCGAAGCTTGGAGTGGGCACAAGCTAGATGTGACCCATTTCGGGATTTTTGGCTCAAAGGATTGAGCTAGAATTCCAATTGAAAAGAGAAAGGATTTGCAGCCCCAAAGCCAAGAGTGCTTATTTGTTGGGTATTCTAAATATTCAAAAGGGCAAAAGCTGATCAACTTGAACACGAGCAAATATTTCATTGAAAGAAGTGTCCAGTTCCAAGAAGAGCCTTTAGTAGTAGTTGAAGTTGGAGAGTCATCTTCACCACGAGATCCATTGATTGTAAGTGGAGAGACTAATGAGTTTGATGATTCTGATATGTCTGATAATTATGATTTGATTGCAGATCCTGACAGTCCTACAAGACCAAAATGGGCAGCAAATACCATTCATGCAGCTAGGGAACTAGCTATAAATCCTAGTGATACTAGGAGGACTAGATCTCAGTTTGAGAGTGCCCTTGAAGGATGCAATGAACCATGTATTTTCTATGACAGATTTGGGATTGTTGAGCCAATTCTTGGGTCTCAAAATTGCTCAATACCAACATGGAATCAAAGTAAATCAGTCCAAGTATGCCTTATATTTTCTAAACAAGTTCAACATGAAATATTGCAATCCATGAAAGGCTCTGTTCCTTTCAGGAGTTAAGCTTGAAGAAGCGGGTTCTTCTCCTACGGTAAATAATACACTGTATAGGCAGTTGATTGGGTGTTTGCTTTATATTACACACACTCAACCTGATCTATCTTATGCAGTTAGTGTGGATTCAATATACATGGATCAGCCTCATGAGATCCACTGGAGGGAAGCCAAAAGGATCCTAAACTTTGTTCAAGGAACAAGCACTCATGGGATCTTCTTCTTTTGTGCATCTTCAGAACAAGTAGTGGACATATTCACCTAAGTTTTTTGTGAGAAGACATTCAGCAATCTCAAATCACTATTGGGGATTTTTTATCATGCTGTGAAGCATGATTGATGACAATATTTCCAAATTTTGTTTTCCTGTGCATGTTTAAGGGAGGATTTTCCCACTGGGTTTTTGCCTCTTTCCTTGGTTGTATGGACAAGAAGTCTGTAAAGGGTGACTAAGCCTTGTTGCTAGGACCTATATTTTTCTGATATTTACTCATAAATTCAGGCTTAAGGGAGGGTGTTAGAATAATCAACCAATAGTTACCTACCTTGGACATTAATTAAATCATTTTTGTCTTATTACCTAGTCTCATAGATTCCACTCTATGCTAGTTGCCTTCTACATGTCCTAGAAGTCAACACATGCCAAAAATGAGTCATGGAGAGCTTGGGAAACTTCTTGGAAACCCATTTTAGCATGTCTAATTTATTCCAGATCCTTCAAAGTGCATATATTCTTTTTCTGAAAAGATGCCTATTTTATTGAGAATTAAGGCAAAAGGAAAATCCAGACTAGGTGTAGTTGACTTGTCTTTTGCCCACATCATCCTCCCTCCTTTTCTCATAATAAAAGAATGTATGCATTTTCTTTCCATCCCTCATTATCTTTCCTACTTGACTTAGCCAATTCATGAGCATCTTGGTGGATTTGGAAATTGCTTTATGCACCTATGGGGGATTTGAATAGATTTAGTAAGCCTACTTTTTGACCTTTTTGAATGGAATCCTTATGCATTTGAATCTCTTATGTAATTATATATTACAGCAGCCTATTACTTCAAAAGGTTGGCTATTGTACACTTATTCAATACAGATTAGTGTTATGCTCCAATTTTAGTCTCCTTTGATGTTAACTTTGCATGTTTGATTAACAATTTTGTGAGTGTAATTGTTCTATCTCTTGGGTTAAATTTCCACATTCCTTTCCTTCAGTTGAATATATATCAGTTATTTTTTCCCAAATATATTTATTTGAGACACATTGTCCTACCCTTTCTTTGATAGGATTAGGTAATCCGTTTAGTATAATTTCCTTGGCTTTTGAGTTGTAACTTCTAGCTTCTTTCTCAATTGTTGATTTCACTTTATTTGAAGGGACATAACCATTTGCAATTGAACTCCATAAATCATACCCAATTGATTGCAAGTACCACTTCATCTTTACACTCCATATTGAATATGCGTTCTCATCAAAGAGAGGTGCTCCATTTTCTGAATAATCCATGTGTCTAAGGATCTCCTTCAAGCTAGTTAGGCTCATGATGAAGGCCTGGATTTGATACCAATTGTTAGACATAATGGAACACTGAGAGGGGTGGGGGTGAAATAGTGTGTTTTAAAGCTTCAACCATTTTTAATATTTAAATTATTATTACTATTTACATATTTACAGTAATGATAATGCAACAGGTATAACAGAAGGAATGATGATCATCAATCACATACACATGATAGAGACAAAAAAAATTTCATTTTTATTTGAGCACCTACTCAAATGAGGTTGCAACCTCTGTTTACAAATTCCTTCTTGTGGAGAGCACCAACCCTCATGTTTTTCTTAGCACCTGCTAAAATAACATTCTCCAGCTACTACTGGATCAAAAGCACCAAATTCCACTTTTACAGGCTCCAACTTGTAAATAGAAAACAACATGTTTTCCCTAGCACCACCCTACCACCATTGTTTTTTATATTCAAACATATTCATTACAATATGGAGAAAAAAAGAGATGCAAACTAACTCTGTTCTGATCTACTTTTGGATTTGCTTATGTACTTTGGTTCCCCCCATTATCTTTATTCTGTATATTCTTCAAAGAAATCAGAGTCCTCTTTCATTCTTCAATCCCCACTTTAACGACGACCCATGCACCAGATTCTCTATCTACAGAGAGCGCATCAATTCATTCATCATGCACATCCTTTTATACATATATGTGCTTAAAACCTTTACCTGTTCATATGTCTTGTGGTCCATTTCCATAACTGATCAAAACATTCGATGCCCTATGAAAGACAAGGAGTCCAATCGCTAAGTATTCATGAGTTTCTGTAACATATCTTTGTCATTTGGATTATTCCATAATTTTCATTTTCTGCAACTCGGCTCTTCCACAATTTTATTTCTTCAACAAATCAAAGTTTCCGCACTCCTGGTTCCATATTTTTGGTTCCGCAGTACTAGTTCTGCACCAATAAATTTGCACCATTGACCTCCTTTGAGCTCTCCGTGATCGTTGATCTGAGAAGAAAATCGGATATTGGATATCAGGGATAATTTTAGGGGTGAATTTTAGCCAAGTTGGGCTATTTTTCCATGTTTTTCTCCCAAAACAGATTCGCCATTTTGCATTTTTTGAAGCCCTATTTCACCCAATTTTGATGGGGTAGAATTTTTTCACCCTAAAAATCGCCAAATTAATATATNAAAATATCGCCAATCATTTTATAGTTGGAGTTTTAAGAATTGGTAATATTCGCCAACATTTATACACTTTTAAATAAGTATGGTTCCTTAAAATCATCCCTGTTGGATATGTGATTTTCCAGATATCATTCTATGATTTCCTCTTTTTGCGTTTCACACCTCATTTTCCGCATTACTTCTTCCACGCCGTTGATTTCATGCGGCCTCTCTATTGACCGTTGATGTGAAATCAAACACCTACTTCCGCAAATCCTTTTTCACATGACTTCTTCCGCACCATTGATTTCGTGCGGCCTCTCTATTAACCGTTGATTTGAACTCAAACACCTGCTTGCGCAAATTATTTTCTGCATGATTTCTTCCTCGCCATGGATTTCATGTGTAACATTTCCCTGTCGTCGATCTTAGATCAGGTGTGAGATGCGGATCGTGGGTCTTCAACATTTTGTTAAAAAACTTCCATACTTTTTTCTTTTCGACTTCCACTTGTAAACTCTTTCCGCACCATGATTCCTTGTGCACCCTTTCTAGACCGTCGATCTTAGATTCGATGCAGGATGCAGATCTCGGGTTTTCAACATTTTTTTGAACAACTTCTAGACTTTCCTCTTTTTGAATTATGCTTGCAAAACTCCTTCCATGTCGTTGATTTCTTCTGCGGGTTCACTCCTGATCGTCGAATCTGTTCATTTGATTACCTTTCAGACTTTGCAGATTTTCTCTTGACCATTGATTTATTGTGCAAGATCATTCATGATGGTTAGATCTATTCATCCGATTACCTTTCAGACTTTGTGGATTTTATCTTGATCATATATTTATTGTGCGATATCACTCCTAAACGTCAAATATGTCCATCCAATTACCTTTCAAAATTTGCGGATTTTCTCTTGACCATTTATTTGTTGTGTGGGATCACTACTGACCATCGGATCTATTCATCTGATTACCTTTCAAACTGTTCATATTTTCTCTTGGTCGTTGATTTCTTGATAGGGATCACTCCTGACCATTGGATCTGTTCATCCGATTACCTTACAAACTTTGCGGATTTTCTCTTAAAATAATTTTGCATCTAGTCTTTGTGTTAACTCACCTACTATTTCAACGAGCGATTGGATTGATAACCATTGGATATGGATCCACGCAGATACACAGTGGACTCCAATTATTATAAAGAACATTACATTAAATTATTTCTCCCATCTCCTATAATTAACCTCCTTGCTAGTTCATCTGCGAAATGGACCAACAACCGCCAAATTTAGATCAACAACGGACTTCAACCAATATAGGGAAGATTTCATAAACTATCACACCCGCCAGGATTTTCTTTCTCCATGCTAGTTCACCCAGCGAAATTCCTCACAACTGTTTATCTACTTGGGATCAACCTCATCCATTGATCTTAGTCTCCTTTACAGCGATTTATTTCCAATTTCGCAAGCCAACCCTTCCTTTATTTTCCTCGCTATTATGTCACTAAAATGTATTTTCCACCGTCGATCTTCTCCAATATTATTTTGACTCTTCTACTTATCTGGATCATATGATTGGAACTATTTTTCCATCAATGACAACCAAATCACACTCATATCTATTTCCACATGACCGCAAAACCTCCAACATATTCAATACTGACTTGATGCTTCTCAATCTAGTAGCGGAGCTTCTAGTAATGAGAAAGTCATACACATAAAGCACAATCAATAGCAAGAATCCCTTTTTCTTCTGCATGTAAACATTGCAATCTGATTTGCATCTTTCAAATTTCTGTGAGATGAGGAAGGCATCCATCTTGGAGTACCATGCCCTTGGGGCTTGTTTGAGTCCATACAGTGATTTCCTTAGTCTATAAACTAAGGAAGGATCAACAAACCCCTCAGGTTGTTTCATGTATATCTCTTCCTTCAGGTCACCATGGAGGAAGGAACTTTTCAGATCCATGTGATGTACCTCCCATCTCTTGGAAGCTGTAACTTCCAAGAAACGCCCGATGGAATCCATTCTAGCTACTAGAGTGAATGTCTCATTGTAGTCCAATCCTTGAACCTGAGAGTATCCTTTGTTCACCAACCGAGCCTTGTACTTGGTTTGGGTTCCATTAGAGGCTATCTTGTTCTTGTAGACCCATTTTCACTAAACAAGTTTCCTCCCCGGAGATAAGGAGACAAGTGCCCAATTTTTATTGTCATATAGTGAATCAAATTCCTCATCCATAGATTCCTACCATCTAGGACCATGGAAATCTTCCTTGAATGTTTCAGGATATGAACCCAACATTAGGAAGCACCTCTTAGGGAGAAGTGGATCTTTGTGGGACAGTGCAACATTCTCTTTCTGATACTAGGACCTCGTTCTTCTCTTATCATCTGGATCCCCAACACGATCTCCAATTGCTTCAATGAGCTCCTGAGCCCATTGAGGCTGCTAAGATGAGTTAGAAACTGGATCTAGATCTAGATATATTTGAGGTGTAAGTTCAATATCTGAATCACGCCGGTCTTCCTCTTCTTATGAATATGAATTTGAAATGTTAGACAATAAATGTCTATCTGCAATAGGAAGTAAAGGAGTTTTGATACCTTTATCTGCTTCAAATAGAAGTTGTGGTTGTACTGGATCTGAGTATGGCATGAAATGAGAGAAAGCATATGCCTTGGAGGCATGATCTGCAATTACTTTTGCTATAGTCTTCCCAGTCGATATTTCTATGATATTTATTGAGTCAGGGCCAAATACCACTTGGTTTGGTGAGCCAGTGTGAGTCATCTAGTATACAGACAACAAATTAGTTGTAAGAGAGGGAACATAGAGAAAATTTATCAACTCACCATGATGGATTTTAATGGAACCTCTTCCTGTTGTTGGAATTTGGGATTCATCACCCATATTAATAGTAGGCCCTCCTATGAGGTTGAGAGTGAAGAAGGAATCCTTGGAGGAAACCATGTGGTTGGATGCTATAGAATCAATTAAAAAAGCTGTCGACTAAGAGATCCCAACTTTCAAGGCATGGCACATCTCATGATCATCTGTCGATTTTCCATCATCACACGACTTTGATATTTGTGGAAGAGCAATATGGTTCTACTTAAGGAGATATTTCAGCTGGTCGATCTGCTTCTTCATGCACTTGTTTTTAGGATGGAAACCCCTCATACAATAGGGACACTTTGTCTTTTCAAAATTTTTCTTTTCTTGGAGCCTGAAGCTCCTTTGAAAGACTTCTGAATATATTTAGGCTTCGAATCATACGCTTTAGTCTCCTTCCCCTTATGCCTCCCTTTATATTGTGCATTGGTAGAGTCTATCACTAGGAGATATTGGTTTTTGGAAGTATAGTCTAGACTCCCATCTGGACGAACTTCTCTTGCTCTTGTATTAAGCACTCGACAAAGCTATCAAGTGAGGGAATCTTCCAATTTGGAATGGAAGATCTTCCAGAATGGAGGGTAGAGAAAAATACATAATACTTAGCATCTAGTTTGTTGAGTATGGATAGCACATATTGCTCATCCTTTTTCTCTATTCCACACTGCTTACATTGAAGTGCAAGAGACTTGAATATTGTAAATAATTGTCATATGGTCTTGAAATTGTTGGGTTGTAAGGCTATCAGATCATTCTCCAAGATGTGTCCCTGAAGCTCATATTTCTTTCCAAACGAGACTCCAAGATTATCCCAAGTTATTTAGGAGTCCTCAAACCTTCAAGGTGGAAGAGGAGACCTCTAGAGATGTGAGTACATAGAAATCCAAAAGCTCCATTTAAGCAGTTCAAAAACTTGTTTTTATCAGCCGGGTGATGGGGTTCAGTCTCCCTTCCCATTGTCATCCTGAATAGGCCCTTATTGCACAAAGAAACCTGCATATCTTCTCTCCAATAAACATAATTGAAGGGTATTGGGATCTGATGTCAGAGAGATTGAGAATCCATCAATTCTCCTTCTGATCAGACAATATCTTCAATGAAGTTGCGTAGCACCTGTAAGAATTCACTTCAAAAAAAAACCAATTCACACTATATCATAATCAAGCCTTCCCTCTTGATATGTACACTCTTTCAGGGTCTATCACACTCGCACCACCACTCTGAATGAATTCAGAGGAAGAAAGGAACTCTTTGTGAGACTTCTATGGAAACCCAACTACTTCTGGTGTACAATGGAGAATAGACAGACTTAAAGCTTGCATGAGGAGGCTCTAATACCATATTAGAATTAATGTTCCATTTATATTTAGGAAATGAGTGCCATTAGATTTTAATTATTATGCAGTGTAAAAGGAATGAATAATACCCACTGAACAAAACAAATCTTATAAGAAACAAACAAGTATTGCTAACTATAATTACAGTATAAAATTCATTAATCTTGTTAACCTAAAAAATCCCTCACTTAGCTCTACATGGGCTACACCACCCAAGGACACCCATGCATGACCCTCATTTCATCCCATTGGACCCCCACACCCTCAAAAAGGATTAAGAATGAGCAAAAGGGCTTAAAAACCTCTAAAAAGAGCCTAAATAGCTCTCCTAGGGGCTAAAGCCTCCAAAAAGGGGCTAAAACCCCTCAAAGGAGCTAAAAACCCCAAAAGGAGCTAAAGATAGGGTGGAAGGGGCTAAAATCCCAAAAATTGTGCTAAAGCCCCAACCAGGGGCTTAAAACCCTAAAAGCCCCATAAAATCTATAAATAGAGGGGTGGGGGTCACTCTCATGTTAGTTTTTCAACATATAAGCTAGCATTATGATATTAGGATCTTTTAACTAAGAGAATAACAAGCACAACAATAAAACATAAGCACATCACAAGAGACAAGAGACACAAAGAGTTTTTTCCTTAGGGAAACCATAAAGGAGAAAACCCCACAACTTCCTCAGAGATAGAATCAGCACCAAAACAGTAAAAGCCCAAAACAGTAAGATGATCTCCCAACAGCAGCCATCTCTCTCTCTCATACTGAGAGAGATTCTCCTCTCTCACTCATGCGCCCCAATGAGTGAGTGTGAGAGTTGCAAGTGAGATAAATAGAGAGGCTCACTCTCTATTTATATTCTTTCGTTCACTTGAAGTACACTCCAACATGTCGGCCTTACTTAACAATTACTTACTAGAGCCGACATATCTAGGAATGTCTAATAACCCTAGTGCCCCACCACTTGTGGGGACTTTGCCTCCTCTGACCAATAGTAGGGTAACACAATGGCGGGGACTATTGCCCCGACTTACAATGACTCACCTAGGGTTGACTTCACTAGGATAGTCTAATAACCCAAGGGCCCCATAACTGTGGGGAATTTAACCCTTGACCAATAGGAGGGTTACCCACAATGACTTGACATGACTTTCTCATTATAGAAACTTCCCGAAATAAACATCGGGGTATTACATGACTCAAATACATTACAATACATCCCGAAATAAACATCGGGTTACAATAGATAAGAAATACAAGTGAATACATTCCGAAGTTACAATTACATCAACACTCCCTCTTAACTAGGAAGGTATTCTCTCGACACAATTTATCAGCACAAGTCTTCTTCTCTGTATTATCTAGGTCATCGTCAGGTTTTCGTCATCTTCAAGTCATATTCATATTCAAGTCATCTCCATCTGTAAGTCATCTTCATTTGGATCTGGATCATCATCACTGGATCTGGCTCATCACTCGATCTAGATCATCATCACTGAATCTATATCATCACTAGATCTGGATCAGCACTCGATCTGGATCATCATCAATGAATCTAGATCATCATCATTGAATCTAGATCATCACTTGATCTAGATTATCATCACTGGATCTGGATCATCACTCGATCTAGATCATTACTGGACATCATCACTGGATCTGGATCATCACTCGATCTAGATCATTATTGGACATCATCACGGAATTTGGATCATCACTCGATCTGGATCATCATTGCCTATCATCACTGGATCTCGATCATCACTCGATCTGGATCATCCTGGTGCTATCTCATGATTCTTCTTGTCATAGGAAGTTCTACAGAGCTAACCCTTTTTCATGTTGGTTGCAGGCCTAGCCTCCATGTAGTTATTCTCCAGAACTTACATCTAACCTACTCATTAGAAGGTCCCAGCACTCACATTCACCAGCATGATAGGACACAACTACTATCATCTGTGAAAAGGCTTTAGCACTTACATCTGACCTACTCGTTAGAAGGGCACAGTACTCACATCAATCCAGGATGGAACACATCCTGCTCACAATAATGGGAGAGTTTTGCACTTCCATCCAGGCCAGAACCACATCCTGCACACAATGATGAAAGAAATTTGTTCTTTCACCCAGGCCGGAACCACATCTTGCTTACAATGATGGAAGATTTCCTCACTTTCATCAAGGTCAGAACCACATCCTGCACACAATGATGAAAGAAATCTGTTCTTTCACCCAGGCCGGAACCAGATCCTTCTCACAATGATGAAAGACTCTCATCCAGTCCGAAACCACATCCTGCTCACAATGATGGAAGAACTCTGTTCTTCCACCCAGGCTGGAACCACATCCTGCTCACAATGATGGAAGAACTCTGTTCTTCCACCCAGGCTGGAACCACATCCTGCTCACAATGATGAAAGGGCTTGCATTCACATATGATCTTGTAGGAACCAATCCTATAGTCATATCAAAATGGCCCCCTGTCCTTCTCGACCGAGCTGCCTGGTAACTGACCAGGAGCCTCCATTCTCCTAGAGAATGGCAGTTGCCCTTACATTCGACCTGCTCATTGGAATGGCCAACACTCACATCTGACATGGAAGGAACTTAATCCTTTAGCCATGACAAAATGGTTCAGCCCTTACATATGATCAAGTGGGAACACATCCCTCTATCACATCATAATGGCTACTCAGTCCTAGACTGAGTGTTCTTGGTACCTCACTAGGAAACTCCATTCAAAGAATGACAATTTACCTTATATTTGTCCTTCTCGATAGAATGGCCAGCACTCATATCTGACATGGAAGGAAGAAATCCTCTCACCATGACAGACTGGCTCAGCCCTTACATCTGACCTACTTGTCATAATGGCTATGGATCTCATCACTCATATCTGACATGGAAGGAACCAATCCTCTCACCATGACAGAATGGATTAGCCCTTACATATGACCGTGGAAGGAACCAATCCTCTCACCATGTTAGAATGGCTATGGGTATTATCACTTTCTCTTGGTGGAAACCTCAATCTGGAGAACACCAAACTTCTCCCTTAAGTACTGGAACTTCAACCTAGCCAATGGCTTTGTCAATACATTGGCTATCTGTTCCTCTGTCGCAACATACTGGAGCTTCACTGCTCCTCTCTACACCATATCCATGATATAGTGATACTTGATCTCGATATTCTTCGACTTGTCATGGAACACTGGATTCTTTGACAACTTCATGCAACTCTGGCTGTCACAATGTATACAAGTAGCATCCAACTGGAGATCAAATATATTAGACAATAGCTTCCGCAGCCATACTGCCTCACAACTAGCTGAACAAGCTGCGACATACTTTGCTTCAGCTGTACTCAATGCCACAACGGATTGCTTCCTGCTAAACCAAGAGATCACACCTGATCCCATACTAAAGCAACACCCTAAAGTACTCTTTCTGTCGATGGCACTACCTGCCTGATCTGAATCAACATAAACCTCCAGGTTAATCTTTTGATTCGCATCGTACTTGAGCCCATAATCAATTGTACCCTTCAGGTACCTTAGAATATGCTTTGTAGCAGTCAAGTGAACATGTCTCGGATCTGTCAGAAACTGGCTCAAAGTGTTCATGGCAAAGCAAATATCTGGTCTTGTGTTCATCAGGTACATTAATGACCCAATCATCTGATGATACATCATAGCATCAACCGACTCTGATGAAGCATCACTCAATAGCTTCAAGTTCGATGCCATAGGTGTGGTCATAGCCTTGTAGTCCATCATCCCAAACCTCTTCAGGATCTCTACTGCATACTTCCCTTGTCAAAGGAAGATTCCATCTGCACTCTCCCACACCTCCATACCTAGAAAGTAATGCATCATCCCCAAGTCCTTCATTTTGAACTCAGCAACAAGCTTTCTCTTCGTATCAGCAATCAACCCATCCGTACCTGCCACAAATAAATCATCTACATATAGTAGGAGCATCACTGGGTTGCCATCTTCAGCCTTGTAGTAAAGGTTGGAATCTACTTTACTCTTGGTAAAGCCCAAATTGGATAGAAAGCTATCAATTCTGTCGTATCAAGTCCTGGGTGCCTGTTTCAAACCATACAGGGCTTTCTTCAATCTGCATACATGAGACTCTCTGTCATGTGTCTCAAATTCAAGTGGTTGTTCTACATACACTTCCTTTTTTACTACACCATTCAAGAAGGCAGTCTTGACATCCATCTGGTGTATCTTCCATTTCATCACTGCAGCCAGAGCAAGTACTGATCTGATGGAAGTGTATCTGGCTACAGGTGAAAAGGTTTCTTCATAGTCTATTCCTTCTTTCTGAGAGAAACCTCGAGTTACAAATCTTGCTTTATACTTTTCAATGCTACCATCTGTAGCATGCTTGATCTTGTAGATCCATTTGGAAGTTACAATTGACTTCCCTTCTGGTCTTGGGACAACATCCTAAACATCATTCTTCATGATCGATTGATATTCTTCGATCATAGTATCCTTCCATTCTTTCTGTTCTACTGCTTCTTCATAATTGGAAGGTTCTGCATCAATGATGTCACTGCACTCATCATATTATTCTCTGTCTTTGAACTGTCGTCACTTGTTCTTCGAAACAAGTCTTCATTCTTCTTTGCTTGTAGGTGATTATGTATGCGATATTTCCTACAAGTCAAATGCATTTGTATGGTTAGAAACATTTCATAAGGAATATTTATATTGGCAATTTATTATGCATAAATATATGAGCATGCAACTACTTTAGCCAATACAACATTCATCCATATCTCACTGAAACTTTCTAGATGCCTTCCATCTCTACCAGGACAACATTGAGATTGTGCACTAATCCAATATGTCAGCAAACAGGTTTCATTCTAGATAAGTAGCAATGAGGAATTTGTATAGCACCATGAGCTACTCACCCATTGCATGCATATTAGTAGTATTCTATCATTAATGCAAACATCCTATCATGCATAATACATCAACTGAATATAAACAAATGCATAACAAAACAATATCATGAAATGACAATTGAATACTTATCTTTATTTGTTTCGTGGGTAGACTCCTTCTTGAGCCTTTAGCTTCATCGTCTTCTTCATTCATGATAGCATAATTTCTTATCCAAGATTTCAATATGGATAAGAGGTTCTTCAAGAATCGAGTCCTTCATATTCCTCATCGCTTGAGGGATCTTCTTTCAATGGTGAGAGCTTGTTCTTCAATTGCTATCATCTTCTCTTCTCTTCTTATTAGTCAAGCTTCTTCTTCTTCCCAGAGTCTGCTGAAGGTAATCACTTCCTTCTGGAACACATTCCTTGAATGAATGAATTCAATGATCCGAGGAGACATTTCAAGGTGGCCATCACCACTTCTGCATTCTTCACTTCTTCTTTTACCACATCAAGTTGTTCTGGATTTGAGAGACTCTTATGACTGCATGGTCTCTGCATTTTGGATCTTCACATTCTTCAACTAGTTTCTTAAGGTGATCTTTTGATGTATGTTCTTCCCTTAAAATAGCTTGGTCAAGGAATCAAACATCTTCGGTGTCTTTAGGGAAGACACTTGTAGTACAAGTTGATTCGTGATTGAATCAACAATGATCTTCTTGTCCTTGACCAAGTTCTTCTTGTGTAAGACTTCTAGCCTCATCTCTCTCTAAAACTGGAACCTCTCTACTCATGTGGGTGTCCAATCCATTTTCTTCAGTGAGATCATATACTTCCAAGCTTGGAAGTTGTCAACTTCACCAATCTTATCATCAAACTGATGTGATAGATCACTTTGAAATGAGAACCTTAAATGAAAATAGCGAAAGATTAGATCTTACCGATTTGAGGTGTTCATCTTTGTTCCGGAGCTCGCTGATCTAGGGTTTGTCATAAAAACCCTAATTTTTGGATAGACAGATAGATCTCTTCAAATGGAGCTGTCCAATGTACTCCTTTTCTGAAAACAGTGGAGGGAAGCTCCCAGAATAGGAAGCCCTAGATTTCCAATTTCTTCTGCAGCAATTCCTGTTACTGTTTCTACGATATCTCCGAACTTACTGATCCCCTGTGTCTAAAATTTCACACTGCGGTAACCTCGCATGTCCCTGATCTAACACCATAGGTTTCATAAGAATTTTTTTCACCATTTGGGATTTATGATCCTTTTCCCAAGGTGATCTGTTACAGGACTGTTTAGAACAACGAAGTTGTACGGCATGACACGTGTCACTGGTTGATCTTCTGAGTCTGATATTTGGACCACCAAAATTACAGTCCTTGCCCTTTATATAAAATCTTTAGGAATTCCATTTGGACCTCTGTAGCTGAATATATTGCAATTCTCCCCAGGTATCCTATTTAGGGATGAATTTTGGAAGACGCTGGAATCCTATCTTGGAGGGATCATATCTCCCAGAATATAAAGAATCTGACATTGAATTTTGGACACAGTGTACATAGGGATTGTGTGTTTGGCCCTTGAAAGTTTTAGCTCCTGAAATGTTTCCAATCGTGGGATATATGGATTGTACCAAAACTTAGCAGTTTTAGTATTTAGGGCTTTTTTAGCTCGGGATCAAACTAGGGTTTGACTTTCCCGGAGTTTCACCCAACCAAATTTCTTGATCCAAGTCTATAAACTTCGGTTTTGATGAGGAGAAAAATCCTATGTTTGGCTCACTCAAAAATTCCTCTTTTGTAGAAAGCCCTAATTTCTGCATCGAAAACTGAAAATGCTCGGAATCGAATTTCGCTTCGACAGAAAGATGCGCCCTTCAATGGAGAGTCAGCCTAGCATACTTTTGCTGATGGATTGTGTAGAGAGACCCAAAAAATAAGAAGCCCTAGCTTCTGCAGCTGCACAATGTCTTCTTCTCAGGTTAGCTCTGATACCATGTTAGTTTTTCAACATATAAGCTAGCATTATGATCTTAAGATCTTTTAACTAAGAGAATAACAAGCACAACAATAAAACATAAACACATGACAAGAGACAAGAGACACAAATAGTTTTTTCCTCGGGGAAGCCATAAAGGAGAAAGCCCCTCAACTTCCTCAGAGATAGAATCAACACCAAAACAGTAAAATCCCAAAATAGTAAGATGATCTCCCAACAACAGCCATCTCTCTCTCTCATACTGAGAGAGATTCTCCTCTCTCACTCATGCACCCCAATGAGTGAGTGTGAGTGTTGCAGGTGAGATAAATAGAGAGGCTCACTCTCTATTTATATTCTTTCGTTCACTTGAAGTACACTCCAACATGTTAGCCTTACTTAACAATTACTTACTAGATCCGACATCTCTAGGAGTGTCTAATAACCCTAGTGCCCCACCACTTGTGGGGAATTTTCCTCCTCTGAACAATAGGAGGGTAACACAATGGTGGGGACTAATTCCCCAACTTACAATGACTCACCTAGGGTCGAATTCACTAGGATAGTCTAATAACCCAAGGGCCCCATAACTATGGGGAATTTAACCCTTGACCAATAGGAGGGTTACCCACAATGACTTGACATGAATTTCTCATTATAGAAGCTTCCCGGAATAAACATCGGGGTATGACATGAATCAAATACATTACAATACATCCCAGAATAAACATCAGGTTACAATAGATAAGGAATACAAGTTGTTAGAATATAATCCGT
Organism: Pseudotsuga menziesii; assembly: GCA_001517045.1. NCBI lineage: Eukaryota > Viridiplantae > Streptophyta > Pinopsida > Pinales > Pinaceae > Pseudotsuga > Pseudotsuga menziesii. The sequence goes on along the minus strand of LPNX010961851.1, from coordinate 116,711 downwards.
TAGGGATTATTATTGTAAATAAATAATGAAAACTGAATAGTTAGGAAGCTGAAAAGGCTAGGCAGAAGGTGAAACACAACCGTCCTATGAAATGTATAAATAAATGCTTTTGGTTATGTAATGACAGAATCAGGAGTTATACCTAACAAGTGGTATCAGAGCTTAGTTTCCTGCCGTAACTCTTGCCTGGCTGCATTTCAATCCTGGCATTCTGCCTGCTCCATCAGTCTTCTAGTAGCATGCATTGTATGCATTACTCCTCCTTTTGCGTGCATTTATTCTCTGCTAAAACATTTGAATAAGATTAACCCTAATTTTTCAGAACTGTGCGTTGGAGCTGTGACTTCCATTTGTCTTTGTGGCATGCAAGATTTGGTCATCTAAATTATAACAGTCTTCGTTTGTTGAGAAAGAATGGTGTATTTGTTTTTCCCACCATTCCCAAAGAGAAGAACAAATGTGATGCATGTATATTAGGGAAACATAGTAAGTTGCCATTCCATGAATCTAATTTCAGAGCAAGTAGGAAATTAGAATTAGTACATTCTGATTTATGTGGCCCAATGCCAAGTCCTTTAGCAAACGGGAATAAGTATTTTATGACATTTGTTGATGACTACTCACGAATGTGCTGGATTTACTGTTTAAAGACAAAATCAGAAGCATTTCAAACATTCAAAGACTTTCATGCATTGATAGAAAAACAAGCACAATAAAAAATTGGTACACTTCATACTGATAATGGGAAAGAATACATTTCAAATGATTTTGAAAATTATCTTCGCCAACATGGAATTGCACATCAGACTACAGTTCCCTACAATCCTCAACAAAATGGTGTAGCAGAAAGAATGAATAGAACCATAATGAATATGGTTCGCTCAATGATGTTTTTCAAGAATGTAAAACTAATGTTTTGGGGTGATGCAGTAAAATGTGCAGCTTATTTGAGAAATATAAGTCCCTCAAATGATCTTGATAACAAGACTCCACATGAAATGTGGTTTCGCCATCTCCCTTCAGTCAGGAATCTCAGATTTTTTGGTTCCACCTGTTATGCCTTGATTCCAAAGGAGCAAAGAAACAAGCTTGGCGCTCGAAGCAGAAAATGTATTTTCCTCGGGTACGAAGAATAATCCAAGGCATACCGTTTGTATGATGAGGTAAATAAGAAATTTGTTATTTCCAGAGATGTCATTTTTCTTGAAACTAATAAAAATGAACAGTCCATTGAGAGACAGCTTGATCATTTGGAAAATTATCCTCATCCAAATACATATTCTGAAAATGAATATGAAATTCCAAACCTTGAAGGGGGGATTCCTATTCTAGATCAACCTTTGGAATTTCCATATGAAGCACCAACTCCCCCGCATGAAGAAGTTCCTGCTACTTCACTTGAACAAGAGGTTCAACTGGATGATGTGATTGAGATAATTGAAAGACTCTCAATCAATGATGAAGCACCACCAGCCGATCAACCAGGACCATCACGGAAGATTCCTAAATGGGCCACAAAGACACTTGAAAGTGTCCATCCAGATGAAGTTGGAAAGACGGGAAAAAGAAGTTCAAAAAGACATGAAGATGGAGGAGGAGCAGATAATTCAGGTGATGACATGGATGTATCATTTGATTGTGAATTTAATTTATCTGCTAACTTTGAACCAACTTCCTTTGAAGAATCTTCTACTCGGGTTGAGTGGAAAGAAGCTATGCAGAATGAGTATGATGCACTCATAAAGAATGGAACTTGGAAGCTGATTGACCCTCAAGTTGGAACCAAACCAATTGGCTGCAAGTGGGTGTACAAGAACAAATACAAATTAGATGGCTCACTTGACAAGCACAAAGCGAGGCTTGTAGCAAAAGGCTATGCACAGAAGGAAGGAATTGACTATGAAGAAACATTTTCTCCTATAGCAAAATGGGCTACCATCTGTACCTTACTCTCTTTAGCTGCTCAGAAAGGGTGGAAAGTTCATCAAATGGATGTGAAGACTGCTTTCTTGAATGGAGACTTGAAAGAGAATGTCTTCATGTCTCAGCCAGAAGGCTTTGTTGTGAAAGGAAAAGAACAAAAGGTATGCAAGCTTGTCAAATCCTTATATGGAATAAAACAAGCACCTCGCGCATGGTATGAAAAGTTAACCGAGCATCTTTTGAAGTTAAATTTTGAACATTTTGATCTTGATGATGCAACACTGTTTATAAAGAATGTGGTAGATCTGTTGTGTATCTTGTGGTGTACATAGATGATATTTTGATGACAGGGAACAATGAGAGATATATATCATCCATAAAGAAAGATTTGAAAAAGATCTTTGAAATGACAGATATGGGACATCTCCACTATTACTTAGGAATTGAAGTCACTCAACATCCTAAGTACATATTCCTATCTCAGAAAAAATATGTTGGAGAACTAATAAACAAATTTTGCATGACAGAATGCAACCCTATATCTACGCCAATGGAACAGAAAATGAAGCTCACATCAAGTGAAGGAAAAGAATTTGAGGATGCGACCAAGTATCGACAACTTGTAGGAAGCCTTATCTATCTTACAACAACTAGACCAGATATTTATTATGTTGTTGGCATACTTTCAAGGTTCATGCATAAACCTTGTGAAGGACACTGGTCAGCTGCAAAAAGAGTTCTAAGATACTTGAAGGGGACTCAAGACGTTGGACTCAAGTACTCTAAAGTGGATGAATTCAAACTTATTGGGTACTCAGACTTAGATTTTGATGGCGATAAGGAGACAGGAGTATCAACTTCTGGATACACTATGAGTCTTGGATCAGCAGCTGTCTCATGGAGATCACGCAAACAGTCAGTTTCGGCAGATTCAACAATAGAAGCAGAATATGTGGCTGCAACTGAAGCAACGAAAGAAATAGTATGGCTCAGAAAGATCCTTGAATATTTGCAAGAAAAACAAGAGGACTCCACACCATTATTGATCGACAATACTTCTGCAATCAAGCTGGCTAAGAATCCTAGATTCCATGATCAAACCAAACACATCAACACAAAGTATCATTTGATTCGACATCATGTAGAGGCCAAGATAGTCCATCTTCGACATTGTTCCACAAATGATCAAATTGCAGACATCTTCACCAAAGCGCTTAGACGAGAAAAGTTTGAAAGATTCAGAAACATGCTCGGACTTACGAACACCTCTTCGGATTAAGAGGGGGATTGTTAGAATATAATCTGTTAGGGATTATTATTGTAAATAAATAAAGAAAACTGAATAGTTAGGAAGCCGAAAAGGCTAGGCGGAAGGTGAAACACAACCGTCCTATGAAATGTATAAATAAATGCTTTTGGCTATGTAATGACAGAATCGGGAGTTATACCCAACACAAGTGAATACATTCCGAAGTTACAATTACATCAACATATCAAAGGAATTCTCCCTTGCATACTGTTATGCTTCCCGTGGATTCCCTGATACCCTTTGTCTCTCAAGCCACTCACACTCCCTCTCTTCTGTTTTCCATTAAGCCATAGCTCCCCCATCCAAGAGAGGTGCTTCTCCAAGCCAGGGCATGGTGGCCCATTCCACCCAAAGAGAAGGTATAACATTTGTTTTGTTTTGTTTATTTTCTTTCATCTAACCCATATTTTCTTACAGGTTTCCATTATCTATTTGTAGGTTTTCTGATACATTTTTGGCAGGTTGTTGGAGTTAAACTGTAACAGTGTTTACAGAGGGGTTTCCAGCCATTCCATATTTCTCTTCTATTTTATTTCCTGTTCGTTTTTACTGCATTCCATCCAAGAACCTATCCTTCCGTCCTATAGATGGAAGGTATCCATTCCTTCCCTATAACAAGGGATAAATCCCTGCTACAGAACTGGTGACCATACCAGGTCGATCCCACAAGATCCTTGGGTTAGTTTTCAAATTTTTAGTTTCTTGTTCAGTTTTTTTCCCTAGGTTAATTTTCAGTTAAATGTAGCTTAGATTGCTATTTATTTACATTTTTAGTTATTTTTTAGCCTCCTAAAGGCCAATCCAAGCCCATTTGGCCACAGTACCAGTTACTGTTGGCCATTCTATGATTTGAAAATCACTCAACTGTTGTA
>LPNX010961851.1:0-99471 GCA_001517045.1 Pseudotsuga menziesii | reverse complement strand
GCTTTTTAGTGGGATTTTCAGGGAAATATGGTAGGTAAATGGACGAATGAGCCATGAAATGGGGTAGATGAGGTAGTTAACCATTTTTGGGTGTTAACAACTGTGCAAAAATGGGTGAACCAAATTTTTGAAAATTCACCTGTGTTCAAGCTTGTTTTCTGCCCAAACAATTGATCCATTTGTGAATCTTCTTGTGGTTAGGGGTAAAGGGGCCTATTTTCGAAGTGTGTTTTGAACCGTTTGAGGTAATTTCTCAAGGTGTGATCAGAATCCACTTCACAAAAATAGGACCTTTACAGGTGCGTGACCCATTTTTGGGATTCACTATTTACTTTTATTCAGACTGTCAGCCGCCTCTGTCCATTTGAACCATTTCATTTCTGTTTCTGTTTCATTTTATGGCAGTTTCATTTACATAACAAAGTGTAAATTAAATACTCAATGGGTTAATGAATATAGTTTGACTAAAATTCACTTAAAATCAATAATCTTGCTTAACCCTTCCTCCTCTACCTAGTCATCACCCTTTGGGGTATTCTGGGATAAGACAAAGGGCATAGCTCATATAGTAATAGGCACTTCACTCAATATTGTTCGAAACCACTAAAAATGGGTGGCTCAAAAGGTATAGCGGGTAGAGAAGGAGGGCTTCTCACGGTGCTCAGCATCCTCCCTATTGACCAACCTTGCATCCGGGAGGTGACCTGTGGATCTACAGATGGTCTTAATCCCATTGTGTTGAGATCCCAATACCTTCTCTTGGTTAAAGAAAAATATAGGTGTAAGGTAGGCACCTAGTCAGGTGACAGGCTATCACAATTCAATATAAACAATGGTATATGTCTACAAAATTCCTGTTTATTTACTGCTTCCATCCACAATGATATAAACTCTGCATAATATTCATAAACCATTTGCAGCCACCAGATAATAGAAAAACAAAAAGACATACACACCAGACCATGTAAATCAACCCAACTCAGTTCATGACGCTGAGAGAGCCACTAAAATTTACAAATTTACACTAAGTTAAAAATCTACAGTCTTTGAGGACATAAGTCCCTGATTGCCTTAACCATGGGAAGTACTTGGGCTCAGCCCAGAAACTCATTGTGAGGAGTACCACGGGAACCCCAAAGTAGCTAGCCGCTGAGAGGAATTGCTAAGCGAAATGGGAAAGGACCCCCACCGATTGAGTAGAACGCTCGCGAGGAAAAATCCAAGTGCTGTCTTCCGACAGTCTTGGTGGCGGAGTGACCACCTATAGCCAATAGGAAGCCATTGAAACTGGGGTCCAATAATCATTACCACTAATTTGGCATTCAAGTTTAACACAATTGATCCCTTGTGTTCTTCCTCATGCATGAGAAGCGAACCACCTCAGTTCGGGTCATTAAATCAACATCGTCGAGACCATTCTTGATGACCTCCCACACCATCAAAAGGCCACACAACCTCCCATTCAGATTCAGACCCATATGAGTCTGAACTAGACCTGCACACTACACCATCAAGCACCATGGCTGGTGTAAAACTGGATCCATTTTTCGGCATACTAATTGCTAGTGGACCCATGTCCACACCACAAACTATTAACAACAACCCTGTAGGTGGCCCCATAACAGTTATGCAAACCATGATAAGTTAGCTGCCACCACCCATATTGACTAGTCAAGCCGTCCCATCTACAACACATGGGGGAAATGGCCCTTCCATCCACACTGTCCCCCCCACCACACTTGGGGGCAGTGGTCCTTCCACCTACACTATCCCTCCCACCACACTTGGGGGCACTGGCCCATCCTCAATGGTGCCACAAGCACCCCCAGCAATGCAGGTGCATTATGCACTTGCAAACCCCACCACCATGGCTGCCCCATCTCACATCAAATTAGGGTCAAACCTCCTTTTCATGGCACGTCTCAACTTTCCTGACTTGTCTCGGTTAACAAATGACCCTATCCACCATCAAGCATTTTGGCCTCCCATGCCAACCAAACTTCCCTCAGACATTCCCAAGTTTGAATGGAAGGCAGGGGAGTGCCGCCAAAACCACATCATGACATTTCATCTATGGTGCTCATCAAACAACATCATATATGATTTGATCAGGCTAAGGCTATTCCAACGCACCCTCACAGGTGTTGCATCCAAATGGTACATTGAGCTACCACAAGCCAAGTACCCATATTTCAACTCCTTGGCTTTCATGTTCCTGCAATATTTCCAACTCCTCATCAGATATGACGAAGGGGTGGAGATCTTGTTGTATTTCTGCAAAAATGCTGCGACCCACATAACTGACCACATCCATGAGTGGTGGCGACACTGTAGTTTGTGTAAGATCCAACTGGATGACAAGATCTTCCTGGATTGGTTTCTCAAAACCTTGCTCCCACCTATAGCAAAGGACGTCGCATCCAAACATCCCCACAGTCTGGATAACTTTGTACCATCATTCCAGATGCCCCCCGCATAGGCACCTCCTACCGGGATGCACCAAGGGCATCCCATGCTACAGATGGCATCATAGGCTCGGTCTCTCACCAACCACAGTACCGTCTAACACCACCTGCAGTACCACCACAACCAATCAACACTGATAATGTTTCCTACCAAAACCAAACTCCAGACTATGCAAGAATAATGTCCCAGTATGGAGCCACAACTTCTTACGCACAACCTGCACCACCGCAGTAGGCTCAGGCCATGTCTTGGCCAACACAGCAATACGTAGGGCAAATGCCCACATTTTTTGCACCACCACCCACCCAAATATACTATGCACCACCAGTGAAAGCGGTTCAAGCCTCTGCCCCTACTCCACCCACTCCATTGGGACATGTGTTTGCACAACAAAACCATCCCAACTAGCTAGCCCCCAATAATCAACAAGGGCAAGCTAGGAATAACCAACCCCGAAACTAAGGCAACAATCAACCATAGGGAGGCGGTCAACAACCAAACCCTCCCAACAATGCTGCAGCAAACCAGCTAGCCCACAATCCTCCACGACCAAATGCACCGAGACACAATTCCCCGTTGCATACAAACCAACCATGCACACTCTGTGATGTCTATGGGGACTACACATTTGAGTGTCCCTTCATGGGTTGGGCTAAGGAGGCCATTAGGAACGAAGTTCAACATGCCACCATCACAACGGACCAAGCCCAACCCAACCCGGCACCACAAGGACCTCCTCCTATGGTGCTCCAAAACCCATTACCATTCCAAGGATTGGTGGCAACCGCAACCCCTCCCCAACCCAATCCCAATGCTCTAGGGGCACCTCCCATGGCATAAATAGGTGTCCACCACCTGCTAGCTATGATAACTAAAGAGGTCAATCTACAAACCAGACAAAATCAGTATGGAACCAACACCGAACCTGCTAACACATTAGTGGCATCTACATCTAAAACAATCAATGCACCTCTTCAATTACCCCCTTTCCTGTGCCCCCCCATATGCCAGATTTCCAATAACACCACAGCTAGAGCTGCTGTCAGCTACATCATCGTGGATGATTTGGCCCAAACACCTACTACCATGTCCACTCTTGAGGTACTCCAAACATGCCCAATGCAGTGGAAAGCCCTACTAGCCATCCTTGGGGCCGTAGACCCATCTAACTCCAAGTTGATCACATTTGACACAGAGAATGGAGAACTATAAATGCCATCAACCATTGTCTTTCAAATCCTGGTGTCTATCTGGAAATTGGTTGTGCACCAGTGCATAGTGGATGAGGGGGCATCTACGTGCATTATGTCTACCCTAGTCTAGCAGAAACTGGGATCCCCAATTCTGCAACCATCCTCCACAACCCTGCAGGCTTATGATGACCATCCCACTAAATCCCAAGCAATCCTCCCCCATGTCCCCATCATATTAGCCGAGAATACAGTTTTGATCGACATAGAGGTTGTCAACGCTCAATTGGACTATAAACTTCTCCTCAGAAGAAGTTATATGTATTCCATGAGAGCTATCACATCAATTGTCTTCTTTGTCATGATGTCCCCCCACGAAGGGAAAATCATGACGGTTGACCAACTGACTTATCACAATCCGCAAGGGCTAACGGCACCCGCCAACGTGTTCCCTATGATCAACACCATTGATCCACAAGGGATGACCACACACACCAATGTTATACCTGCAGTCATCACCATGGTTAACAATAGTACCAGCCCCCCCATTGTTGAATGTGGGCCCTGGTTTGCTTGTTGATACTACCATGATAGCTCCTTTCCCCTTAGTGTCACCACCACCGACACAAAATGAGACTGTGGACTTGTGCATGCTCTCATCCAGCACCGCTACACCCAAACAACAACCGCAGCCACAACCCCAACCACAACAACAACACTGTCCGCAGCCGCAACACTAACAATAGCTGCAACAGCATCCGCAGTCGCAGCATTACACACAGCTGCAACTACAACCTCATACCCACATACAACCATCAAGGAGTTATCTGGGCTCCTATCTAGTTCATACAATTCCGTTCCTCTTCCCCTGCCTGGTGTCATGAGCAATCCGGTAATGGCCACCCTCAACCTACCCAACTTTACATTAGGAATTCCCATGTGGTATCTTGATCCACTGGCTCAAGCACCAATGCCCCAAGTAGTATTAGCCCTCGTACGACCCATTGCAGTCAAGTCTCATCCTCCACCCAGCCCACAAAAACCAACCACTGCACCCGCACATGCACCGCCCCACCCAAAAAGGGCCAAGGGCAAGAATTCAAAAGGTACCGCAGAGCCTCGATAGATCCCGCCTTGCACCGTCTATGAAGAATAGGGCCATCTGACTTAGAACTGCCCTGATATTCCAATGATCCATGCACATTTGGATGCCATGGATACAACTGAAAACCTTCTTGTGGTTGAACTTCCAAGCACGCCAATAGTGAGAAACAAGTCACTGAGAACAAACCATGCTTGCGCCCTCTGCGGTTTGTATGGAATCTATTCTTACCATTTCCAAGACTTTCCTGAGTTTTGAATGGCTTTAGCTGACCTCTGCCAACATTCCCTTGAATTTGAGATCACCCTGATCGAAGAAATTCACCCCCCACCTCCTTATTTGGGCACCATGTCTATTTACATGACGTCGAGTTTTACCAACCCATTCGTCTCCACCTTCATTGACAGTCCATCAGACTTGTCTCTTTGTTGCTTCCGCAATGACGAGGAGATACTTGAAGCCTTAACTGCCCTGGAATACCCATGGGACGACATGCACCATCGCTCATTCTTCCTCCCTGAAGAACTTGTGGTGTAGTCTGGCCAGTTTTCCGTGGAAACCAAAGATTTCATTCATGGGAAATTCAACTAGTTGAAGAAGCCCATCCTGACACCAGACGCCTTCGAAGAAGGGAACATGGCCAACATCTCACCAACCATTAAGATCAACATATCAACCAATCCTGAGGTTGTTGAAGAAATCATGCTGGGGGTATCTTACTTCCCAGAAGAAGTCGATGCCTACAAAGCTCTCTTCCAAGAATTCAGCGACATCTTTTCCTGGTCTTACACCGAAATGCTCGGGCTGGATCTATCCACCATGGAACACCACATCGACACATGGCCCGATGTGGCCCGTATACGCTAGAAGAAATGGCCCATCCATCCTTCCAAAGTGGCCATGGTCAAATCCGAGATAAAGAATCTACACACAGCCGGATTCATTTACCCCATTGCATACACAACTTGGGTTTCTAGTCCTATTCTCGTGAATAAAAAATAGGGTACCATTCATGTTTGCACATAATTCTGTGATCTCAATGGGGTGTGTCCCAAAGACAACTTCCTAACACCCTTCATCGATTATATTATTGATACATGTGCCGGGCATGAGGCCTTTTCCTTCATAGATGGATTTTCTGGATATAACCAAATCCAGATTCGAAAAGAAGATCATTACAAGATTGTGTTCACAACCCCATGGGGAACATTTGCATATCGAGTCATGCCCTTTGGCCTGAAAAACATTGGATCCACCTTCCATCGGGCCATGACATATTGTTTCCATGATCTAATCCATATCATATTGGTCTACCTGGATGATCTTACCATTTGATCACCAAAACAAGCACAACATATAGATGACTTGTGGCAAGTATTTTTACATTGCCGCAAGTGAAAAATTTTCTTGAACCCCCTAAAGTGCATTTTTTGTGTTCTAGTAGTCTGTCTACTTGGGTTTATTGTATCCCACAAAGGAATAATAGTAGACCCCATCAAATTTCAGGCTATCCTTGATCTTCCTTCACCAAAAACTCAGCACCAACTACAGAGCCTCCAAGGCAAGGCCAACTTCCTTCGCTGCTTTGTGCTAGAATATGCAACAAAAGCTTACGGATTCATTCGCCTACTCTGCAAAAAAATCCCCTTTGTTTGGGATCAGCAAGCACAAGAATCGTTTGATGCACTCAAGCAAGCCTTGGCTTCTGCACCATTACTCTCAGTACTAGACTTCACTCGAGTCTTCATTCTCTATGTGTCGGCCTTGGACAATGCCATTGTTGGAGTCTTGGTACAAGAAGACAATGCTCGCCATGAGCACATGATTTAATACATCAATCAGAAGCTAACAGGACCCCTACTATGATATTCACCCGAGGAGAAATTGGCCCTCCCCATTGTCGTCTCAGCTCAAAAGTTGCGCCACTAAATCATCGCAAACGATACCTGTGTAGTGGCTAATTCAAACCCAATGCGATACCTCTTAAGCCGTCATCTTCTACAAGATCGAGCAGCTAAGTGGATAGTCATCCTCCAAGAATTCGACTTAGAGTTTGTTTCCCCAAAAAGAAAAAAGGCACTCGCACTGGCTGCACTCATGACTGATTTTCCCCCATTAACCGCGTCTTCACCCCCCAAGGATGATCTCCCTAATGAATTCCTATTCGTCATATCCATGGAAGACCCATGGTATGGGGACATCCTTCTATAATTACGAACACAAAAGTTCGCAGCACACTTAAATCATGACGATAGGAGACACATTCAACATCAAGCCATCCTCCACCTATTAATTGGAGATGTTCTATATCGTCGAGGCAGTGATACCATCCTACGTCATTTCCTCACCCACGATGAGGCCAAGACCATCCTGAACGACTGTCATAGTGGAGCCTGTGGTGGCCACCTTTCAGGTCTAGAAACCACCCAGGAGATATTACGTGCCAGCTACTTCTAGCCCTCCATATTTGTTGATTACATAGAGGCAGCCAAGCATTGTCACAGCTGTCAACTCTTTTCCCTAAAAGCAAGAACCCCTCCAGCACCATTACACCCTATAGTCACAGTCGGGCCCTTCTGCAAATGGGCAATCGAATTCATGACAATCAACCCCATCTCGGCCAATGATCATAAATACATCATTATTGCAGTCGATTACTTCACTAAGTGGGCTGAGGCCATGCCCACATTTGATTTCAAAGCTGAAACAATAGTGCAATTCTTCTTTAACCATGTTATTTCACGATTTGGTGTTCCTAAACAATTAGTCTCAGACCATGGAGCACACTTTCAAGACATCGTATGGGATGAGTTGTCAACCATGTTGAAATTCGAACACCAATACTCATCTTCCTACTACCCCTAGGGAAACGACCAAGTTGAAGTAGTCAATAAAATCATCAGAATAATGCTCCAAAGGATGGTGGGAAACCATAAAACCAACTGGCATCACATGCTATTCTCTTCCCTATGGGCTTATCGCACATCCACAAAAACTGCAACTGGTTTCACTCTTTTCTACCTAGTACATGGCATGGAATCAATACTCCCTATAGAGTGCCAAATCCAATCCCTACACCTCACGGTAGAACTCCTCCCTGATACTTCTCCTTTACAATAATGACTCCTCCAACTCAAGCAAACCATAGAAGACCGTTGAACTGCCTTCCAAGCCATTGAAGCAAGGAAAACACGGTCAAAGGTCCACTATGACTCCCATGTCCACCCTCGCACCTTCAGTAAAGGAAATATGGTTCTAGTCTATGACCAACCCAACGATAAGTTGGGAAAAGGAAAGTTCGAGTTAATCTGGTATGGCCCATAGGTCATCCACCGTTGCCTTGGAAAAGGGGCAAACACCCTTATTGACTCTGATGGACAACTCTTGGAGAATGCCCACAACGGGCTCTACCTCAAGAGATTTTATGCTTAAACATCACCAATGAGTCACTTCATTTCCTTTTCTTGTTTTTCAACATTTTTAGCACAAGTCAGTGGCAACACCATTAGCTGCTAATCCAAAGTCACTCGAAACCTGTTCGAGACACCTCTCACAGCTTCGGGCTCAAATTTCTATCTCCTTATGAGACCATCGTCTCATGTTTAACAAACAAATTTCGAGACTGCTTCCTGAAAGTTACCTCGATTTACAAGCCACAACATGATGATGCAAGTGTCTACGGACCTGTACTTGCATCACTCTTGCCCACCGATACTCACGCGAGTTTTTGGACCACCACCTGTTAAGGACCATCACTTTTATTTTAACACATAGCTGTCTACTTTGTCCACTCCACCTTATACGGATCTCCATACCATTGTTCGAAAAACAAATTATTTATTTTGCATGTATTTGTCATATAACTGCCTCTGGACCTGCACTCACATCACATGTAGTCAAGTCCTCCCACCACAATTCACACACGACTCTCCTGACCTCTGTCCAAGAACCACCTCAGTTTACGTGCCTCTGCTGCACTGACTCGTGTACCTTTGTCGCGATCTATCTCGTGCATGTACTAGTATGTTTGAGAGCTACCTGCTTCATCCATACTGCGTGGATGACCTTTGGACCACTGTCCACCGTCCTAACATGGGGATCGCCTGTGCCACCGCAATTGGTTGAACATATTAGAGTTTTGTTTAAGCTCTTTTCTGACTCCTAAAAACAATGAAAATATTGTCGAGCGTAGCTTCTTCTTTTCCCACTCGTTAAAGTATAGGAAAGGGAATCTACATCATCTCATTTACCTCATTTTGCAGACTATGTAGACCATCAAATGAAAAGGATCACCTTGGCATATTCAAGCCAATATCGTTCCCCTCTACATACTTTTATGCTTTCTCGGGAAGAGGGGCTACACTTTACAAAAAATCTTACCATGGGTTGTCGTTAATCTCTTTTCCAACCTTCTCATCAAGAAAACATTTCCAGGCAAACTTGGTTTCATTCATGCTCATAAAAGTATCTGAATGACCGTCTAGTCAGTATAGGTTTAACGTTTTTTGGCCTGATTGGACTACCAACAGTAAAGAAATATCTCATCCCCCAAAGGATGGGCGAGCTCTCCTATGTATACTTTTATCCTTTTTCTGGCATAGGAGACTACCAATGAAAAAGGTCCCCCACTGGAGTATTCTTCATGCTTTCAGACTCTCTAAAATTGAAAGCACCATCGAGCATTTACTTTCTCAGGCTGGCCAAAAATCCACGAGATCGTACGACAATGGTGTCTCTAGACACCACCCCATAGACAACAGTTTGGCAGCATTCCCCCTTTGGACCGCCTTTGTTCAAAGTACTATGCAATGTGTCTTCCTTGGATCCCATCAATATCAAAAGTGTCTACCTCCCCAAAGTATTTCCCATCTATAGTAATGTTCCTGGTATTACAGCTATGATCCCATTCCCATGAGTCAGTTTCATTTGCTGCTTGGTATACCTTACCATCATACTCTGAACAAAGGAAGTTTGAGTCTACTACACTCCCCTTTCCCCTGTTCAACTCTTTCCCTCCCCCCCCATTCAGTGAGTTAGTCCGCAGATTGTCTCACATCTTTCAGTTATCTCCCTCGTGCTTCTGGTCAAGGAAACACCATTTCCTTGACCTGGGGCAGGTCTCCCTCTATCGACGACAACACACATATTCCAGAGGATAGACCTAGAGGTCCTTGTATATTGGTTTCATTAACCTCAGTGATGAGTTCCTTAGACCACTTGAGAGGAGTCCTTACTGCCTCTCGAGATGTTTGTTTCTCACGTGCTCGACTCCAACTACATCATCGCACCGTTGAGATTTGTACAGGGTATTGGACCATGCAGTATTTGGTTGAAGACCCCGGATGTTACCCGACTCTATCACATTGATGAGTCTATCCGAGGGGCCTAAACAGGTTATGTCCCTTATGATTTCTGGGTTGCGTTGGAGATAGTGTTCAGAATCCCTAGTAGTGCTTCTATATAGATTTATGATTGATACAACATACTTGTAACACAAAGACTCTGACTCTCCATTAGTGAGTCCATATAGCTACGTACCATTCGAGATCCAGCAGGCTATCAGTCATGAAGATATAACATTCCATGATAATTCCATCGGTCCAATGTAGCAGTTCTTCAGAACAACATTGTATTCAGCCTCTCATTGAGGCAACCACTATGTCTCATCAGTTGTATATGATCGGCTCTTGTATTATAGAGCATAGATCACATTATTATTTTGACATTGTCACGAGCATGGGGATGCTCGCCTCATCCATTTACATGTCACACATTATTTATATCTCACCCATTGATTGGAACCATATTAATAAAAAAACCAAAATCCACCATGCCCCAGCCCCGGAAGCACCATTTCTTTGCAGAAAATCCTATTATGTCCGTCAGCCATATGATGAGCTCCTACCCTTACACATCAAAGGGCAATCTGTTAACCCAAAAAATACCTCACTCAGCGCTACATGGCCTACACCACCCAAGGACACCCATGCACGACCCTCATTTTACCCCATCGGACCCCCACACCCTCAAAAAGGCTTAAGAATGAGCGAAAGGGCTTAAAAACCCCTAAAAAGAGCCTAAATAGATCTCCTAGGGGCTAAAGCCTCCAAAAAGGAGCTAAAACCACTCAAAGGAGCTAAAACCCCCAAAAGCATCTAAAGATAGGGTGAAGGGGCTAAAGCCCCAACCAGGGGCTTAAAACCCTAAAAATCCCCAAAAAATCTATAAATAGAGGGGTGGGGGTCACTCTCAAAGGAATTCTCCCTTGCATACTGTTATGCTACCCATGGATGCCTTGAGACCCTTTGTCTCTCAAGCCACCCACACTTCCTCTCCTCCATTTTCCATTGAGCCATAGCTCCCCCATCCAAGAGAGGTGCTTCTCCAAGCCAGGCCATGGTGACCTATTCCACCCAAAGAGAAGGTATAACATTTGTTTTGTTTTGTTTACTTGCTTTCATCTAACCTATATTTGCTTGCAGGTTTCCATTATCTATTTGTAGGTTTTCTGATATGTTTTTTGCAGGTTGCTGGAGTTAAACCGTAACAGTGTTTGCAGAGGGGTTTCCATCCATTCCATATTTCTCTTCTTTCTGTTCTATTTTATTTCATGTTCATTTTTACTGCATTCTATCCAGGAACCTATCCTTCCGTCCTATTGACAGAAGGTAGCCATTCCTGCCCTGCAGCAAGGGAGAAATCCCTGCTACAAATCCCAGTAGTATACAACAGTGTTACAAATAGGAGAATTCAAATCATGTGGATAGTATTTGAATCACCAACTCAATATGACTGCATGGCTAACTAGAAGTGTCTAAATCACTATTGGAGTTCAACATGCTAACTGTCAATGTCTAATATAGTCTATCAATTAGTTACAATCAATTAAACCAGTCTAACTATAGTGGTAGGTGAGGATAGGATCCTTCCCACATGCAACCATGCATAACTGGCACTAATTTAATTGAAGGACATCTAACTGAATGTAACTGAAGCATAACTAAGCATGAGTAGTCACCAACTACCAAAAACTGAAGGAGGTTGGTGCTGACACTCCTAGTGGCTCATAAATTGTAGGGATTTGTCTAGGAGGCACATAAACTAATGCATGAATGTGCAATCAGTTTGCTATAGCCTCGATTTGTGTTCCCCACACTCTAGTGACTGGTACATGTGGCCCCATTAGGCCAAGTGGACCCAATAGTACTAGTGGACCCAATAATAACTATGTGACTCCTAAGTTAGGAAAATATAATCTAATAGACAGGTTGGAAAAGGGAGGATTATAAATACTAACACTTATCAGTATCTAACCCTAAAAGTTGACTTATAAGGGTTATGACACATTGAGTTTCATCATTGAATAAGCTGGAATCTACAAGAAAAGGCTGGTTTTCTAATAGGACATTAGGCTTAAAATATGTTTTAGAGAAAACCTGTTTTTGTTCAATAGTGGACTCTCTGAAAAAGTGTATTATACTTTATTCATTGAAGTCTTTAGACATTTGGGAGAATTCAACATGAACATAAAAAGTATTTCAGATAACAAGCAGTCTTATTGGACATAGGATCTTGTACCTATTTACGTCAACAATTATGCTCTCAAAAGAGGAGTAATTACAAGCACACCAGTTGACAAACTCTGGAAAATTTAGGGTTTTCTCAGTGGAAGAATAATGGAAATACGACTTGAAAATACCATGGAATTCTGTTCCCTAGTCTTTGAGAACTTTTAATTTGGTATTTACCGAGTCTATGGGACCATTTAACAGTATAGTATCAAAAACATCTGAATATTTATCTTCAAAAACCTCCTCAATTCTTTGATATTCTAAATTATGAACCTCTACTTCTTCTACCGCATCCATTTCAAATACTTCCTAGATGGGAATAAATAGCCTACCTAGTTCCTCGACAAGTAGTCCAAATATTTGTCTAAGTTGAATGTTTCCGCATAGTCCTGGGTTTTTTCTTTTTGATGCACAAACAAACAAAAAAACTAAATCCAAGTTCCCTCACTTTTATATTATTTTTTTCTTTCCTATCAACCATGCATCTTTCTCAGCGGAAACATTGCACATCAGTCCATATTGCACCTTTCATACTCATTCGTTGATCCTTTTTCCTATTCAAACCATCTATGCTTATCGTAGCTTTAGTTGTGAAACTAACCATAGCTACAAATCCACCCTTTGATTCATCCTCACCATCGATTATTTCCTCCCTTTAGCTCACCTGTTCATATCATAAGGGGACTTTCACTTATCTGAGCGGATAAATTCTCAGCCATTGATATTTTCCTTCACAAACCTGCATCGTTGATCAATTTACCTCTTTAACCTTTCTGCTTAGATTTATTTTCTTAAGAAGTGTGCATCTTCCCTTTGCGGAGAGGTTATCCATCGTAGATATGAATCCTTGTCGATCTCAACCGTTCATTTATGTTCCTCTTTATCCAATTCCATTGATCTTCCTCTTGACTATCTCATGCATGTTCTATCAGTGGAACAATTTCATGTCGTAGATCCATTCTTCATAAAATCTAATCCATTGAATGTATGGTCCCTTTAACCCATTCTGTAAGCAGGGATAATTTTAGGGGTGAAATTTAGCCCATGGGCTATTTTTAGGGGTTTTTCTCTAAAAAAAGATTCACCATTTTGCTTTTTTTGAATCCCTTTTTTCCCAATTATGATGGGGTAAACTTTTTTCACCCTAAAAATTGCTAAATTATTATATAAACGATATAAAATCCTTGGAAATTAAAATATTTTTTGAAAAATATCACCAAACATTTTATAGTTGGTGTTTTAAGAATTGTTAAGATTCGCCAACATTTATACACTTTTAAATAAGTATGGTTCCTTAAAATCATCCATGTCCGCAAGTTCACCAATTTGCTTATTTCATGCACCTTCTAGCAGTGTGTTGAGGCTTGGAAAGTCGCAAGAAACAATAGAAAGGGATTCTCCCCAGTCAACGTTCCCAACTAGCCCATGACTATTTGGTATGGGGAATCCGTCCGGTTTACGGTTCAGCTACTGTAGGTCAACTAAAAAATTAATAGGTTTTATCGGTTGTGGCCCGGTCCGCCGTATATATTTTTGTGTTTTTAAATTTAAGTATGATATGCAAGTGCCTATCTAAAATGCAGATTGATAAATAATATGAGAAGTGGTCACAATGTGATGCGTAGGTTCTTACCTCTCATCTTAGACTCTCTCGCATCTAAACCACACATAAAAGGAAATAAAACTAACTAAGCTACCTCTAGGGAGTGATATTATTAGTTAATGAGTAATGTATTACTATTCATGCATTAAGAAAAATCACAGATAGCTGTTCTTTGATTCAAAACAAATAAACATGAATAGATGGATGAACAACAAGATAGCACATTTTCTATGAAAACATTTATCACTCATAGTGGAAATTATCATAAAATAAACCAAAGAGCATTCATAAAAGAACATAGATTCAACAAGTTAGAAGGATCTCACCGTTAATGAATAAACGCTGAAAACAAAATAGTTCCCCTTCAACCACATCCATTGAACAACATTTGAACATTCCACCAAAGCTTTCTCCAATAGGAAAATTTGTAATTATATATTGCAAAATGAAATAGTTCCTCTTACAATGTGTTCTCACAAGTCTAACTCAGAAAAAGTGCTTTCTCTATCTAACTCTCCTATACTTATACAAAAACCAGCCAAAACCTTTGAGTTCCCCCCCAACCATTTTAATCTCATAGTTTTGTCATTTTGTGAATGCTCATGATTCAAACGTTACATTTCAGATAAGCACTTTTATGAAAATGGGACCAGCTTGGTAACTGACGAACTGCCCAATCCTGAGTCTCTGCCCTTAATGATTACACTCTATAATTCTTTGGTCCTTTTTATATCTTATTGGTCTTAGCCTTTCGCTCTCTTCTTTTGCTTGAGAAACATATCTGTTTCTTTATGCTTTAACTTCTTCTTTCAAGGTCGCTCCTCTATTGCTTTGCCTTTTAGGCATATATTCTTTGCAGCAATCTTCCTATCTTGAACATATCAGATCATTAGTGTTTAACAAGGTAACACAAACTAGATCAATACATGCATTCTGTAATATGAACTATAAATAGTATTAATGCATGAAAATAAATAATGTCAAGACAAAAGAGATCCTGCAAGTTTGTGCTTAAACCCCTGTTCAAAACTTAACACGTGCCTGATAGAACAAATTTTTTCTCCCAATCCAGGCCACATATGCACTAGAACGAAAACCTCCAACGACAGTAAGTACCAGGACAAAGTAACCACCATTCTTCGAAACACCCAACCCTAAACCGCGTTCTTCAACTCAGACAACTTTAACATCGACCTACGCCCATGGGAAACCTCCGCCATTACATAAAAAAATGTAAAACACATCAAAACTACGGGAAATACCCCACCGACTGTACTAAGCATCAGGCAGATAAAAACCTCATAAACGGGTGGAAAACTAGGGATGGGTGATTAGCTTGCCAAGGAGCGGCAACTTCAGGCGATGCACATACTAAGGGTTCCACAATAAAAGAAAACAATCGACGAAAATCAAACCAACGATGAAAAATAGAGAAACCACGTCGGATGGTTAACCCACTTTGGAGCCGCAATGGTGGGCTTAAAATAGACTATGTATTCCACCAAAATATGAAACCATTGGAAATCGAAAAAGTTAAATCCTAATCCCTGATTAAAAAGTCCAATCACGGTGCCGCCAGCGATAATAAAAATACAAAAACATGGAATTGGTAAAAGTAAATTTCTTTTTTCCGTTACGGTGCTTACAACCTTTCCTATGAAACGGCAGAAATACAAGGCCCTAATGCTCTGACGTTTTTTAAATAAAATGCAAAAAATAAAAATAGAAATGAGAGCGCATCGGCAGAAGCTAGAGCTATGGATCAGGTCGTTACTCCGCTGAACATCCGCAACAACGGCTGCATAGTTGACTATGGCCCCGATCTATAACTCCAACAAATCCCGACAGCGAGATCAGAAATCACCGTAAGTCATACTTTAAGCCAAAAGGCAACATTAGCATAAAATATATTCATTCAACAATCATCCTCAAAAATCAAAATTGCAGTAAAGTCAAGCAATCCCAACAAACTAAGCAAGACAAAACTTAAAAAGGAGGGTCCCAATTTTTTTTAGAAATTTGGGAAATAGTTGCAGCTGCAACAATTGGTGACTAACTAGTGAACCCAGATCTCTGAATCAATTCTTCCTCAAGTAACAGACTGTTTAATCAATAAAAACAACATGTTGAATTCTTTTAGCTGTTTAGATTTCCTCAATGGCAAATATATGTACTTTTAAACATCGATAATAGTCCAATTTTAGGAACATGGAAACCAAAAGCTCAAAGTCAAGATAACTCTTTTGAGGCCAAGTAGATGAGTTTCATTTTACCTCTGTCTTTGGGTAACTTCTAGCTTGGACACCATAGGATTGTAACATATGGTAAATAACGATATTCATATGTTCCTCATTCCCATGCCATTCTGCACTTTTTGTGCTTTTTGATCCTTTTGTTCTTTTGAGTCCTTCTTCTACCTTTCTTTCTGAATTTTTATTCAGGATCCTCTATGCATAGTGTCCTTTTGTGTGAGAGATGTGTTTAATTTTCAGCTCATGGATGGAAAAGAACTTTCGGCAAATTTGTACTTATATGATTCAGTACCTGGTTTTGATAGATATTGTTTTTTAGGAGTTTTGACTCTTATAAGCCTTTTGGATTTTTTGAATTTTGGCATGGGATAATTTATATATAATATACTGTTTACCTTTCTTCCTTTCCGTGGGTATTTTGTTGTCACCCCCTAGGACATTTTAGATGTGAAATGGATGGAGCCTCGAAATAGTATTCCAGACCTTTTTGATCCTGAGTTATTTTTTTAGGGATTAAGCAGGAATTCAATGTGTTCATATCCATTTAGGAAAACTACTTACTAGAAGAATTTCTATTAGATAAAATAGTAGTATACAGTCTTATACCCAAATATTTCAATTAATTTAGAACTCTGATGATTTCCATGCAACCCAAAAGTTTGCCTCTTTTATTTAAATAAAAAATAAATATTAACTAAAAACAAGCAGCAATCAACCAAAACAATTTATTTATGTACAAAACGAAAACAAAACAAAAAATCAGGAAAAATAAGGTTTGAGAACTAAACCATTTACTGGTAAGTTCTCTTCCCACCCCTATAAATCTTGCAATTTATAGGTTGAGGGGCCAAGTTTTGCTGCAATCTAGAAAGGGCCTACCCATAACTATTGAAACTTCGTATGCTCCCCCTCTTCATCATGTGGATGATCCCACTTAAGAACCAAGTCTCCCACTTCAAATTCCTTTGCTCCAGATTTGTGTTTATCAAACCACCTTTTTACTACTTCTTGCTGTTGCTTAAAATGTTCTTTGGCCCTGGATCTAGACTCTTTTGCCTTCAAAAGATTATATATTCTAAGTTGTAGGATTTTGTTATCAGTGACTCTATAATCTTGAGCTATTATGTAAGAAGGTAGCATAATGTTAGGAGGAATTATAGCCTCTTTTCCATAAACTAGGGTATACGATGACATACCTAAAGAATTCTTGGGTGTGACCTTATCAGCCCAAAGAGCATTCGGTAGTGCTAAATGCCAATTCCTCTGGTTCTCTATGACAGTATTTTTTAAGATCCTAATCAAATTCTTATTTGTAGATTCTACCAAACCATTCCTTGTGGGTAGTAGTTGGAAGAATAATGCAACTTAATTCCTTTTTCATGAGCAAATTCAGTTAATCTAATGGAATAAAAATAAGTAGCATTATAAAAAACCAAGGAAATTGGAACCTCAAACCTAGTCATAATATGATCTTGTAGGAAATCCATGACTGCATCTCCATTGACTTTACATAACGGAATGGCCTCCACCCATCTAGTGAAGTAGTTAGTTGCTGTTAAAATATATTTGTGCTGCAAGGAAGAATTTTGTTTTATTTCTCCAATGACATCAATTCCCCACTGCTCAAATGGTTCCATGATCATCACAGGCTTCAATGGTGCTGCTAATTTGGCTTGTCTTCCCCCACACCTTTGGTAGATATCACATTTTGTAACAAGGGAATGAGCATCCTTGAACAACATTGGCCAATAGTATCCAGCTCGGAGAATCTTGTGGGCTGTCGTATCTCTGGAAAAATGGCCTCCAGTAGGCCCATCATGTAACTCTGCTATGACCTTTTTTGTGTCTTCTTTCTATAAGCATCTGAGAAGGACTCCATCATAATTTTTTCTAAATAAAATTCCATCAATAATTTGATAAGTAGCTGATTTAAGGCACAACGCTCTTTGCTGCTTGGAATTCCAATGTTCTGGAAACAAACCTTTCTAAAGGTAATGAACAAGGTCTTGGTACTAGGAATCTAGAGCTATGAAAAGAGGACATATATCCATCATCTGTAACTCTACTTCATTTTCCCAATTTTTTTCTTCATTGTTATTACCTTTGGCCATGAGTTTGCACAGTCCTTTCCCTTTAACTATGGAGGATGGTTTGAATTCAAGTTCATACTCTTGTAAAGTTGTTACTCAGTTACCCCTTCTTTCTTCTAACTCCTTTTGTACGAACAAAGACCTCACAGCTGGGTGTGTAACAATTACCTTTGTCCGATTCTTAAGTATTTACGGCCTGAATTGTTTTACCCCTTTAAATACTGCATAAGCTTGTTTATCTACAACTGAGTAATTTAATTCAGCCCCATGTAGACCAGTGCTCATAAATGATATGGGGAACTCATCTCCCCCATATCCCTTCTGAGTAAGCACTGATGCTAGTGAATTGTCAAATGCGAAAGTGTACAAAATAAAATCCTTCTCAAAATGTGGACTTTTGAGAGAGGGTGCATGAGAAATAGATGTCTTTATTTTGCTGAATGCATTCTTCTCTACATCAATCCACTTGAATTGTAGAATTTGTTTCACCATTTGCTACAAAGGTTTAACAATTTGAGTGAAATTCGGCACAAACCTTCGCACAAAATTTATTGTCCCCATGAATGATTGCATACCTTTTTTGTTATGGGGTAAGGGGATCTGTTCGATAGCTTTAATCCTTTTTGGTTCTATGGAGATCCCCTTCTTAGATACCATGTGACCCAGTAGCTTTCCTTCTGTAACAACAAACACACACTTCTTGGGGTTTAGCGAGATACCATATTTTTGGCAACGCTCAAAAATATGCTTTAGATGAAATGCATATTCTTCTCTTTTCTTTGAAAATATTGTGATGTCATCGAGGTATACCACAACATTACAGCCAGTCAGACCACGGAAAGATATATCCATATCCCTTTGAAAAGTAGCTCCAACGTTTATGAGTCCAAAAGGCATCCTTCTGTAAGCAAAATTCCCCCATCTTGTTCTGAATGTGGTTTTGAGTCTATCTTCTTCAGCTACTAACACCTGATTGTAACCAGAGAATCCATTTAATAAATAAAATAACTCAGAACCTGAAACCATTTGCAATAAATGTTCCATGGGTGGAATTGGATAATTGTCTTTATTTGAAGAATGATTTAAGTTTTAGAAATCCACACATAGTCTAATTTGTCCATATTTCTTCCTTACTGGTACCAGATTTGAAACCCATTCTAAGTGTCTGACTTTGAAGATAATTTTAGCATCCAACAATTTCTTTACTTCATTCTGAATTAGAGGCTCCAGTTTTGGGTGCATTTTCCTCAAAGGATGCTGATAAGGCTTGAACCCAGTCCTAATAGGGATGACATGCTGAATAATATTGGTATCATATGTTTTCAAATCTTCATATGTCCAGGAAAACACATCTTTGTATTGTTTGAACAAACTGATGAATTTATTTCTTTTACCTGGGGAGCAACACTTTCCCAAATTCACATATTTAGGCTCAATATCAGTTCCTAAATTAATCAATTTGAATTGTAGAGACGAGCTATGAGTCTTAACATTTACTGGCCTTTTGAATTTGTTGTTTAGATCAAACATTTGCTCTAGAGTCCTAACTCCTTTAGGAATAAAATTGTCGAATTTTAGCTCAGCTTGATGTTCCTCATCATCAATGATTTCCCATTTGAAAGTTTCATCATTTTTCAAACATTCTAGAATCTACTGATTGTCATCAAAAACTCGTAAATTTGTAATCATGTCTAGAACAGAAGGCCTGAAAAGTAATTCAATGGAACGCCTATTATTAGAGGTTACAAGCCTTGCAGCTGAGGTGGCTAACAAGTTAGCTGTTGCATTCTTTAGTCTAGGAATCGATATAATATTAAATGCATAAAAACCTTTAATAAAATCCCACACTTCATTTTGATACGATTTTAAATGAGTGGAAATGCAATGTATCTGATTTCAAATCTGTTTTACAATTATTTCTGAACCCCCATACACTTTCAGATTTTCTACTTTTAATTCAATTGCTTTTCTTAGTCCCTGAACTAATGCTTCATATTCAGCTGTGTTATTGGTACATTCAAACTCTATTCTACATGAAATAAAATGTTTATTTTTCTTAGGATCAATCAGGACATAGCCAGCTCCTGATCCTTTCAAAGTTTTAGACCCATCAAAGAAAAGCATCCAAAAATCATCTATTACTAGTGTATATGAATCAACATCTACATATAAAACTAAATATACTATTTTACAATCAATTTCATCAGCCTGTGAAAAATGAAGGAGACCAGGCTAGATGTCTGATGTACCACCACCTTATTCCGCTTGGTAGTTTCTCGGTTCTAGCTCAATGAAGTAATTTCCCAAAAGAGAATTTACTGGCTCATTCTTACCCTCCAACTGAGTGACATTGTGCTTCATGTGGGGCTCTCTTAAAAATTTAATTTGATTGGGACTTCCCTTGTAAGGTAACCACAGATGTGACCAGTCTGATGCAAAATATATTTTCAGCTTTGTTGATCAATCCCTACTCAAAACAAGTCCATAAGCCTCAGGCATGTCCACTACTACAATATAAATGAATTAACATACCTTTTCATTTGAATATAACCAAATCAAAACATCCTCCATTTCCCCAATTACCTTCACATTTGTTCTGTCTAACTGAATAACTTGCCAGGTAGATGGTTTAAGTTGTCCATTTATCTTTTTGCAAACTGACAGTGGCATAACATTTACTGATGCCCCTGAGTCTACTAGACAGTTGTGCACGTTATGGTTGAAAATTTCAAAAGTAAGGAGAAAAGGTGGAGTTTTGAATTTAGGCCTACCTCCCACACTTGCTTCACCAATTTCTTCATCTTGCGGTTGATTGTCGATGGGAAGCTTCTCCTCTGTCATTTCAAGTGCTTTCAATAACTTTTCTTTTTGCTACGGCACATTACACATCTCAAATAGTGAAATATTTTTCTTTACCTTTTTAATATCCTCCACAATGTCATACTCCATCTTATGTTCTATAAGATTCGTTTTTACGGTATTGATCTTCTCTTCAATGGGCTTAGTTGGCATGCTGATCTGTTTTTTATTTTGACTGGTAATGGTAAACTCAGGAATTGTTTTAGCTATGGTGTTTTTCTGAAACTTCTTTACATTCTTTTGGAGTCTCTTGATTTTTGGGATTATTAACCTATCTTCTTTAATTAGCGCTTGGATTCTCGTTGTCACGTTTTCTTCTGATATGTCCTCATATCTCAAATCACTTTCCTTTTCGGTATCAAACATCGAGACACGGTCCCATAAAACCATGGCATCATCCTCTTGATTTTCTATTGATTTATTATCATTTTCTTCCTCATCATTTGCTTCTGTTAATTTGGAATCCAGCAGCTGATTCATCACTAATGTCATTGAATTTATCCATCGAGGACAATTTTTTTCAGAATGAGGCTACTGGTGGAAGGTGCAAAAGTTATCCATACCTACCTCCATTAATTTCATTGATGCAGGACTGTGTGGAGGAGGTTTAGACTGATTTTTGTATTCTCTCCTCTTGTAATAAGGCTTATAAGACTTTTGAGCTTCCTTTTCCTTTTCCAAGTCTATTATTTTGTTGGAAAGCTTCTGCATCATCTTTGCCATTCCTTAGAAATCATGTGATTGTTCCTCTTTAGGCTTAGTAAATAACAAAGCTTTCTTTCCAACAGTTTTCTCTCTTGACTGCTTAGGGTAATCTTCTATGCTTTCCTTTTCATCTTCTACTCTCTCCACTTCTTCATAAGTCTCTGCTAGCATAGGTTTGGATTTCATCTTGGAAAACATCACCAAATTGGGCCCTAGGGATGAAGTATAATATTCAATCAAAACTTTATCCAAGGGCTTATCAGTTTCAAAAAAATTCTTAAGATAAGCTGCAAACCTTTGAGTAAAGCTATGCACCTTCTCTTTTCTTTCCTTATTTAAAGTGCACAAACCTTTCATGAGGGCTGCATGAGTCTTCTGGGCTACATATTTGCTTCTGAAAATCCTTTCAAAAGTGTCCCAGTCTAGGATTGATTTTGCAGGTAGACCAAAATACCATGAGGCTACTACTCCTTTCAAGGTATGTGGAAAAAGTATGTAGACTACATCTTCGTGTTCTCTAGCCTTTAGTCCTTCTATGGCCAAGTAAAAACTTTTCAAATGGTCATCTACTAAAATCTTTTCACTTGGGTCAAACTTGGGCAGCATCTTCTCAAAAGCTTGGGGTAAGTCATGCAAAGGAGGAGTTAGGTTCAGAGGTGATTTGGCTTTCCAAGCAGGAGGTGGATTTGGTGGGTTAGGTGGCTGATTTGCATTTACACCTACCATGATTCTGGGTGGAGAGTGAGGTGGAGAATGAACAGGAGTATGCATAGGTGAACAGAGAGCTTTGTTTGGGCCCACTTGATTCAGAGGATGAAAAACTTCCTGTAAAGCTGTTTCTACAAGTTCTTCCCAATCTCCAACTAACACAGAGTCCTCCAATATAGGACGATCTTTCTTCTTGTATTATCTTCTAGGTAATTCAGGGATAATCGGTAATCCTCCAATCTTCTTCACATAAGCCCTAGTGTGTCTTCTCATATCATTAACAACTTCATTTTGCATAGAATACAAATGTTCTCTATTTTCTTTAGGAATCAGAATAGGGAATGAACTACTTTCAAAACTATCACTAGTGGATTAATTTCAAGGAAATGGGTTTCCTCGGCCAGCCATGCACTGGTGGCCCTCCTTCTAACGCTAGAAACTATTGAGTCCTGGAAAATCACATGCAACAACAGCAAGGGATTCTCCCCAGTCAACGTTCCCAACTAGCCCGTGACTGTTTGGTATGGGGAATTTGTCTGGTTTACGGTCCGACTACCGTAGGTCAAGTAAAAAATTAAAAGGTTTTATCGGTTGCAGCTCGGTCCACCGTATATATTTTTGTGCTTTTAACTTTAAGTATGTGTTGCAGCTGCAATTGTTTTCCCCAAATTTCTTAAATTTTGGTCCCCTCCTCATGATTTAGAGTTGTTTTTAATCGTTTGGATCCATGAATCCTTGGTCATGCTCTAGTTTTGGGTGATTTCTGAAAATTGAGTCTCGGCCTGTTTCAAAATTCATCTTTGTTTGAGATTTTGGTGGGTCGTATATGTGAGCTTGGTTTGCTAGTCATGGATGAATAAGATTTTGCTCCTTGAAGAAACCGTTGTTTCGAAGGTGAAACAGGCTCGTGACCATTGTTAAATTTTAAGAGTTGTCCGAAACACTTAATATTTTTTATAGATCGGGCGTCAAATTTTTTTTTGATCGGAGGCCGTTGTCCTTTCGTATTCCACCATTGCAGCTCCCAAAGAAGTTAAGCACCCGAAGTGTAAATTGCTCTGACCACCGATGCGAGTCTGCCTTTAGTTGCAGGTCTGTAGTATTTTCTCTTCCGCCGTTGCGGTTGTGCAAAGCTTTTGGCTTCTGATGTCAATGTCCTTCCGATTCCCGATTGGGAATTTTCCCACCCTCCGGTCGCATGTCCATAACCTCTTTCTCTTCCGTCATTGCGGCTGGGGCAAGGCTTTTAGCTTTCGATGGCAGTGCTCTGAGCATCCAATGAGTTCTCGTTTCCTATCATGGGTGTTTTCCTTTGAACCCATAGGTAGACGAAGTAGTGGTGTCGGCATTTGTTAAGCATTGTGGCAATAATGTTGTACATGGCCTCTCTTAATGCTTAGCCATTTTAGTTGATATGATTTGAATGCAATCCCAATGAATGATGTACATCGTTTGATTGCAGGTGGTTTCTAGAGAGTGGTCAAACTACGGCGACGCAAATGGAGATGGGCGGTTTGGTGAAGGTAGAGTCGAAACCAGCAGGATCGCAAGGAGGACAAGTGGAGTAGAAGACAAAAGCAGTAGCTACAAAGGCACAGACCTAAAAACTGATTAGTTACCAAATGGTTCATGAGTGCATACAGAAAAGATAGAGGGATATGAAGCGTTTGGGGAATTGAAAGGTCGCACGCTTGTGGGCAGCCCAAGCGGTCAACTATTTTAGCTTAAATATGTGAAAGTTATAACTTACGGGGGCTTTTTCCATGGAAAAACTTGTTACTTAATGCTTGTAAGAGGAACTATTTTGTTTTATAGCCAGAGACTACAAATTTTACCTGTTGGAGGAAGTGCTCTGTGGAATATGTCAATATGATTAAATGAGCATTTTTGAATGTGAACTATTTCGTTTTCAGCTATGTCTCATTAGCTGTAAGAGTGTTCTAATTTCTTGAACCTATGTTCTTGTCTGAATGTTCTTCAGTACCCTTATGATGTCTTTTTCCACTATGAGTAATGGTAGTTTTAATTGTTGATGAGCTATCTTATCATATATACTTTTATTCATGTTTATATGTTTGGTTATAAGAACAGTTATATGTGATTTTCCATAACACATGAACAGGGGTGCATTACTCATGAATTAATACCCAGCTCTCTAGAGATAGTTTAGTTAGTATTTATTTTCTTGCATGATTTGGATGCTTGTGAGTGCTAAGATGAGAGGTAAGAACCTGCGCATCACATTGTGACTACTCTTTGCATCTTTATCACCCTGCATTGTTAATTAGGCACGTGCATATCATACTTCAAGTCAAAAAATACAAAAATATACACAGTGGACCGGGCCATAACCGGTAAAACTTTTTTTTTTGTTACTTGACCTACGGTAGCCAGACCGCAAATCAGACGGATTCCCTATACTAAACAGTCTCGGGCTAGTTGGGAATGTTGACTGGGGAGAATCCCTTGCTGTTGTTGCCTGTGATTTTCTAGGCCTCAACAGTTTCTGGCACTACAAGGAGGGTAGACAGTGCATGGCTGGCCGAGGAAACTTGTTTTCTGGAGATTATTTCACTGGTAACAGTTCTGAAAGCAGTGGGCTTCATAATCCAATTCTGGAAGAAACGAGTAGAGAACATCTATATTCTATTGACAATGAAGTGGTTAATGATCTGAGAAGACACACCAGGGCATATGTAAAGAATATTGGAGGATTTCCAATCATCCCTGAATTACCTAGAAGAGCGTATAAAAGGAAAGATCGTCCTATAGTGGAAGACTCAGTACTGGTTGGGGACTAGGAAGAACTTGTAGAAACATCCTTACAAGAAGTTGTGTTACATTTGAATCAAGAAGGTCCAGATACTCCTCACAGTTCTCCTACTCACACTCATGTTTTCTCACCTCCTCACTCTCCACTCAGACTCATGGAAAATGCCAATCCACCACCTAACCCACCGAATCCACCACCTACTTGGAGATCCAGATCACCTTTAAACCTGACACCTCCATTACATGATCTACCTCAAGCCTTTGACAAGATGTTTCCCAAGTTCGACCCAAGTGAGAGGATATTAGTAACTGACCACCTACAAAGTTTTTACTTGGCAATAGAAGGATTAAGGGCCAGGGAGTATGAAGATGTAGTCTTCAGACTGTTCCCGTACACCCTTAAAGGAGCTGCAGCATCATGGTACTTTGGGTTGCTTGCAAACTCTATCCCTGATTGGGATACCTTTGAAAGGATCTTTAGGAGTAAATATGTGACTCAGAAGACTCATGCAGCTCTGATGAAAGGACTATGCGCCTTGAAGAAGGAGAGAAAGGAAAAGGTGCACAGTTTCACACAAAGGTTTGCAGCGTATCTCAAGAATTTTTCTGAAGCAGATAAACCTTCGGACAAGGTCCTGATTGAGTATTATACTTCAGCTTTAGGCCCTGAGTTGGCCATGTTTTCCAAAATAAGGGCCAAGCCTACTTTGGCAGAAACCTATGCAGAGGCAGAAGCAGTGGAGGCTGAAAGAGAAAGTATCGAAGATAATCCAGAACAGTCAGGAGAGAAAGGTGCAGGAAGGAAATCCTTATTGTTTACTAAGCCTAAGGAAGAGAAATCGCCAGATTTTGAAAATATGGCAAAAATGATGCAGAAACTTTGCAACAAAATCATAGATTTGGAGAAAGAGAAGGAAACACAAAAGTTCTATAAGCCCTATTATAAGAAAAGAGAGGATAACAATCAGTCTCAACCTCCTCCTCACAATGCTGCATCGATGAATCTAACATAGGTAGGAATGGAAATTTTTTGCACTTTCCACCAACAACCACACTCTGAAAGGAATTGTCCTCAATGGATAAACTCAATGACGTTGGTTATGAATCAGCTGTTGTATTCTAAGTTAACAAAAGATGGAGAAGAATAAAGAAAAGAAAATACTACTTCAATGAAGGAACAAGAAGAGGAAACCATGGTTTTGTGGAATTCTATTTCGGTATTTGATGCAGAAGAAGAAAAGAATCAGGGCTACAAGGACGTCATGGAAACCAACATGACAACAAGGAGCCAAGGGCCAATTAAAGAAAACAGTCTCATTCTCCCAAAGATCAAAAGGCTGCAAAAGAATGTTAAGAAATTTCAAAATAATTCCGCAGCTGATAAAATTCTTGAATTCACAATTACCAGCTAGGATCCTAGGCAAACTGATATGTTCACCAAGCTCACTGAAGAGAAAATGAATGTTGATAAGCCACATTCTACTAACTTGCAAATGGATTATGACATTGTGGAAGATATTAAGAAGGCAAGGGCAAATGTTTCACTATTTGAAATGTGTAAGGTGCCGCAACAAAAAGAAGGACTATTGAAAGCACTTGAAGCATTGGATGAGAAGATGCCCACTGTCAATCAATCTCAGGAAGAAAAAGAAATCAGAGAAACAAGCATTGGAGGTAAGTATAAGAGAAAACAACCACCTTTCCTCCTCACTTTTGAAATTTTCAATCACAACGTACATAATTTTCTGGTAGACTCAGGGGCGTCCATTAATGTCATGCCGATATCAGTCTGTAAAAAGATAAATGGGCAGCCTAAGCCATCCACGTGGAGGGTTGTTCAGTTGGACAGGACGGATGTAAAGGTAATTGGTGAGATGGAGGATGTCCTAGTCCATTTGGCATCAAATGATAAAGTGTACCAAGTCATTAATATTGTGGTGGCTGATATACCAGACGCGTATGGTCTTGTCCTGAGCAGAGATTGGTCGGCCAAACTAAATGGATATTTTGCTTTTGATTGGTCACATATGTGGCTACTGTATAAAGGAAGTCCGAACCAAATTAAGATTTTGAGGGAGCCTCACATGAAATACAACGTTACTCAACTCGAGGAGAAGAATGAACCAGTGGATTCTGTGTTGGGAAATTATTTTATTGAGTTGGAACTGAGAAATTACCAAGCAGAAGAATCCAACAACACATTAGACACCCAGCCTGATCTCCTTCGATTTTCAAAAGCTGATGAAATCGACTGTAACATAGTAAAATTAGCGGTAGGAATAGATTCTCATGCAGTAGTTAGCGATTTTTGGACTTTGTTTTTTTATGGCTCTAAGACGTTAGAAGGATTAGGGGCCGGATGTGTCCTGATCGACCCCAAGAATAATAAACATTTACTTTCCTATAGATTAGAGTTTGAATGTACGAATAATACGGCTGAGTATGAAGCATTGGTGCAAGGTTTGAGGAAAGAAATCGAATTAAAGGTAAGTAATCTCAAATTTTTTGGAGATTCTGAAATAATTGTTAAACAGATTCAGAACCAAATACACTGTGTGTCCCCTCACCTGAAATCTTATCAAAATGAGGTATGGGATCTGCTCAAATGTTTTAACGCATTTAATATTGTTTCAATTCCCAGACTTAAAAATGCAGTAGCTGACTTGTTGGCCACAACCGCTGCTAGACTTGTGCCTTCTAATAATCGATGCTTCGTTGAATTTCTTTTCAGGCCCTCGGTCCCTGATATGATCACCAACCTGTGAGTGTTCGACGATGATCAACAGATAATAGAATGCTTAACAAATGACGAGGTATTTAAAGGGGTGATTATAGATGATGAAGAACATCAGGCCGAGATGAAATATGATAATTTCATCCCAAGAGGAGTCAGAACCTTAGAAAGAATGTTCGATCTCAATGAAAAGTTCAGAAGACCAGCAAACGTGAAGACTCACAGCTCAACTCTACAGTTCGAATTGATAAATTTAGGGACTGAGACGAATCCCAAATACGTGAATCTCGGCAAATGTTGTTCACCAGCAAAAAGAGATAAGTTTGTCAGTCTGTTCAAACAATATAAAGATGTTTTCACCTGGACATCCGAAGATTTGAAAACATATGACACCAGCATCATCAAGCATGTTATTCCCATTAGAGCTGGTGTCAAACCGTATCAGCAGCCTTTAAGAAAAATGCATCCAAAATTGGAACCGCTGATTTAGAGTGAAGTTAAGAAATTATTGGATGCCAGAATTATTTTTAAGGTCAGACACTCAGAATGGGTCTCGGATCAGGTACCCGTAAGGAAAAAAACTGGAGAGATCAAACTATACGTGGATTTCAGAAATTTAAACCGTGCTTCAAACAAAGATAACTATCCTGTCCCACCCATGGAGAAACTGCTACAAATGGTATCAGGGTCTGAACTATTTTCTTTAATAGATGAATTCTCGGGCTACAATCAAGTGTTAGTAGCTGAAGAAGACAGGTTGAAGACAACATTCAGGACCAAATGGGGAACTTTCACGTACAGAAGAATGCCCTTCGGGCTTATAAACGCTGGAGCCACATTCTAGAGGGATATGGATATAGCTTTCCGCGGTTTGATTGGACATAGTGTGATGATATACCTCGATGATATTACAATATTCTCAAAAAGGAGAGGAGAACATGCGTTCCATCTAAGGCAGATTTTTGAATGTTGTCGAAAATATGGCATCTCACTCAATCCCAAAAAATGTGGGTTTGCTCTCATGGAGGGTAAGTTGCTTGGTCACATAGTTTCAAAGAAGGGAATTTCTATTGATCCGGAAAGGATCAAGGCCATTGAACAGATTCCCTTGCCCCATAGTAAAAAAGGGATGCAATCATTTATGGGAACAATTAACTTCGTGCGAAGATTTGTGCTTGATTTTGCTCAGATTGTCAAGCCTCTGTAGCAAATGGTGAAGCAAAATGCACAATTCAAATGGACTGAGATTGAAAAGAATGCCTTCAGCAAAATCAAGACTGCTGTTGCACACGCACCCTCCTTGAAAAGCCCAGATTTTGACAAAGACTTTATTCTGTATACCTTTGCATCCGATGATTCACTGGCAGCCGTGCCTACCCAAAAGGAAGATGGGGGGGATGAATTCCCAATATATTTTATGAGCACCGGTCTGCAAGGGGCTGAATTAAATTATCCAACCATTGATAAACAAGCTTACGCAGTATTCAAAGCAGTGAAACAATTCAGGCCTTATATATTAAAAAATCAAACCAAGGTGATCATACCATACCCAACTGTAAGGTCCCTTTTGTATAGAAGGAGTTAGGAGAAAGAAGGGGAAATTGGGTAACATCTCTTCAAGAGCACGGCCTTGAATTTAAGCCAGATTCTATAGTTAAAGGGAAGGGATTGGGAAAACTGATGATGGAAAATGGGAACAATAACGAACACGCCTGGGAAGATGAGGCCGAACTACATTTGATGGATGTATGCCCTTTGTTCACAGCTCCCGATTCTTGGTATAGGGACCTCGTGCATTACCTGCAGGTAGGACTGTTTCCAGAACATTGGAATTCTAAGCAAATAAGAGCGTTGCATCTTAAATCAGCTGCCTATCAAATTGTTGAAGGAGTATTATTCAGAAAAAATTATGACGGAGTTCTTCTTAGATGCTTAGAGAAAGAAGATGCAAAGAAAGTAATGACAGATTTGCATGACGGGCCTACTAGGGGACATTATTCAGGAGATACTACAGCTCACAAAATCCTCAGAGCCAGTTACTATTGGCCTACGCTCTTTAAAGATGCACACGCACATGTCAGGAAGTGCAATATTTGCCAAAGGTGTAGTGGGAGACAACCTAAAGCAGCAACACCCCTAAAGCCTGTGATGATCATTGAGTCGTTCGAGCAATGGGGGTTGGATATTATTGGAGAAATAAAACCGAATTCATCCCTACAACACAAGTACATTCTGACCGCGACCGATTATTTCACTCGCTGGGTTGAAGTTGTCCTGATGCACAAGATAAATGAAGATGCGGTCATCAGTTTCCTACAAGATCATATCATAACCAGGTTTGGAGTTCCAGTTTCATTAGTCTTTGATAACGCTAAATACTTTTCATTAATTAAATTAACTGCTTTTGCTCACGATAAAGGAATAAAATTGCATTATTATGCTAATTACTATCCACAAGGAAATGGCCTGGCTGAATCCTCTAACAAAAATATGATTAGAATTTTAGAAAAGACTGTAATAGAGAACCAAAGGAGTTGGCACTTAGAGCTACCAAATGCCCTTTGGGCTGATAGAGTCACCCCTAATTCTTCGATAGGAGTGTCTCCATATACCCTTGTTTACGGTAAAGAAGCCATTCTTCCTCCCAATATCATGCTACCTTCTTCCATGATAGCTCAAGAGTCTAGAGGATTGGATGATGAAGTTTTGCAAATAAGGATCTATAATCTCCTGAAAGTGGAAGAATCTTGATCTAAAGCCAGAGAGTGCTTTAAGCAACAGCAAGAGGTGATAAAGAGATGGTTCGACAAACATAAGGCAGGAACAAAAGATTTTGAGGTAGGAGATTTGGTTCTCAAATGGGATCACCCCCATGATGAGAAAGGAAAGCATACTAAATTCCAGCAGTTGTGTGTAGGCCCTTTTTAGATTGTAGCAAATCTTGGCCCTTCTACTTATAAGTTGCAAGATCTCCAGGGGTGGGAAGAGAACTTACCAGTGAATGGTTTGGTTCTCAAGCCTTATTTTTCCTGAGTTCTGTTTGAGTTCTACTGTCTTGTATATAAATAATTTGGTTTGGTTGTCTTTTTGAGTATTTGAGTCAGGAAGTTTACTTTTGTTTTAGTTTAAATTTTCTGTTTGATTTTAATAAAAAGAAGCAAGCTTTGGTTGCATGGAGAGCATTAGAATTCTGGACTGACTAAAATCCTTGATTATAAGACTGTGTATTATGGTTTTATCTGATGGAATTTCTTCTAGTTTAGTAGTTTTCCTAAATGGATATGAACGCATTGAAGTCCTGCTTAATCCCTGTAAAGTAACTCAAGATTAAAGGGTCTGGAATACTATTTCGAGGCTCCATCCCTCTCACACTTAAAAAATGTCCTAGGGGGTGACAGCAAAAGACCCATGGAAAGGAAGAAGGGTAAACAATATATTATATATAAATGATCCCATGTCAAGAATTGAAAGCCAAAAGGCTTAAAAGAGTCAAAAATCCTAAGGAAGCAATGTATATCAAACCAAATTACTAAATCATATGAGTATAAAATTGCCAAAAGTTCCTCTCCGTCCGTGAGCTGAAAATTAAATACATCTCTCACAAAAAAGGACACCATGGATAGAGGATCCTGAATAAAAATTCAGAAAGAAAGGCATGAGGAAGACTCAAAGGAAAAAAGTCCAAAAGCACAAAAAAGTGCAAAATGGCATGGCAATGAGGAACAAATGAATATTTCTGTTTACCAGATGCTACGATCCTATGGTGTCCAAGCTGGAGGCTACCCAAAGACAGAGGTAAAAATGAAACTCATACCCCTGGCCTCGAAAGAGTTATCTTGACTTTGAAATCTTGGTTTCCATTTTCCTAAATTGGACTACCCTTAATGTTTAAAAGTACATATATTGCCTTTGGGAAATCCATATATCTAGAAGAATTCAATAGGGTGGTTTTATTATCAAACAGTCTGTTACTCAAGGAAGAAATTGTCCAGAGGTCTAGGTTCACCAGGTGGTCACCAATTGTTGCGGCCGCAACTGTTTTCCCCAAATTTCTTAAATTTTGGTCCCCTCCTCATGATTTAGAGTTGTTTTTAATCGTTTGGATCCATGAATCCTTGGTCATGCTCTAGTTTTGGGTGATTTCTGAAAATTGAGTCTCGGCGTGTTTCAAAAGTCGTCTTTGTTTGAGATTTTGGTGGGTCGTAGATGTGAGCTTGGTTTGCTAGTCGTGGATGAATAAGATTTTGCTCCTTGAAGAAACCGTTGTTTCGAAGGTGAAACAGGCTCGTGACCATTGTTAAATTTTAAGAGTTGTCTGAAACACTTAATATTTTTTATAGATCGGGCGTCAAAATTTTGTTTGATCGGAGGCCGTTGTCCTTTCGTATTCCGCCATTGCGGCTTCCAAAGAATTTAAGCACCCAAAGTGTAAATTGCTCTGACCACCGATGTGAGTCTGCCTTTAGTCGCGGGTCCGTAGTATTTTCTCTTCCACCGTAGTGGTTGTGCAAAGCTTTTGGCTTCTGATGTCAATGTCCTTCCGATTCCCAATTGGGAATTTTCCCACCCTCCGGTCGCATGTCCATAACCTCTTTCTCTTCCGTCGTTGCGGCTGGGGCAGGGATTTTAGCTTTCGATGGTAGCGCTCTGAGCATCCGATGAGTTTTCGTTTCCTGTCATGGGTTTTTTCCTTTGAACCCATAGGTAGACGAAGTAGTGGTGTCGGCATTTGTTAAGCCTTGTGGCAATAATGCTGTACATGGCCTCTCTTAATGCTTAGCCATTTTAGTTGATATGATTTGAATGCAATCCCGATGAATGATGTATGTCGTTTGATTGCAGGTGGTTTTTGGAGAGTGGTCAAACTACGGCGACGCAAATGGATATGGGCGGTTTGGTGAAGGTAGAGTCGAAACCAGCAGGATCGTGAGGAGGACAAGTGGAGTAGAAGACAAAAGCAGTAGCTACAAAGGCGCAGACCTAAAAACCGATTAGTTACCAAATGGTTCATGAGTGCATACAGAAAAGATAGAGGGATATGAAGCATTTGGGGAACTGAAAGGTCGCACGCTTGTGGGCAGCCCAAGCGGTCAACTGTTTTAGCTTAAATATGTGAAAGTTAGAAGTTACGGGGGCTTTTTCCCTTGAAAAAATTGTTACTTAATGCTTGTAAGAGGAACTATTTTGTTTTACAACCAGAGACTGCAAATTTTACCTGCTGGAGGAAGTGCTCTGTGGAATATGTCAATGTGATTAAATGAGCATTTTTGAATGTGAACTATTTCATTTTCAGCTATGTCTCATTAGCTGTAAGAGCGTTCTAATTTCTTGAACCTATGTTCTTGTTTGAATGTTCTTCAGTACCCTTATGATGTCTTTTTCCACTATGAGTAATGGTAGTTTTAACTGTTGATGAGCTATCTTATCATATATACTTTTATTCATGTTTATATGTTTGGTTATAAGAACAACTATCTGTGATTTTCCATAACACATGAATAGGGGTGCATTACTCATGAATTAATACCCAGCTCTCTAGAGATAGTTTAGTTAGTATTTATTTTTTTGCATGATTTGGATGCTTGTGAGTGTTAATACGAGAGGTAAGAACCTGTGCATCACATTGTGACTACTCTTTGCATATTTATCACCTTGCATTGTTAATTAGGCATGTGTATATCATACTTCAAGTCAAAAAATACAAAAATATACACGGTGGACCGGGCCGTAACCGGTAAAACATTTTGTTTTTGTTACTTGACCTATGGTAGCCAGACCGCAAACCGGACGGATTCCCTATACTAAACAGTCACGGGCTAGTTGGGAACGTTGACTGGGGAGAATCCCTTGCTGTTGTTGCCTGCAATTTTCCAGGCCTCAACAGTATGATATGCAAGTGCCTATCTAAAATGCAGATTGATAAAGAATACGAGGAGCAGTCACAATTCGATGTGCAAGTTCTTACCTCTCGTCTTAGACTCTCTCGCATCTAAACCACACACGGCAAGAAATAAAACTAACTAAGCTGCCCCTAAGGAGTGAGATGATCAGTTAATGAGTAATGTATTACTGTCCATGCATTAAGAAAAATCACAGATAGCTATTTTGATTCAAAACACATAAACATGAATAGATGGTTGAACAACAAGATAACTCATTATCTGTGAAAAAATTTATTACTCATAGTGGAAATTATCATAAAAGAAACCAGAGAGCATTCATAAAATAACATAGGTTCAACAAGTTAGAATGATCTCACCATTAATGAATAAAAGCTGAAAACAAAATAGTTCCCCTTCAACCACATCCATTGAAAAACATTTGAACATTCCACCAAAGCTTTCTCCAATAGGAAAAATTGTAATTATATATTGCAAAACGAAATATCTCCTCTTACAATGTGTTCTCACAAGTCTAACTGGGAAAAAGTGATTTCTCTATCTAACTCTCCTATACTTATACAAAAACCATCCAAAACCTTTGAGTCCCCCCCCAACCATTTTAATCTCATAGTTTTGTCATTTTGTGAATTCTCATGATTCAAACGTTACATTTCAGATAAACACTTTTATGAAAATGGGATCAACTTGGTAACTGACGAACTGCCCAAGCCTGAGCCTCTTCCCTTAATGAGTACGCTCTATAATTCTTTGGTCCTTTTTAGATCTTGTTGGTCTTAGCCTTTTTCTCTCTTCTTTTCCTTGAGCAACATCTCTGTTTCTTTATGCTTTAACTTCTTCTTTCAAGGTCGCTCCTTTGCTGCTTTACCTTTTAGGCAGATATTCTTTGCAGCAATCTTCCTATCCTGAACATATCAGATCATTAGTGTTTAACAAGGTAACACAAACTAGATCAATACATGCGTTCTATAATATGAAATATAAACAGTATTAATGCATGAAAATAAAGAATGTCAAGACAGAAGAGATCCCGTAAGTTTTTGCTTAAACCCCTGTTCAAAACTTAACACGTGCCTAACAGAACAGATTTTTTCTCCCAATCTAGGCCACATCTGCACTAGAACGAAAACCTCCAACGAAAGTAAATACCAGGACAAAGTAACCACCATTCTTTGAAACACCCAATCCCAAACCACGTTCTTCAACTCAGACAACTTTAACATCGACCTACGCCCATGGGAAACCTTTTCCATTACATAGAACAATGTAAAACACATCATAACAGCAGGAAAGACCCCACCGATCGTACTAAGCATCGTGCAGATAAAAACCTCATCAGTGGATGGAAAACTAGGGACGGACGATTATCCCACTAAGGAGACGCAACGGTGGGCGATGCACATACTAACGGTTCCGTAATAAAAGAAAACAATCGGCAAAAATCAAACCAACGACGAAAAATAGAGCAACCACATCGGATGGTTAGGCCGCTCTAGAGCCGCAACGGTGGGATTAAAATAGACTATGGATTCCACCAAATTATGAAACCATCGGTGATTGGAACAGTTAAATCCTAATCCATGATTCAAAAGTCCAATCACAGTGCCACCAGCGATAATAAAAATACAAAAACATGGAATTGGCAAAAGTAAAATTTTTTTCCGTTGCGGTGCTTACAACCTTTCCTCCGAAACGGTGGAAATACAAGGCCCTAATGCTTTGACGGTTTTCAAACAAAACACCAAAAATAAAAATAGAAACGAGAGTGCATTGGCGGAAGCTAGAGCTATGGATCGAGTCATTACTCCACTGAACATCTGCAACGGCGGTTACGCAGTTGACTACGACCCCGATTTATAACTCCAACAAATCTCGACAGTGAGATCAGAAATCACCATAAGTCATACTTTAAGCCAAAAGGCAGCATTAGCATAAAATACATTCATTCAACAATCATCCTCAAAAATCAAAATTGCAGTAAAGTCAAGCAATCCCAACAAACTAAGCAAGACAAAATTGAAAAAGGAGGGTCCCAATTTTTTTTAGAAATTTGGGAAATAGTTGTAGCTGCAACATAGTGGAAAGGATACTAGACCTTAATCTCAATCATGCTTCCATCTAGACCGTTAAAAGATGCGGTCCCTACCGCATTTTGCTGAATTTCAAAATTTTACTCACATATGCATCTTTTACATGCACAATCAACACCAACCGTTGATCTAGATCGGGTTTTCATCTGGGTTGTTGAAACATGAGGGATCTACTCCATTCTGCTGACACTAGTAGATGTGGACATTTTTCCCACGAAAAATCGTTGCTATTGCAACAATTGTGCGTTTCTATAGCCACAAACACGACCCATTCTTTTCGTGGAAAAAATTTCATCCCTATAGCAACACTTTCCACACTTTGCCGCTATTGCGACATAAAATAAAGGAAAATTGCGGCTTCACTGTTGCGACAAATGGATGGTGTTTCTATTTCGAAGAA
Organism: Pseudotsuga menziesii; assembly: GCA_001517045.1. Classification (NCBI taxonomy): domain Eukaryota; kingdom Viridiplantae; phylum Streptophyta; class Pinopsida; order Pinales; family Pinaceae; genus Pseudotsuga; species Pseudotsuga menziesii. The sequence goes on along the minus strand of LPNX010961851.1, from coordinate 63,029 downwards.
AGGATGGTTTCTATTGTGACGTCGGTTCATTTCTATAGAGATGAAGGTCCAAACATCCATCTCTATAGCGACTAAACTTCCTTTCATGTACCGACGAAGTTGCTACACTAGCGACAGAGTTTTCGTCGAAACATGAAAGGAAGGATTGTCGAAATAGCGATGACTATGCTAAAATTGTGTGAAGGGTAGTTCGTCACTATAGCAATGGTTCGTGTTATTTTTTAAAAGGAGGTTCATCTCTATAACGATGGTACGTGCTAATTTTTTAAAAGGAGGTTTGTCACTATAGTGACGGTTCTGCAAAATTTGTTAAAAAAATTGATGTGGAACTAGTTGACAATCATCTTGTTTTCACATTTATTTCTTTCCCTCAGGGGTGAGTAATAAATTACTTGGCTAGACCAATCCTTCACTAGATGAGGATTAATAAGGGTCCTTATCTATAAAGGCTCCTTTAGGCCCATAATCAAATGAAATTGGGGCCAATGAGGAGGTACTTCATAACTCATCACTTTATATATATAAAGACAGAGAAAAACCACAAGGCCCAAATACTTGCTTAGAGGTCAGAAGTGCACTGAATTTTTTTTTTTTTAATGAAATTTCATTTCTTTTTGAGTGAGCTGGCCCTTTTCTATTGGTGCTTATACTGGTACTTAACAAATTCTAGAACCAAGTTGCTATTATAGATGTTTAGGTTTCGATCATCAATTGGTTTAATGACTACCTTTTCTACTTACAAGATATGCCATTGGTAATGGTAATGGGTATGTATCTGTACAAGGTGCATGAATCAACAAAATATACTGGAAGTATGTTGGATAAGGATAAACTGGTACTTAAATTGCTCTTTCTACTGGACCAACTTATAGCTATACTTCTTTCTTTGCTTCCACTATTGATTTCTCTGTAGGATCAGCTTAGTGATGGATAAAGAACTGGATCTACATAGAAGTGAACACATTGATACATATATAATTTATTTAACATGTAAGAACTAGTCGATAGTCATCCAGTTATCAGCTACACCTTGAATACGAAGGCAGATAAGAGACTCTCATTGTGTTCTTCCCATGGAATCTCCAATAAACACAACATGCAAACCTTGCAATATTTTTAGGATATCAGGTGCATTAAACCTGTGGGCACACTAAGTCTAGTTAAGAATCCAGAACTTCTGAATATATGAGAAATAAGGTTAAGAGAGTAAATTAGAATAGCTCAAAATGTAGGTTTCATTGTTTTTCATAGTTGTTGTAAAATATTCTGGATATAACTGCATTAAATATAGGTCATTTTCATTATTGCTCTCTGATGATGAGCGAAGTGTTCACCCAAAAGAGATTTTACTAAAAACTTATGTAGTTAGATACAAAAAAATTCTAACATATTAGAATAGACTATATACAACATGATAAAAAAATGGAACTAGATAGATCATATAATATTCAAAAATAAAAAAGAATGTGTCAGAAATGGATATTGTGGTCTTTGAATTTTGTCCATAGTAAAAAATCTAATTGCAAATGAATTTATTTAGACTTACCTTGGTATATCCCAACTCTGGGGTTTCCATCTCCATTTCAGGTAGTCTTTCTTTCCTTCCATTCTTCTGGTAATGAAAACCCAGTTCTGCAAAAGGACAGGCATAAGCAGTGTACAAAGGCTATGTCCTATCATGAACCCATTTCCCATTGAATATGTCATATTTGTAAGAACTCTCCATTCACCATTTCATTTTCATAATCTCACAAACTACATTTCCTATCAAAAACCAAGGTTCTGATATTGGAAAGATTCAAAAGCGAATGCATGGGGAAATATTTTAGCTTGCACTTTAGACTAGAAGTTTTCCTTCAATCATGGTTAGAATTACCTTGTATGGTTTAAATCATCTCTAATAAGGAAACCTTATTTACAAATAGTTACAGAGTTACAAACACAACCATTTTTATAAATGGCAATGTCTAGTTGGCACAAGGATAATAGGTTTGCTTCAACCAAAAAGACTCCATACAGTATCTCCATAGGTATGTATATTTTCTTCTTCCATAAGGACTCCATAGATAAGATAAGATAAGATAATATTATTTTATTAATTCCCAACGAATGACCACTAAAGTAGGTCTAAGGATTGTTGGGTGCAAAATGACTCCATAGTTTCTTTCTCAGTATGTTGAAGTATATGAAAGGTACAAAGCCTTTATGAAGTTTACAAAAGCAAAAATTGACTAGAAGATTGCATTTTAATGATATAGTTCAAACCATAACAACATGATCTTACTCCTTTTATGGAAAATTGGAATATAAACCTATAATTTCTCAAAGTTTGAGTACATGTATACTTACATCAGTTGTTATAATTCTTAAGCTGAATATCATGGGTTTTGTGATTTTTATTCATAATAGGAGAGGAATTTTAGCTAATAGGGCATACACAATTACATTGGGTTTTTTTAGTTGATTACATGAAGCCCACACATATAATGTTTTTATCCTCGGTACATGTGTAGTTTTATGGTTGAGTAAAAAATAACATGCATTAACATTTACCTCCACTAAAGTAGATCATTAATTCCAACTTGTGAGTTGGTTTGTCTAAGGAGGATAATTGTTGATATGCAAGTATAACAAGCTGATCTTACTACACAGTGCAACAATTAAAGTGTAGAGAAGTTGATGATGAATCTTGTCTTCCATGAGCAAAAAAAGCACGTGGAAATAGATTGTCCCCACAATCGACATCATTCAACAAATTATGGAGAATGAATAAGTTGAGCTCTTGAATTATGCAACTCAAATGAATACTGTGGATATTCTCTCTAGGCCTCTCAATCTAGACAAGTTTTTGGAGTTCAATGATAAGCCTCTTTATTCCAAAATTGCAATATACTTTAATAATTTGTTAGTTGTTGTAGTACTTTAATTTGTTAGTTGTTACAGTCCTTTTTATCCAAATATTTATGTCAAAAAGATAGTTGATGAGTTGGTGATATTATGGTCTATTTAATCACACATAGTGAGATGAGTGCAACTCTTAGAAGTGTTGCCACATTCATTCTCATTCTCATTCATTGATGTAGATATCTAAAAATACCACCAAGCACAGAAATGAAGGATACTCCACAAATTTGTAACACTAACACAAATATAATGAAAGATCTACTCGGAATAGTTGGAAATAATATACCTAAACCGTCATTCTTTCATCACACTTGTTCTCATGCTCAGGAGCAACAAAGACTTGTCCATTACAGTTTAAAAGTGCAGAGAGCAGAAATACTCTACAATCTTCAACACCTCACAGCTCTCAAACATGAGAAGGGTGTGTCTTCTTAGCACAAAAAAAGAGATTAGGGTTCAGGAAGAGGAAAGAATTCTTAGAACAGGACAAGGGCTCAAAGTGGCTCTGATACCTCTGTTAAATGCCCGAATGGGAATACACGAAAAGGTTAAACAAACATAGGTAGAATAGGCTTCAAAGCATGAATTCTCATTAATGTACGTACTTGTCTATACAATGAGATGACCCTTGGGTTTTGAATTCCCAAGTCCTTGATTGGAATCTTTGATGACCGTTCACATTCTCTAACCCTGGAAGATTAAATTCTAACAGAAGCATAGCCTGCCATACTAACAACTTATGGAATCCATGCATAATGACCATAATACTGTCAAATAGTAAAATGATTTTGTTAGAATATAATCCGCCGGGGATTATATATTGTAAATAAATAAATTGTAGGAATATGAATAGTTGCATAGGAAGGCGAAAAGGATGGTCCTCAACCGCCTCATGAAATGTATAAATATTTGATATGTCAATGGAATAGAATGAATCGGGAGTTATTACCAACAAGTGGTATTAGAGCACTGCCATAACTCCTGCCTGTTTCCAGTCTGCCCATTCCTGGCATTTTGCTTGCCAGTCCATTGATAGACTGCCTACTCCGTTAGTCTGCCAGTGGCATGAGAAACCTAGCCTGCATGCCCTCAATTTTACTGTTTTTCATTACAAATGAATTAACGCTCATAAGTTTGGTGTATACCTATCAGTGTATACCTAACCCTAATTTCTTAGCTGAATGAATCGCCCTCCTCCTCTTGCATGTTGAGTTTGAGGCTGCGTTAAGATTGCAGTGAGACTGCGTTGAGAAACAATACCAAACAATACCAGGAAGACTGATATATCAGACTGATATTGGTATGGGAAGCGTTCTTATCCACACATATATAAACTTGACATAGTTGTTCCATTCTATTACATTAAATCCCCACTCCATTTCCAGTAACATTTCCCAATACACGCTGGATTTCACTCAAATTGTATTTCTTCCAGTTTGGGTAAATGCTTTTGTTCCCCAGCACACCCAGAAGATAGACGCGTTCTTTAAGCCGGAGAGAGCGAAATAATCATATTGGTTCTTTAAAACAAAAGTCCCAAGTTTTACCCACTCGTATTGACAGAACCATGCATTATCACAGCTAGGACAAGCCAGCAACGACCATTCTAACTCCCTCTTACTTTTCAGATCAACCAGCTTCCCTTCTTATACTTGGACTTCTTATCACTATTCATATTGCTGCTGATTTCTCCTTCAAGCAAAGAAATCTTGTGGTGATATATGTTAAAGACTGGGACTGATATATCATAGATATATTGAGTGAATGATATATGCGTTGATTTATTGCGTTGAAGAGCCTATGCTGGAGATTAATATAATGCATATGTTGAAGACTGATATTATATATATTGCGACTGATATATGCTGATGGCACACGGATGAAGAGTTGGAGATAGCATGCGTTGAGCGTGGACTGGAGATAGCCTACGTTGGAGCTGCTTGCAATCAACGTTGAAGCTTGCTGAAGCCTGAAGCCTGCGTGTGCCTATCGTGAAGGAGACCTGCGTGAAGCATGAGCGTGAGACTCATGTTGTGAGAGCTGCAACCCTTTGAAGACTGTTCGCTTAGAATGCTAAAGACTACACGACCTGAGAATATGCCCCCATACATTTGCGTGGAGACTGCTGCAACACGATAAAAACTCTTACTATATTGTGAAAGAATGTGTGTTTAAATATTCACGCGGAAGAATAGACTGCATGAGCTATGTTCTTCCAAGATTAGGAGCTATTGTGAATGAGAACTCCATCCTTAATGCTTAATGATTGTAGGGTTTATGCTTAATGATTGCAAAAGCATTATAATATTGCCTATCAGGCTTTAATTTGCATGCTACTATAAAATTGTTTTTAATAAGCACTGTAGAATTGTTTTAATAGTGCTGCAAAATTACTGGTGCTGCAAAATTGAGTTTGCATACTGGCATAGAACTAAATTTGCGCTACAGAAGTGTATGAATACCTTCATAGTACACATATTTTCTTGAAATGCATAGTGTATATGCAAGACAGACTGCTTGTGAAGTGCATGGAGGATGAATGCAAACATCCACTTGAAGACTGAAGTTGTGATCACATTCTACGTGAAATGAGATTGCTGAGACTGCCCATCATGTTGACTACATAAAGTTTTGAAGAGCTGAGATAATTGTTGACTGTTGGTTGTAATATTTTCTCTGTCATTGTATCATCTTTAAAACCTGAAGTTGAGATTGTAAATCACCTTGGAAGACACTGTAGACCTGCAAGGTTCTTATTTTTTCTATTTCTCTTTGTCATATCAAGTTCATTATTGTAAATTACACTAACAGTTGTAAAGATGCACTCTTTGGCATCTAGTATTGGTGTTGCCCTAGCTGGAAAATACCAATCCAAAGACCCTTCCAAGGGAGATTGCAGCAAGAGAGGACGAGGAAGAAGAAATTTCAGAGGTAGAGGGGGCAGAAACAAAAGATCAGATTTGCAGTGCAAGCATTGTGGAAAGAATGGGCACACATCATATCAGTGTTGGGCTTCATGGGACTCCATCAAAGACAAGCATAACCAGAAGAAAGATGACCAAGATGCTAGTAAATCTTCTGATTATTGTATTGTTGCACATTGTAATCTTGGATTTAATGAAATGACTTCTCTTTCATCTTATAAAGATTGTTGGCTGCTTGATACTGGTGCAACATCACACATGACATTTATAAAAGACTATTTTGGAGAACTGAATGAAACAATAGATGGAATAGTTTACTTTGCAGATAAGTCAAGTATTAAACCAAATGGAATGGGCACCATTCAACTGAAGATGCCTGGATTCCCTGATTTCTTGTTGAAGAATGTTCTCTATCTTCGAGAGTTGCAGAGGAGCCTGCTGTCATTGGTGGAGATTCGACAGCAAGGCCATTCCATCCACATGTTTGATGGAATCGTTGTAATAAGAAAGTCCTCTGACAACCAAGTCATCATGACTGGATATGAATATGGAAAGCTGCTGAAGCTCAAGGGTTCATCCGCAAGATTTCAGAACTATGCCTACCTCTCTCAGCATGGAGAAGGTAATATGTCATCTAGCTCATTGTGGCATGCAAGGTTTGGTCATCTAAATTATAACAGTCTTCGCTTGTTGAAAAAGAATGGTGTATGTGGCTTTCCCACCATTCCTAAAGTGAAGGAAAAATGTGATGCATGTATATTAGGGAAACATAGTAAGCTGCCATTCCATGAATCTAATTTCAGAGCAAGTATGAAATTAGAGTTAGTGCATTCTGATTTGTGTGGCCCAATGCCAACTCCTTCAGCAAATGGGAATAAGTATTTTATGACATTTGTTGATGACTACTCACGAATGTGCTGGATTTACTGTTTAAAGAAAAAGCCAGAAGCATTTCAAACATTCAAAGACTTTCATGCATTGATTGAAAAACAAGCACAATAAAAAATTGGTACACTTCGTACTGATAATGGGAAAGAATACACTTCAAATGCTTTTTAAAATTATCTTCGCCAACATGGAATTGCACATCAGACTACAGTTCCCTACAATCCTCAACAAAACGGTGTAGCAGAAAGAATGAATAGAACCATAATGAATATGGTTCGCTCAATGATGTTTTTCAAAAATGTAAAACTAATGTTTTGGGGTGATGCAGTAAAATGTGCAGCATATTTGAGAAATAGAAGTCCCTCAAATGCTCTTAATGACAAGACTCCACATGAAATGTGGTTTGGCCATCTCCCTTCTGTCAGGCATCTCAAAGTTTTTGGTTCCACCTATTATGCCTTGATTCCGAAGGAGCAAAGAAACAAGCTTGGTGCTCGAAGTAGAAAGTGCATTTTCTTGGGTTACGAAGAATACTCCAAGGCATATTGTTTGTATGATGAGGTAAACAAGAAATTTGTTATTTCCAGAGATGTCATTTTTCTTGAAACTAATAAAAATGACCAGTCCATTGAGAGACAGCTTGATCATTTGGAAAATTATCCTCATCCAAAGACATATTCTAAAAATGAATATGAAATTCCAAACCTTGAAGGGGGGATTCCTATTTTGGATCAACCTTTGGAATTTTCATATGAAGCACCAACTCCCCCGCATGAAGAAGTTCTTGCTACTTCACTTGAACAAGAGGTTCAACTGGATGATGTGATTGAGAGAATTGAAAGACTCTCAATCAATGATGAAGCACCACCAGCTGATCAACCAGGACCATCACGGAAGATTCCTAAATGGGCCACAAAGACACTTGAAAGTGTCCATCCGGATGAAGTTGGAAAGACGGGAACGAGAAGTTCGAAAAGACATGAAGATGGAGGAGGAGCAGATAATTTAGGTGATGACATGGATGTATCATTTGATTGTGAATTTAATTTATCTACTAACTTTGAACCAACTTCCTTTGAATAAGCTTCTACTCAAGTTGAGTGGAAAGAAGCTATGCAAAATGAGTATGATGCACTCATAAAGAATGGAACTTGGAAGCTGTTTGATCCTCCAGTTGGAGCCAAACCAATTGACTGCAAGTGGGTGTACAAGAACAAATACAAATCAGATGGCTCACTTGAAAAGCACAGAGCGAGGCTTGTAGCAAAAGGCTATGCACAGAAAGAAGGAATTGACTATGAAGAAACATTCTCTCCTACAGCAAAATGGGCTACCATCCGTACCTTACTCTCTTTAGCTGCTCAAAAAGGGTGGAAAGTTCATCAAATGGATGTGAAGACTGCTTTCTTGAATGGAGACTTGAAAGAGAATGTCTTCATGTCTCAGCCATAAGGCTTTGTTGTGAAAGTAAAATAACAAAAGGGATGCAAGCTTGTCAAATCCTTGTATGGCCTAAAACAAGCACCTCGCGCATGGTATGAAAAGTTAACCCAGCATCTTTTGAAGTTAAATTTTGAACATTTTGATCTTGATGATGCAACACTGTTTATAAAGAAATTTGGAAGATTTGTTGTGTATCTTGTGGTGTATGTAGATGATCTTTTGATGACAGGGAACAATGAGAGCTATGTATCATCCATAAAGAAAGATTTGAAAAAGATCTTTGAAATGACAGATATGGGACATATCCACTATTACTTAGGAATTGAAGTCACTCAACATCCTAAGTACATATTCCTATCTCAAAAAAAATATGTTGGAGATCTACTAAACAAATTTTGCATGACAGATTGCAATTCTATATCTACTCCAATGGAATAGAAAATGAAGCTCACATCAAGCGAAGGAAAAGAATTTCAAGATGCGACCAAGTATCGACAACTTGTAGGAAGTCTTATCTACCTTACAACAACTAGACCAGATATTTCTTATGTTGTTGGCATACTTTCAAGGTTCATGCATAAACCTTGTGAAGGACACTGGTCAGCTGCAAAGAGGGTTCTAAGATACTTGAAGGGGACTCAAGACGTTGGACTCAAGTACTCTAAAGTGGATGACTTCAAACTTATTGGGTACTCAGACTCATATTTTGATGGCGATAAGGAGACAGGAGTATCAACTTCTGGATACACTATGAGTCTTGGATCAGTAGTTGTTTCATGGAGATCACGCAAACAGTCAGTTCCAGTAGATTCAACAATAGAAGAAGAATATGTGGCTGCAGCTGAAGCAACGAAAGAAATAGTATGGCTCAGGAAGATACTTGAAGATTTGCAAGAAAAACAAGAGAAATACACTCCATTGTTGGTCGATAATACTTCTGCAATCAAGCTGGCTAAGAATCCTAGATTCCATGATCAAACCAAACACATCAACACAAAGAATCATTTGATTCGACATCATGTAGAGGCCAAGACAGTCCATCTTCGACATTGTTCCACAAATGATCAAGTTGCAGACATCTTCACCAAAGCGCTTGGACGAGAAAAGTTTGAAAGATTCAAAAACATGCTCAGACTTACGAACACCCTTGTGGATTAAGAGGGGGATTGTTAGAATATAATCCACTGGGGATTATATATTGTAAATAAATAAATTGTAGGAATATGAATAGTTGCATAGGAAGGCGAAAAGGCTGGAACTCAACCGCCTCATGAAATGTATAAATATTTGATATGTCAATGGAATAGAATGAATCGGGAGTTATTACCAACACATTTAACCAAAGAATTAACATAAAATACTAGAGAATATTTAAAATAATACAGTTAGAGACACTCTTAACACCCTAGTTCACTCGATCTAATGATAGGGAACCCAAATGAATTGTCCATCAACTACCACACTACTTTGCAAGGTCCAACATATTCAAATTACTACATCAATTAATGTAGAAGTGAACTAATGTTCTACAAACCTTTCTGCCATATTCCAAATGACATTGGCTACTGAGTGAAGAAATACTAGAAAAACAGGAACAATTGAAAAAATTATAAAATTCTCCTGGAATCTTGACCAAGCACCTCAAAAACCTCAAAAAACCTCAAAAACCTCAAACCTTGACAAATATCTATTTGTAGATAAAATACATACCCAACAACCCATGGAAATTGACAAATGGAAAATCATATCCAACTGCACACTAGCAACAACCTCCAAGTGACCTTGACATACTTGGTCATTGTGACTTTAACAACAACCATAATTCAAATGCAACATATATCCCTTTCAATTTATAGGAAAAATCCCTACAATTCATAGACTACAATTGTTCACACGACCCATTTCCATATCCCATTTCCATGTTCTCACAGATGATATTTTATTTAGTGTATATCCCATCTCTCACATGTTTCTTTTGAAGTATTTTCAATAGGCCTATTGCAGTATTTACCAATTACCATGTATAAAACATAAACAATAACAACATTATAACTAATGAAAAGAACGATACAAATGTACAAGAAATAAAGTAGTAATAACAATACTGGTAAATTTAATAACCAGTTAACAAAGAACAATAATAAAGCTAGTATAGAACTATTTGGATCAACATTATACTCAGATAATTTTAGGTTAAGTTCTTGTCACTGAAAGGACAAGTCACCAAAGGAACAAATGACATACCTTTATAGAGAGTAGGTTAGAGTGTTGTAGGTTGAGGTTAGATACATACAGTAGAAAGAAAGATATCGTAGTCACCATGTGTGGAGACCCTATTAGGATAGTAGTAGCAATATTTATCCCAAAACACCACTAATCAACCTTAAAATATCACAAATCCCTCTAGCATAATTAACACAAAACAAGTCATGTACATAAAGGTAAGGTCAAATTAGCCATGGCCTAGATAGATGAGGTTACAATAGTCCACTTTAAGGATGAGGGAGGTCATCACAGTCCATGGCACATCTAGGAGAGATCATACATAGTCACAATCCATTAGGATACACCTTACACAGTCACAAATAAGGTTTAGCATCCCCAAAGGGATGATGCCAAATCTAACAGTCCAAGAGTAGCCCACATAACTGAACATGACCTATATTTTCAGTAGAAAAGTGGTCTTGTATCAACCTAATTAAGTCATGGGTCAGCTTTATAAAGTCACAACCCAGCATGGCAATAGGAGAGACACCACACATTCCATGGGTCAGATGCATAAGGTCACATCTCAACAAGAGAGACACCAAACAATCCATAGGTCATATTCATACGGTCACAACTCATAAAAACTAAGGATTCGACAAATAAGGGAGCACAAAGAAACCCTTAAATTCAGATCTGTTAACCTAGGGGTGAAGCAGTGAAAACCTAGCAACATACTCCTTGACGCCAAACTAAAATATCTGAGCTGAGATGTATCTTCTTTGATGCATCCATAATGAAGGATAATACTTGTTTTATAACTTGAAAGGACTTCTAAGGGGTCATTCTTCAAACCCAAATTTTAGGATGGTTACCAATAAAATAAAAATAGGTTGACTTAGTATAGGGTACCAAAGGTCAAAATGGTCACATAAATAACAACAATAAAAATAATAAGGTTAGGACATCATATCAAAGATGCCATTGTACCACAAACAATAAGGGTGCTATTATCAAAAGTAGCATAAGTAAACTAAGGGTCACAACAAGGTGGTAAGCCAACCCCCATACCCACAACACCAAGGTGTACCATAAAGGTGGGGAGACAACCCCTTTTACCTACAGGACCAACAGGACCAACCAAGGGCTTTAATATTTTCTCTCTCAAGTTATATCATCATATTTGTTCCATATATCTTTATCATCACTATATAAGGAGAAGATCCAAAATGGATAATGTGCCAGTAGAAAAAAGGATACTATAAAATACTATATAAATATATAGAGAGAAAAGAGAACAATCAAAGAGGAGATGAATGGTAACATAAGACCATGCAAGTGAAAACAATCTACTCTCACTATCTGTAATAAATACCCATGAGCACAACAATATACTTTTGTTGGAATTCATAATGAAGTAGGATTCTATAATGATATCTCAACATCTTGATATCTCAATAGTTTCATAATAAGGACTTTGCAATATCCTTGATAGAAAAAAACAACGATAACAATGCCTTCTAGAACCAAGATGATGTCTTCAATATACTACTGTAAAATAGAACCTGTTACTGCTTCCCAAATGTGATAAAAACTAATTTTCTCTAGTTGACAGTTGAAGAAAAATGAAAAGGTGACCTATGATGTATCTCCAAACATCGTTATATTAGAGCAGCACATGCCTAATAGATTTCCTTTCTCATAAACCTGTATCTTTATTTTCCAAACATAATTGAAAACTTGTTGGAAATAGTAACTTCCAGTGCTCGATTATCCACAATAATTATAACACACAGCTTGATATATATATATAGGTTGTCTTGTATTTTTAATATTTTATGTATTTTTTAATTTTGCCGATTTGACACCAAGTCAAAGGCTGTACCGAGTCTACTCATAGTCAAAGTTATTAGCAAGTATGTTTTGAGTCCGAGTCAGATAACTTTGGTTTCCTCACCCAACATAGGCTAGAAAAGTGCATGTCAGAGTTAGCTCCTAGCTCTGTGTATCCTACATCATTCTAGATGTTATCAAGACTTGGTAATCAGTAACATAATGCTGCTTTTTTTCACTTTGTTCTTTTCTATAAACAAGAAGTAATCGATGGCAGATTCATTAAACCTTTTGAGTCTATATGTTGATTTAACACATCAGTAAGGCTCAACTTTGATGGATTAATTAGGTTTACTTAACTAATAAACATTTCATACAGATGAAATTTTTGACTAAATCAAATGACATGGCTAGAAGGGAGTAAATTAAAGAAAGGTTAATTAATTTCATATAGTATCTTGTGAGGGTACTATAAGATGAACTGCAATATGAAAAATTTAATCAAGCATTACCAGAATTAAACATTAACAAAAAACAAAAAGTGATAAAGTGGGGAATGACCAAATTCCCATGGAACTTACCTTAATATTGTGAGCAGTGCAGAGTAATTTCAGTATGTCTTAACATCTGACAATAACATTTTAGTTAAGCATCATAAAATGTTGATCCATTACTCTTATTATTTCCCTATTCATCACTAGATCTAGTTTGTAGTTTGTACCAGTATATGAATGTTTCCATTAGATTAACTATTTTTGCCAGAATATATTTAGTATCAAGTACCCACAATTTACATGATATACATTGTGAGGTATTTTAAGATTGGGTTGAAAGAGAGTTTAGTGTAGTCCAATTTTCTTTGGTTTTATAGTATTCAAACTCTTTGAGAAGTGCAACAGGAAGGTCTAAATCCATGGGTTTATAGGTCATCATTTACTTTTTTGTTATTTTCTTTTGTCACTACTTTTGTTCTGGGCAAATTGTTTTTATTGTGGTTAGTCAATTTTCATATCTTACTTCAATGTGTGGTATTCTTAGGACTGATATTAATAATATTATAGAACTTGAAGTAATTTACAATAACAATTTATCTAGATAGGTTGTTTTTTATGTGTGTTTGTTATTGATAATGTTCACAATTTATAATGATATTTTTTGTGAACATAAGCCTCCTATATATTAAGGTGCAACGACTTCAACCCTATGTGTGATCCATCAACTATGCAAGATCACTAGGGATCAAAATTGAATCAAAGTGGGGTTGGCATGGCCTCAAAAGAAGCTAATTATGACTTGCTAGAGCCAACTGGTCATCATGATATAGCTGAAAAAGAGGCAGAGGACTTCACCTTCCAATATGACTTAACACAATATGATGATGACGATGAGGTGAAATAATCTAATATTAAATACTTCTTGGATGAAAAGGTATCAAGATTTTTTTAGTAATCTTTTTGCTGAAAAGGTATCCCCTGAAATACAAAGTGATCCCCCACCACAAAGGTAAATTCTATGGAAAGAATGAATACTTGAAGCAATTTTTTTGGTACTATAAATATGCCCATCTTGTCTAAGAAAGGGCTTATAAGTTCTGCCATAATATCCTCTCATCAAAATTACTTGGAAATCAATCCTCTTATGACATTCCATCCCTTTGAAATGTAAGACATTAAGCTGAAACCTGAGAGGCCACATTATCATATAATTGTGGAAATAATATTTGACATATCAAAATAATGTTTGAATAATGATCTATGCTGTCATAATCTACAATTTAAAACCATATCATCAATCCCTATAAATTCTTCCTAACCCTATATGATAATATCATCTCCACAAAATTTAGTGGTCATGGGTAGTCTTACACAATCCTTCATGGGAATCATGTAGCACCCAATGAGAAAGATAGAACTTTGTTGTCACCCAAGGTTGATATTTGACTTGACTAGGGGTAAGAAAAGCTAATAAAGTAACGACTAGTCTCATGTAGAACTAGAGTGTGTCATATAAATCCTAAAAATCTAATTAGAAACTAGAGGGGCTCGCAGCTAGTGTTCACTGTCTAGCACCCTAAATATATCTTACAAATCCAAGTTCCACTTCCATCTCATGGTAGAAATGGATTCCTGGACAATGTAATAAGATGGAATCTTGACAGAGTGTTTGTATAAATGTTGTCTATGTATAATAAATTCCCTATAAGGCTAAGCAAATATTATCCTTGTACCCAATGAAGGTAATAAGTGGCTTGCTTGAAAATCCAAACAAACAGTAATACTAGATCCAAATCTCATAAGGATTATGGATTTCTCCAATATTTGGAAGCTGTAATAGAATATTAAAGCATCATTGATCTTCCACCATCTTGGCCCAGTAGTTGGTAAAATGGTGATTTGGGAAAATATTAGATCATTAAAGCATGTTACAATTTAAATAGTTGTTTAGGAAAAGAAACTAGAGACTAGACACATTACCAAATAACTAGAACAAAAGATGATAGAAAAATGATAATTCTCTTTGTTGAATGAAAGGGAGGACACACTGTTTTTATTGTCACAACTTAAAAATGATGTGAGAGGTAAGGCTTTAAAATAAAATATATATCATATGTTGAAACACAAGAATATAAAAACACATTAAAAAATTAGGTGGTAATATTTCTTAGAATTCCAATGCAAGGAAAGAAAAAACTTGCACTTCTAAAACCTATAGATCTACAATAATTAGTCAGATCAACCAACAAATGAAAATATGACTCACGGATCCACAAGAAACAACAAAAATACAATTAGGAATTAAAAAAAATCCCTCACATTCCTTGTAGAAGCAAATGAAATGGTTTAAAGTGGTTGGTGAGGTGGGGATGGTCAATAAATAACTAAAGAGTGCAAAGAAAAAATATTTGGTACTTTAGTAATTTGAAGGGAAAATACTAGCATATCAAAGTGGATAAATACCAGAAAAGAAAATTGCAAAAAGTTTTCAACCCATAAAAGTAATAGGGAATAAAAAATACTCAAGGATAAAACAATTGATGCACAAAAATGAAAAAAAAAATATTCATCCAACCTGTACACTTAAACAATAAGATAAAATTCCCAACATTTTGACTCTTGAGAAGGAATAGGCCTCACTAGTCAACTGATGAAATAACAAATAATTTAAGTTGAAGAAAACATACAATATTCTGCACATAAGCATCAATCCAAGCATGCTTTGAGCTATACACATCATGTAACTATGTTGAAGAGCTTGTGAATTGGAGCATGTTGAAGGGTACTAAACAGAGAGTAAGGTGAACCTATGTCTTCCTCATGAAAATGTATGGATTTAGATGGATCGATACTCACAAAGACACCAATTGTAAGATGACATAAAGCCACATTATTTATGAAAGTGCACAAGAACAATAATAATGCCTGTAAATTTCTAAGCAAAGTATGACATCAAAACTTTGAAGAATAGATCAGATGGACAGTATTGAAGCTGAACATGTAAGAAAAGCAAATATTTAAACAAAAAAGATAATTTCATCTATTCATTATATGTTCACTACTTCACACTCATTGTCAATGTCATTTGGGCATGCAAAAAGATATCTTACCCACAAAAAATCTAACCAACGGCTGGTGTTTCAGGATCTTATAGATAAAATGAAATAATTGAATTATGTGCATGTTACTCCATGCTTATTGAGTAATGGATCTTCAAAGAATTAATCATCTAATGATTTTGTAGCTGATATCAAAGAAGAGGTATCTAGAGAGAGGTTACTACAAAATTTTCAATAAAACAACCCTTCTTTGACCCCTCACCCAGTTGTGATTCTAGCTGCCATGTTTTTGACATCAAGCAATAGAGATTCTCTTGGTGATATGTATGGAATATTGTTTCCATTACACCCCTATAATCAATCAAGCACCCACATGTGGATGAAAATTACTAAGTATTTTGGTATTCTCAAATGAGTATTCCATTATTTATTCACTTCGTTATCGGTTTTGCCTGGAATGCATCCGACTATCAACGACCATCTAAAAGACAATATTCTTCCGTGAATAACAACTTGAATTTATGGTTTTAAATCTAGAATTGGAAATGGTTAATGAGGAAATACTTAACATCAAGGCAGACTAAGATTCATATTTAGATGTAAATTAGATGGAAAACTAAGATTCATATTCAGGTGTTTAGATTTAATGGCCATTTAAACCAATTTCACTGGTTAGAAGTGCATTCAACTTGGAGGGAATGTCCTAAAAGGATTTACATTTTTTTGCAAGAGATTGTATTCATATAATTTCCTAGCACCACAAAGTGACCAATTTCAAGAAAACTCCACATCATTGGAAGAGTGGGATGTTACTTGTCAGCCTTGATACTTATGCATATCACCCAAGCCTGCTGGAAACTACAGGAGCTTAGATTATGTGGCACTTGCACAAACTACAGTAGGAAGCACTTTGTTTGCAAGAACAGAGCCAACAACAACCCAACATCCTTTTTCTAAGTTTCTATGAAGGCACTAGGAAATCTACATTATGATATTGAAGTAAGGTTGTATGCTTAAAATTTTTTAATTCACAAAAATAACCCCCTGTGGGATTTTCAATCAAGAGTTGTTGTTTTTTGCTGAAATTTTTTCCCTCTAATCGCAATGACTATTTAAGTGGTCTGGAAGGGTTTCAGGATTCATGCAATTACTCTTAACTCTATGGATATATCTCTGATGTAGAGTACACCCTCTCTAGAAGTATGATTTCTTCCATGTTCACTGTAGAGGGTTTTGTAATTGGAGTGATGGTTTTTTGTGAGGGTTTTATGCAAAATCATCATAAACCTATCAAACAAATGCTTCACATCATTAATGGAAGCAAAAAATACAATGATAATAGATAAAAATATAAAATGCATTTTCAAAACACACAAATTTAATAAACCGAATACAAATTTAAGCATAGAAATAAACCCAATTGGATGTGACAAGAAATGGCCAGGGGTTCTCATCATCGATGAGTGTCTTCAAGCAATGGCCGGTGGCAGAATCCAAAATCCTACAGAGCCCATCATAATTGTTGGAAACTATCAACGACCCATCTTGGTTGAAGTGAACGACTGTCACAGGGTTTGAATGGGCAGGTAAAACCTTCAAGCACTTCCCCGTCCTCACATCCCAAATCCTCATAGTTTCATCAAAGGAGCCAGAAACCCCCTCTGATGTCATTTAACACCCTTTAATAGTTTGTAGTTTGGTCGATTCAAAGTTTTTCACAACATACCTTAGCAAGCCATGTCAAAAATCCCTCAACTCCAAATCGCCCTAGCTCTCCCTCTACTTGCTTGTTGGAGGTCCTATGGATGGACGAATTTTTATTTTTTTTGTTATTTTGTTGGATGGACGAAATATGGTCACATAAAAAAGTTGGCTTCCAATAAAGAGGGATTAAAGAACAACAATAAATTTTATTTATAGAGGTAAATAAATAATTGCAATAAAATGAAAGAGTTGAGTTATTCATCATCATCACCATCAGCATCATCATCATTTCCATCATCATCACCATCATCATCATCATCATCATCATCATTAGCATCATCATCACCATCATCATCATCATCATCATCATCATCATCACTAGCATCATCATCATCATCATCATCAACATCATAATCTTCATCATCGTCGTCACCATCATCATCACCATCATCCTCATCTTCATCATCATCCTAATCCTCATCATCATCATCGTCGACATCATCATCATCATCATCATCATCATCATCATCATCATATCATCGCCATCATCATCATCATCGCCATCATCCTCAACATCATCATCATCCTATTTGTCATCATCATTAGCATCATCATCATCGCCATCATTATCATCATCATCATCATCATCATCAACATCATCATCACCACCATCATCATTAGCATCATCATCATCATCATCACCGCCATCAACATCATCATTATCAGCATCCTCATCATCATCACCACCATCATCGTCAGCATCCTCATCATCATCACCACCATCATCATCGTGTCCATCATCATCACCATCATTCTCATCATCATTATCATCATCATCACCATCATCATCATCGTCATCATCATCACCATCATCCTCATCATCATCATCATCATCATCATCCTCATCATCATCACCATCATCATCCTTAGCATCATCATCATCTTCATTGTCATCATCATTAGCATCATCATCACCATCATCACCATCATCATCATCATCATCATCATCATCATCATTGACATTATCATCATCGAAACCATCATCATCATCATCATATCATCATTGCCATCATCATCATTGACCTATTATCATCGTCACCATCATCCTCAACATCATCATCATCCTCATCTTCATCATCATTAACATCGTCATCATCGTCACCATCATCCTCAACATCATCATCATCCTCATCTTCATCATCATTAACATCGTCATCATCGTCACCATCATTATCATCATCATCATCACCGACATCATCATCACCATCATCATCATTAGCATCATTATCGTCATCATCGTCATCATCATCATCGTCATCGTCGTCGTCGTCATCATCATCATCATCATCATCATCATCATGTCCATCATCATCATCACCATAATCGTGTATGCAATATGAAGTGGAAGAAACTATTAGGTGGTCAAGCACAAATCACTCATTCAAACATCAACTACTCAATGAATTAAAACCAAGAGGATACAATCAATGGACAAGGGCATCTAGAGACATCCTATGAGGAAACCAATGAGGACATTGCTATAAGGATGTCTAACACAAGAAGTGAATGGAATGATACGAATTCCAACTTGAGAAGAAATGAGATATACTACATCGTCAAAGATGTCAATTCAACAAGAGTGACTTAATGAATAGGGATAGCCTAAGTGGTAAGGGTGTGCTACAAAAACATTTGTTACAAATTCTTGTCCCTTTTATTCTTCAATGTTAGCTTTCCAATGAAAAAAATTATTCATGTGTTAAGGATAAGGAATTATATATGTACTAAGTGAAGGGTTAAATGGATGTTTATACAATACTAGCTAAAGTAGATGCTATGTCTTTTTTGTTAAGAAAAATGAAAAATAATTGAGAACAGGTTTATAGACAACTAGTTGTTCCATTAAGTGGATGTTTATACAATAATGCAAGAATTGTATTTTGTAAGCTAATAAGGCAAGTACAAATATAATTGATCCCCACTAGTATCAATTAGTTGACTAACCTTATAGTCTTCCCTATCATCCATGTACCTCTATGTATGTAATATTTAGGGTTAAAGAAATATTGAAAAAGAAAACTAATCAATCTATCTTATCACAATTAGCAAGCTCTAGTCAAGGGAGTTACGATTTGTGAATGATAAAAAATCAAATATTGGGTGCCTCTCCCTTTGGGCATTGTAGAGGGGTGATGGTGAAAGATCTAGGTTTTATGGTTATGGATTAAGGTTTATCGTTATAAGGTTATACTCGAGTACTTTTTCTTACCTCATGTTTGTAGTAAACAAACTGGCGACATATGTCTTTTCAATAATTGCTTTATCCTTTAAGAGTTGTAGTTTGGTTGTAAACTATTCAATAAATTTTGTAAGGTAATGGTATATTTAGAAAGGGGACTATTAGTGATGGAGTTGTTTTTCTTGCTGTAGGAATCAATCACTAGAGATGATTAACTTGGAAAGGTTTAGTTTCAAATTCAACAAAACACCACTATAACCAAAAAGTAGACCTGACATCATGCAAACCAGATATACCAGTAACTTGTGACTTAGCTAGAGTCAATACATCCCAATCACACCCAAAGTGGATTTTATATCCTAGGGGTTTCCTACCCTTTGAGGTGTTAAACCTAATGTACTTGTACAAAGTTGGGATACATTTTTCAATAATATCATTTGCGAGGTGTTGAAGCCAATGGACTTGTACAAAGTTCGATATCTTTTTTCAAGAGTGTCCTTTGCAATAGGGAAACCAACCCCTACCCAAATATAAAATCAACAAAGAGAGATGACATATAATTGATTTAGTAGTGAGTGTTATTTATGGTTATTTAAACTGGAATTTGATGCCTATGTTGTCCTTCCTTTTCAATACTCAGTTCAATTGGTATGCATAATTATTCCTCCCAGTTAGAGTTGATGTTGGCATTATTATCTTATATCTCCATAACTGAGAGAAGGTATATAATTGTACATATAACTAAAAGGGGGTTAATGGGGTGATGTCAATGATGATAATGATGGCGATGATGATGATGATGATTCTAATGATGATGATGCTGATGATGATGTTGATGATGTCGATGATGATGATAATGATGGCGATGATGATGATGATGATGCTAATGATGATGACGAGGGGGATGATGATGATGACGAGGAGGATGATGATGATGTTGAGGATGATGGTGATGATGATCATAGGTCAATGATGATGATGATGATGATGATTATGATGATGTCGATGATGATGATGATGATGATGTCGATGATGATGATGATGATGATGATGATGATGGTGATGATCATGATGATGGTAATGATGATGAAGATGAGGATGATGACGAGGATGATGGTGATGAGGATGATGATGATGATGAGGATGATGATGTCAATGATAATGATGATGATGATAATGGAGATGATGATGATGATGATGATGCTAATTATGATGATTTTTATAGAGATAAATTCCTATGGCTTGGGGTACCACAATAGACAGCTTGACTCCAGAAATCAATCCTTTCCAATATGTAAGAGAAATCAAATATCTAACACTAAAGGATCATACCTCATACATTATTTCGGATGATTGAATTAGATCCCCGTTGAGCTTTCCAACTTCATCTTGAATTGATGAATCACTTCCTCAACAACAAGTAAACAAGGCGAGCATACTATATATATTGGTGTTAGATATACTCTAGCATATATAATAAAAAATGTGTAAGCATTTGAAATCATCCATGGATAAAATATTCATTCAAACATATATTATTGGATAGGAAAATATATTTATATTAATATAAAATCAGAGATTACAATGGATACAATCTCTATCGGCATGTCTACGAATCAGAGAAACTGAATCCCCCACTTGGGCCTCCACCACCTCAATCCTCCATCTCTCGATAGCAAGCTCACAAGAAAAAGGCAAGCTTGGGAATAACACCAAAGTTATCCAAGGGACAAAGGGATGCAGGGTCAAGCACAAGTTCTGGCAACAATGGACTATAGTTTCTTTGCTCTCAATTCTCTTATGCCTTCAATGTATCCAAAGGGTTCCTTATATAGCTTTTCAATGGGGTAATGAAAGGTCGAATCCGAGTGATCTCAAGGAATATGGAAGGCCAGGAGACAAGTGAGTTGGATCCATGTCAAGGAAAATTCCAAAAGGATTTGGATTTTGTACACATCTCGATGTACACGGTTTTAGGGGTCAAACGTGCGTATATACACGATAAGGGGTTTAAAATTCATGTATAGCAATTTTCACATGTTTATAGGGATGGTCTAGGAAACATCAAAGGACAAAAAATGGTCCAAGGGGTCTAAGAAGTCTACAGAGGGACAAGGGAAGGCCATACAAGTGTGATTCACCTGGTGTGGTAAAATCAACTATAACAGATGCCCCCTAATGTGTGAGGTCAGAGGGGTCATACGATGGCCGAAACACATTATAAGTCCATCCCAAAATTGGAGTGATGAAGAATCCAAAATGGAAGACCAGCCACCCAATCATCATAGTAAAATGATACAACTCTGCACATAACTACAAATACATATAGCAGTCCCAGATACATAAGACTACAATGGCCATGAATAGGCATGATACAAAATATCACATAAGTGGTCATCGCCACGTACAATATACATAGATTAGAATCTCCATGATGAAGATATACCAAGGATCATGATCTCCATAATGGATGAAGATATACAATGGATCAAGATATCCATAATAGCTGGAAATGTCTGACATAAAATGGAATCAAGTCACGAGAGTTGAAATCTTATGAACACTGGCATGATTAAGAAGGTAGCATATAAGAGATGCCACCAATTTGGAAGGTCTTCTACACAAACCGCTACGAGTACATGTCATACCATGTGAATAGAGGTGTCAAGGTCAAACATAGTAGTCCATTGTCTGATTACCAGTCATTGATGTATACCGTTAACAGATGCGAGATCACCCACCGATAATGATAATGGGAATCAAGGTACTAGAGTGAAATCTAACTAGTGTGAATAGATGTGTTGAGGTTAAACACTTGAGAGGATCCATCGATCAGGGGACATTAATGTATTCCCAAAAACTGTCGATGGCGAGAGAACTTGCCACTGATGACTGCAAGTCTCAAGGCACTCAAAAATGACTCTAGATTCCAATCCTGGAATAAATGATCTGGATTCGATGGGATGAAATCCGCTTGAAGGACGAAATTAAAAAATCCCCCATCATCCAACATGATGTACTCAGCAAATTTGTATAATGTGGAAGGACTCGATCATAAAGTGCACGAACCAGCAACTGTACCAGAAATGGCCGACATGCAAAGTCAAGATAATTGAGGACTGGCCGACTCAGGTTTCAACTTCCTTCGAACAAGAGCATAACGGAGAATGGTGATTGAATAAAGGCAGCATAGACTCGATATACAAAACTAGGACATCTCTGTGACACAAGAGGCATCGACAGAGGCTCCATGGGGACTGGAAGCTTAACCAGTCGGTGGAGATAAACTCAAATACAACAAGTATAGCTCCTAAATTCAAACTATAAACCCAACCAATGGATGTGATATGCAGTGCTTTGTTCGAAGGCGACACGACTCGACAGCTGCCAAAAGATAACATCTTTCCTTGTCTGGATTTTTGGTTTTTTTATTTTTTTGGACTTTTTCAAATATTTAAAAATATTGAAAAAAGAATAAAACTACTTTATAGTTACAGAATAGGAGGAGATGAGTGTCATAATGGGGCAAACAAACTAGTTCCAAGCAATGGAATATACCTATTCTCAATGCAAGGATACATGTGTAGGATAGAGACACATGGGGCAAATTCCCCTCCCGGTAAAAATAGGGAATCAAGCTGCAAAGGATATATAAAATGGATTTACATGGCTAGACATGAGACAAGCTCAGGCTATATGGCTGAAACTCAATGTCAGGGAAGCTGGTGTAAGGCTCAATAAGGCAGGAAAAGCTCATGATAATGCAATTACAACTTGACATAAGGGAGTCTTGAGAGAAATAGGCCAGCAAAAGATCAAGAGGAGTATGAGGCTCTTGTGAAATGTCATGGCAATACTATACAATGGACTCCCACACCCTAAGGGATAAAATGTCAGCATGGGCACCAAATGTAAATAAGGCACTAACTAGGGTACCCATGTAAGGTCAAGCTCTACCACTCATATCATGCCACTTCTAAAATAACAAGAAGGATCTGTGACATAATAGAGTGGGTTCGTACCTAAGGCTATAATGAAACGGTCATAAGGTCATGCAAAATGCAAATGGTGATGAAACCTAACCTATATGCCAATTTATACATGATACCTGAAATCGGTATGAACAAGTCCATCCAATGGCTAAAACGACACTCAAAAAGGTCTCCTACATCATAAATTAGTCCAAAAACGGTCCAAACTATAGGAAAGGGGGTAAAAATTTTCAAAAATTTCAAAAATATCTATAAATAGTAAAAAATTCAAAACATTATAAAACATTTGAAATTTTTACCCATTTGAGCTCAGAACCTCAACAGCGAATTCCAGGAGATCCAGCCGGCGGAATCCACTACCATTTTTTCCAGGTACTTACCCATGCTGTACTCTTTCATTTTGATGCAAATTTTTTCAAATTCCATGGTGTATTTAGGATTCTAGGCCATTCTAAGATGTGCGCCATGGCCCACACGGAAATCAATGGTTTTTCCGCGTATAGGGTTGGATATAGGTAGAAAACGCCCTCAAAGTCGCGTACATAAGTGCCTATTTAGCAAACAGTCACATATGCGGCTGCACTCAATGATTTTTAAGTATTATAATGGAAAAAACTCAAATTTTATGTGCAGGATGGTCCTAGAATGGAGAGAACATGAACATGGTGATGTAGAAGAGGCAGTAAGGGTAGATATAATGGCTCAACAAGCGTTACATGCATGTAGGCTTTACAAATTTTGCTATCTTGGTGGCTTAAGGGCCAAACCATGACTATTGTAGATGTTAGTGGACTATTGGGATCCAGACTCAGAGTCGTTCTAGATAGATGGGATGTCCCTCACCATAGAAGTGGAGGACATATACTTTATTACTGGACTTTCTCGATGGGGGGAAGTGGTGAACCTACGTTCTCGCAGGCCCGGAGGTGGCCTGACTATAGATGAGTACATTGCAGTGTACTATTATCTGGACATGGAGAAGGTGGGGATTCAGATCCCAACTAACTCCATACAGGTGCTGGGCCTAAAGGCCATCCTACTGATACTGGGTAGGATAGCAGGCTTAGCTTCACTCCACCAGGCCTCGCAGCCTCTGATGTTCTATGCAGTTGAGTGCATGAGACCCATGGTATATGATTGGAGCACTTCCCTACTGGGCAACATGAAACACCAGCTCAGTGAGTGCAAGATGGCCCAGAGTGAGAAACTTCGGTTTCAGCAGCATACTGAGCACGTTTTTCTTTGAGCATTTTCCATGATTGAGCCCTAGAGTTGACGTTCCTCTACACGGGGTTCAATATCTGGCCCAACAGCATTGGGTGGATGCGATGCACATACTAGGTGGAGGTAGGGTGTCCAACCCTTATCCAGCTGATTTATTTCCATGGTGGTGATGACAAATAGTTGCCATCGATGACCACCCCTATGCAGCGATAGATTTCTGGTGAGACCTGGACATGCCGCTACCACCAGGATTGGCATAAGGTGACATTGGTAACGAATCTCGAACCTCTTTTAAAATTTTTTGAGTTATTATTTTTTTTGTGTTTTTTGATTATGTGGAATCAAAAGACATGTTTTTGGGTGACAATACATAGTGACATCTACCATATGCATGTAGATGTGGGACCACAGTGACATGAAGGCTTCCCTCATCATAGATGGAGGGGAAGAGGAGATGATATCACGGGTGTGGATGCGGAGTGGATGCTCCAAATCATTCATACCAACTTCATGAGACTGACACACAGAGTACCTATGGTGCAAGTCGAGGACTTTCCTGAGGCCATGCAGCATCAGATGGTGGGTGTACCATGAGCATGGGTGTAGCTATTTCGATGGCTAGTTAGACCCGTAGTGACATTCCATGATAACAACCCCCCTCCTCCTCCACAGGCTTAGATACCTAGGAGTGATACATTTTGTACTACCATGTATTTATATTTTGGTGGCTCGAGAGCCCCATTTTTGTATTATTACACTATGTATTACCACATTTTGGATATTTATAACTTTTTTTATGATGATTGATTGATTTATTTACATGTGTAAAAATTTATGTTTGTGATGAGCTTATTGTGTATGAAACAAATGCCAATCTAACACGTAGTTAGCATATGAGTCAACAACTTGATTATTAATTATTGGAACATATATGTATGTTTTATTGTCAAATTGTCGTTCTAATAATCTCACACGCAAGAATATTCTTAATAATGTCGGATCTCTAACATGGTACAAACCAGTAAGCTATGACACTACTAACTCCGAATCAAGACGTACCTCAAGAGAGAGAACGCCATGTAAAATGGCATCCTGTAGAAGCTCAATAATGACACTATATTTAGCGACATTGTTTGAAGATGGCCATAAACATATGCCTCCTGAAGACAATACCTAACCCATAGGAGTATAAATCACCCAAGCAGTAGAGGCTGAGTGTTGAGTGTGACGGCTCGCACCATCTGTGAATCCTATGAAGGTGGAGATTCCATTGACATCTGCCAAAAGAAATGGAAACTAATCACAAACCCTGATCACCATAAGAAAAAGATCTACCTATGCAAAAATGTACAATAATATACAATAACCAACCTTGGCTGAAAATCATGCATAGTACTTTTTGAGATAGAGCCCATTTCTAGGCTCTTCCAAGGTCGTTCCCTCATAATCCACTAACTCATAAGCACCCTTATCTAACACATGTTTAATGACGTAAGGACCACACCACATGGGGTTAAACTTTCCTACCCCCAACGGTTCTTTTGGTTGATCCTACAAAAGGACCAAGTCTCCCTCACTAAACCTCCTTGGATAGACAGACTTATCATACTGGACCTTAACACGACACTTATTTACTTCTAGAGCCACCAAGGCATCTCGATGCTACTCATCAAGTTTCTCAAGGTGGACCAAACACTCCTCCAATGGTGAAGTGTCTGGTAAGAGTTCCATGGATAGCTTCAAAGAAGGAATCTCACACTCAACTGGCAATACCGACTCCACTCCATGTACAATTTGATATGGAGAAAAACTCGTGGCAATCTTAACAGCGGTTCTATAATCCCACAAAGCAGGATATAACATAATGTGCCAATTATTCTTGCTTTGTATGATGGTTCGTTGGATAATGGATTTGAGTGATTTGTTCATTGCTTCTACCTGTCCATTCACTTGAGGGTAGTAAGAGGAGGAATGCTCTTGTTTATACCCTAACTTTGATGCCAACTCTTCCATCATATGATTCTGAAAGTGCGATCCATGGTTAGTGACAAGATCTTCTAGAATCCTGAACTGAGTAATAATCTAGTTGAATATGAAGTGTGTGGCTGTCTCACCATCAGATTTAATCGTAGGCATAGCCTCATCCCATTTCGTGAAGTATTCAACAGCCACTATGATATAATGATGCCCCCCAGCTGAAGCTGAGTTGCAATCCATAAAATCAAGCCCCCGCTTAGTGAAGGGACCGGCGGTGATGATGGGATGTAACGAGGTAGGTTTCGAGTGCATATTACATGCAAACACATGGCAAGGATGGTACCTCTTGACCGCATCTACACAATCCTTAAATATAGACGGCCAGAGATAACCCACTCTTAAGATTTTTTGGGTTGTAGAAATCCGAATAAGTGACCATCACATGCCCCTCCATAGCAATCATTCATCACTACCTCATCCTCTTCATGAGTTAAACAATGATGTAAAATGGAATCTACCCCACGGTGGTACAAAGTGCTATCCACTATGAGCTAACTCTTAGACACATGACGTAATCGTCGTCGTTCATCCTATGAGAGATGAGTAGGGACCTTCAATGTTTCTAAATATATAATAATATCCCCATACCATGGGTCTAAAGTTGAGATTAAGAAGATGTGCTCATCGATAAACGTATCTTCACAAACCAACTCCTCGGCCTCGCTTGGAAAATCCGATATAAGCTCCGCAAAAATTAATGATTTCTTTGATTTTGCTGAAACAAACTTGAGATCAAATTCTTGTAAGATGACAATCCATTTATTATATTTTCCCCCAATCATCCTTCAAGTGAGGATGAATTGAAATGGATTGACATGGGCTACAACCAAGGTCTGGTGAAGGAGAATATAATGTCTCAACCGTTGAACCACATGTACGGTAGCTAAGGAAAGCTTCTCAACATGGGAATAACGAATCTCTGCGTCAATAAGATTCTAGCTTAGATAGTATATGACATGCTCTTGGACCTCCTCATCCTCTTGAACCAAAACCATACCAATCGTCTCCATGGACGCGGCCACATAAAGTAGAAAATCACAGCTATATTCTGGGGGACTAATCACTAGGGCTGATGCTAGGGCTCATTTGAGCACATCAAAGGACTCCAAGGGACAAAGGGATGCAGACTCAAGCACAATTTCTTGCAACAATGGACTATAGTTTCTTTGCTCTCAATTCTCTTATGCCTTCAATGTATCCAAAGGTTCCTTATATAGATTTTCAATGGGGCAATGAAAGGTCGAATCCGAGTGATCTCAAGGGATATGGAAGGCCAAGAGACAAGTGAGTCAGATCCATGTCAAGGAAAACTCCAAAAGGATTTGGATTTTGTACACATCTCGATGTACGCGGTTTTAGGGGTCAAAACCGCATATATATGTGATAAGGGGTTTAAAAGTCACATATAGCAATTTTCACATGTTTATAGGGATGGTCTAGGAAACATCAAAGGACAAAAAATGGTCCAAGGGGTCTAAGGATTCTGCAGAGGGACAGGGGAAGGCCATACAAGTGTGATTCACCTGGTGTGGTAAAATCAGTTATAACAATCATCGTGATGATGATGATGGTGATGATGATGAGGATGATGAGGATTATGGTGATGATGATGATGGTGAAGATGATGATGAAGATGATGATGATGATGATGATGTTGATGGTGACGATGATGATGATGACAAGGATGATGAAGATGATGATGAAGATGATGATGATGATGGTGATGATGATGATGTCAATGATGATGTTGATGATGACGATAATGATGATGATAACAATGTTTTAAACATAACTAAATAAACATAAACATAATACATTATGCAACAAGATGTTCTCATGACATATTACCTTCAAGAATCCAAAATTGCTACAATGTCATTCGGATTCTTCATCCTTGTCATCGTCGGAGTCATCCTCCTCCTCATCATCGTCATCCTCTTTATCCTCATCCTCATCATCGACATCATCATCGTCATCATTTCAGGGATTTGTACATGGAAAGGACTACCATGTACATGGAAGAGGTGTAGTGAATGGAAGTGCATTTCAAGGATTTGTACATAATGGGAATTTTTAACAATGCATTGATTCACATTCATATAAAATGTCATTGATTCGGCATGACGATGATGATGTCAATGATGATGATGGTGGTGGTAATGATGATGATGATGATGATGTCAATTTCGATGATGATGATGATGATGATGGTGATGATGATGTTGATTTCGATGATGATGATGATGATGATGGTGACGATGATGAGGATGATGAGGATGATGGTAATAAGTGATCTATCATTGTAAGTTAGTGAAAATGACTGATACTCTTTTTTAGGTCACAGACACCTCTGGAAGATTTCCTGAAAACAACAAAAATAAATAGTTTTTATAACTTAAGCATTAGAACAATGCCTTCCAGAAATAAAGTATCAAATAGATTTTTATTTTTTCAAGTAGATCTCAATAAATTGTTACCATAATTATCAATGTAGTTATTCTTCTTTTGTATTCCAGAGTTGAGATGTTTTCTCTAAGTGACCACTTTAAACTCGGCGATAAATTGTAAGCAATAAAGAAAGATATAAATTCCTAATAAAAGATTTGCACAAAGAAGAATTTGTAACAAATTAGATATTATGAGTAATAAAGTACATAGTGATGTTGGGGGTAAAAGTTACAATGGAAATTGAAAATACCAATGTGCACCATGCCCAACTCACAACCTACAGGGATAACCACAAATATAAACATAGGTTTTCCACTGCACAATCAAAAATGAAAGTTGAACAAGATATGAGATTAAGAAACAAATTAAAAAAATACTGGCGAAAGATAAACTTGGGTAGATAACAATATACTCATGCGGAATAATAGGGAAACAATGCTTCAGATTTCATTTTCCTCACAAGTCTATCTATCTTTTTCTATCTTTTGACCTTTCATATCGCCATCAAACTCAAATGCCTATCATATTTCTTGTAATGAAATGACTACATTTAATTTTGTTGTCCTAGCTATATGGAATTGGTAAAGTATTACCAAGGCGTGAGTTATCATGATAAATCAAACTATTTAAGGTAATTTTTTAGATCAGATACAACAAAGTTCACCTCAATGTATGGTAATCATCATCATCAATTAAATGTATGTGTGTGCACATGTATAAATACCTAATACACAGCTCAATCAAACAAAAGAAAACATAATTATACCTTGATTTGTGGATCTTCACATTGTCTTCTTAGGCTTTACCTTTCAAAACATCATTCAACATACTTCATATTTTTTCTTGTTGCAATAGTTTTATGTTAGGACCCATCAAATAAATTTATGTTTGTTTATGAAAATAACAAAACTAATCTAAATAAATACAATTCTATTACAATGTAAATTACAATACTATTCAACTATTCAAGTAAATTAATTGTTAAGAATAGATCACTTGATAAAACATGGATAACCAAAAATACTATGTATATAAGGCCATCGATCTAATTAAAATGCCATTTCTTGCCTCTTAACTATGGAAATGTTTCTCAACGCTATCTGTAACAACTTCCAATGGAGGATTCAAATAGAAATAGTGAAAATTATACACTAAAATTATAGAAATAGATGTTTTTTAATGTATTCTTCCTTACCATTCATTGAGCTCATCTCTGTTTCGAGAATAATTTAATATTCTCTACTAAACAAGACCAACCACGTGAAGGTAGAAGCTCTTATGGCCTCCCCCCCCCCCCCCCCCCCTCACATAACTCTCAACTCCCCAAACCTAATGCATCTACTTGCAAATAACAATTTATTTCACTATTTCACAATCCAAATAACAATGCATCTACAATGCAAATAACAATGCATCTACTGCAAATTATTTCACTCAATAGTTGAAATATGCTTTCATTAAATCATTATTTTAACCATTCATTAAACTGTTCATTAAATCATGGCATTAAACCATTCATTTAGTCAATGGCAGAAAAAAAATCAGTAAACCATTCATTAAAGCATTCATTCAAACATTCATTCATGAAATAGAGGAAAAAACCAT
The DNA here is from genome assembly GCA_001517045.1 of Pseudotsuga menziesii. Lineage (NCBI taxonomy): Eukaryota > Viridiplantae > Streptophyta > Pinopsida > Pinales > Pinaceae > Pseudotsuga > Pseudotsuga menziesii. The sequence continues at coordinate 32,030 of LPNX010961851.1, read as the reverse complement.
TAAATGTCCTTTTTTATAAATAAGAATTACTCAAAATGTGTTTAGTCACTTCCTTTTTACTTTTCTTCTCTTTAAATATTTAGTTAGAGTCACATATTCCTGAATGTGATCATCAGTATCCCTATTGGTCTGCTCGCAAGGTCGATCTTCAGGCCAGGGGCGATGAATTTCTGCAATAATGTCAAAATATTTCATTAATATATTATATTTTGATAAATATGAGTAATTCATTTAAAAAAACATTACGAATATATGTTTTTACCTGCCATGGGAACATCAACATGTTCAACATTATCTTGTATAGGCCCAACATGTTCCATGTTATCTGCATTTACATGCTCTGCGGTTGAATTGTGTAGAATTAGAATTAATGTTCATCATCTACAATGGTCTATAAAATATAGTAGCACATTAATAAATTCATTACCAAGATGAGAAGCATGATCTTCATTTGGTTGGTCATGTACATCCTCGACATGAATGAGATCATTACTTTCCTGCACAAAAAGGAATAAATAATTTATGTTAATTTATTTATAAGGAATAAATTGCATGAGCATTAATAAATTATGAATAAACTATATAGTTTTTACATACTTGGGCACCAGATGGATCAGCAGAATATCATGCAGTATGCCCAGAAAAGCTTCTCTAGTGTTCAACAACGGCGTCAAAGCCATGTTCAAAGCCAAGCTTCATGTAATCTACACTGGGCAATTCTTTGAACCGGTCGGGCTTCATATTTGCATGATGTCATTAATTTTACATTTTTTTCCAGAACAAAACAAAAATAATAATCTATATGATATTTGGATGCGGATTCGGGTTCTACAATACCTACATATCGGGTTGCCAAGTTGGAGTAACCACCAGGCCCAAGCTTGTGTTGGCCAATTGTTTCAATTCTTTCCTTGGTGGCCTTAGATGTGTCTGAGAGCATAATTAAGTTTTTAAGTATGTTAGTCGATGTACCAAAATTGATAATAAAAGTAGTAATAATAAGGCTTAGCACTACATTTTGGAATATTTCATACCTCCCTGTTCCAGCTGGTGGTATCTTTCCTGATTTTCTCAGGACCTTCTCTTTTCCATCTTCCACTAGGGCTTTCCACTCCATAGATAGAATCATTGGAGGGAGCTCATACCTAGGGTTCTTTTCTAGTTGAACCCTATACTAGTCTCGGACAATATTTATATGTTTTCCAACCTTTTGTAGGACCTTCAATGTATCGAAGGTATCTTTTCTTAACAGACTAACCAAGCGATTAGTCAGATCATCGTTTAAAAATTTTGGCTGCTTGTTCCACATTGTGCGGATGGTGGGCCCAAAGATATCCAAGGCCAAATAATTCATATGTTTATAAAATATATCATTTCCTGCAAAACATTAATGCCATCATTATTCAACATTAAAAAATGTTATCGGTATATTAGACACAAATTATAAAAACTAAATTGAACAATCTATAATGACCTGGAATCCTATCTATCTTTATTGGAACCAGTTCTTCATTTAAAAAAAATGTACACACTATTGAACCAGTTCTAGTGACACAAGAAGATCTAGGAAATGCTTCCACATCTCTATATAACCCTGCATCCACCCCTTCTTCTACATCATCTGTTGTGGGTAGGGAAAAATCGGCTGCACCCTCTCTTGCCTTGGGGGGTGTTGTAGAGCATGTTTCTAACTATTCAGTGGACAATATGGGAGTAGTATGTGGTGTATGTATGAGTGGTTTGGTCACTGGGATCAACATTTCCTTTACCACTTGTTAGAATAATCAAATCCATAGTATTACCCACTTAGACATTAATTCATTTATTTTTGTCTTATTTGCCTAATTCATGTGTCCCACCTTGTGCAAGTTGTTAATTGCCTATCCATAGAAGTCAAACTTGCCATATTTGACTCATGTAGTGCTTGGGAAAGCCTTAGGAATCAAATCTGCTTTATTCTTGGCCTCTTAGGCACCCTTCTACTTTTTCTGCTTTATTGCCTGCTTTTTCAGTGTTTTAAGGCACATAGGAAAGCAAGACTAGGTGAGGTGAACTTGTTTTTTGCCCCTTTCATCCTCCACTCTTTCCTCCATGAAAAAGCATGTATGAGCTGACATTCCACCACTCATTATCTTGCCCATGTTCCCTTGCCAATTCGTGAGCCTCATGACAGATTTGGGATCAGCTTTTTACACCTATGGGGGATTTTCCTATTTTGGGTAAGCCTGCTTTATGCTAGTTTTGGATGCCTCCTTATGCATTAGATATCTTGATGTATTCTATATATTCAGAAACCTATGTTATTACAGGGTTGGCTATTGTACACTCATTTAATATAATTTTGTGTTACAGCTCCATATTCAGTCTCCATTGTTAGCAATTTTGCATGATCAATTGATAATTGTTGTGGGTAAAATTAATCTACTGCTAGCCTGAATTTCTACATGGTATTAGAGCCATTGTAGGTTGTTAATCTCCTTCAAAAAAAAAATTTCAGGTTCGACATCAAGACTGGGAGCCTTCTACTGACAGCCGGGACATATTTTCTAAAGCTATGGATTCACAGAAAACTATCTTGACTCCCTTCAACTATTTTGAATGGAAGGCAGAGATGGAGATCTTGTTGAGAGAGAAAGGCCTCTACAGGGTGACTATGGCTACAGAAGCAGAGCCCAATGCTGCTGCAGAGAAGATCAAATGGCACAATCGGAGAGATGAGGCCTATGGCCTCCTATGTCTCAGTATTTCCCGAGACCTCCTTTTCCATCTCGATGGATTAACTTCACCGGATCAAGTATGGGAGAATATTTCTGATATTTTTGGAAAGACAGATGAGATGATGGGACATCAGATCGAAAATGAGCTGATTTCTCTGAGTCCCAGTAGCTTTGAATCCCTGCAGCTATATATTTCTCCAAGTTCAAAGCACTAGTTTTGCAGTTGAAGCAGTGTGGTATTGAAAAGAAAGATGATCAGCTCATATTGGCCATCGTCTCGAAGCTAGGACCTGACTACTCAGTCTTTGTTTCAACATTCTATGCCACAAAACTCACAGCTCGAGCCTGGAAGATGCCTAGCCTTGCAGATTTCATGGAATCTCTCACACAAGAACAAGACAAGCTGGTGATGATGGGCACCATCAAACTATCCAAATATCAAGATTTGATTGCTGGAGATTTGAGGGTGGATTCAAAAAGCAAAAAGAAAGCTAAAAAGCCACCTGAGCAAATAAGAGACAAGAAGCAGTCTCCGGAGGATCAACAAGGTCCCAAGAAAAATACCCAGAAGAAGAAAAACAAAGGTGAAATGAACAAGTGCTCATACTGTTCGAAGGGAAATCACACTGAAAGTTCTTGTATGAAAAAGCAGATTGATATGCTGACCAATCTCCTGGAGAAGAATGGCATCTCCCTTATAGAAAGCTCAAATAAGAGAGAAGGAGGATCAAGTTCAGATGACAGAGAGAGAGTTCATGCTCTAGTTGCTGGCACATCAAGCTCACCCAGTTTTATCATAGATTCTGGAGCTTCAAGACACATGGTTTCGACTAAGGAGGCCTTCTCCTCACTGGATATGTCGAAAGGACCATCTATTTTACTGGGAGATGACTCTCTCACTGAAAGTAAAGGCAAAGGAAGGATAGATCTTGATCATGGTAACTTCAACAATGTGCTATATGTCCCTGGTCTCGCCTCCAACCTTCTGTCAGTGTACTAGATGACCCACACTGGGTCTCCTAAGAAATTCATATTCTCCCCCAATGAAGTTGAGATCACAGAAATCTCAAGTGGTAGAGTCATTGCAAAAGGAGTAGCGAATCATGCTCAAAAGGCATACATGTTTTCACACTTCCTACCTTACTCAAACCCCTCTGCTCTTCTTATCCATGCTAATGAAGCTAGCAAGCTATGGCATGAAAGATTTGGCCATCTAAATTACAAGTATCTGTCTGATCTTAGTGAGAAAGAAATGGTCATAGGGTTTCCCAAGATAAAATTTTCCAAAGGAGTCTGCCAAGGCTGTATCCTAGGAAAACACCCAGAGCACAAATTTGAGAAATCTAGTCATGAGAGAACCTCTGCACCCCTCGAGCTAATTCACAGTGATGTTTCTGGCCCATTCCCTCATATGTCCATGAGTCAGGACAAATATTCATTGACCTTTATTGATGATTTTTCCAGGTATTGTTGGGTTCACTTCATGAAACACAAGTCTGAAGTTTTTGGCCTATTCAAAGTCTTTAAGGCTTTGGTTGAAAACCAGTGTGGAAGGAAACTCAAGGTCCTCAGATCTGCCAATGGTGGTGAGTATGTCAATTCTGAGTTTATTAACTATTGTGCAGATGCAACATTCTATCCCTTACACACCACAACAAAATGGTGTTGCTGAGAGGAAGAACAGATCATTGAAGGAGATGGCAACATGCATGATGGAGGCCAAAACTTTGCCACCAAAGTACTGGGCCGAAGCTATCAACTATGCAGCCTATATCCAAAATAGGGTGCCTCACAAATAGCTTGATGGCATGACTCCCTTCGAAGCATGGAGTGGGCACAAGCCAGATGTGACCCATTTCAGGATTTTTGGCTCAAAGGCATGGGCTAGAATCCCGACAGAGAAGAGGAAAGATTTGCATCCCCAAAGCCAAGAGTGTCTTTTTGTTGGATACTCTAAAGATTCAAAAGGGTACAAGTTGATAAACTTGAGCACAAACAAATCCTTCATTAAAAGGTGTGTTCAGTTTGAAGAAGAACCCCTTGCAGAAGTGGAAATTGGTGAAGCCTCTTCACCACCTGAACCTCAAGAAGTAAGTAAAGAGTTTGTTGAACATGCTGATTCTGATTTGTATGATGGATATGAGTTTATTGCAGACAAAAACATCCCCAAAAGGCCTAAATGGGAAGCCAAGACACTACATGCAGCAGGTGAGCTAGCTGGGGATCCCAATGACCCAAGGAGGACTAGATCTCAATTTGAGAGGTCTGTGCATGAAGGATCCTATGTTTGCTGAAAAATGATATTTGATGGTGGAGTCTGATCCTCAAACATATGAATAAGTAGCAGGAGATCCAATATTGCAAGCTTCCATGAAGGAGGAGTTCAGTTCACTCCAGAAGAGCAACACATGGGAGCTAGTGGATCTTCCTCCAGGGAGAAAACTAGTACAGTGTAAGTGGGTCTATAAGACCAAATTTGCTGCTGATGGTTCACCACTGAAGTGCAAGGATATATTGGTATCTAAAGGCTACTCATAGGTTCATGGCATCAATTACAATGAGACCTTTTCCCCAGTGGCAAAGATGGATTCCATCAGGCTAGCTCTAGCCATTGCAGCCTCAAGGCAATGGGAGGTACATCACATGGATGTAAAATGTGCCTTTCTGAATGGAGATCTCACTGAGGAGATATATATGCAGCAGCCTCAAGGTTTTTCTACTAACCCTTCTCTTGTGTGCAGGTTGAGAAAGTCATTGTATGGGCTAAAGCAAGCCCCCAGGGCTTGGTATGCCAAGATAGATAGCTTCTTGCTATCTCTGAATTTTGTTCGGTGCAAATCAGATACAAATGTCTATTTGAAGTCTGTTAATGGTTCATTAATGATCATTTTGTTATATGTTGATGACCTCCTCATTACAGCAAGCTCACAGGCTGAGATTGCTTCCTTAAAAGGAGCTATGAACCAAGCCTTCTCGATGACAGATTTGGGGCTCTTAAGTCAATTTCTGGGGCTTGAGATTGCTCAAACCAAAGCTGGAATAAAGGTGCACCATTCCAAGTATGCCTTGTATTTTCTGATCAAATTCAGAATGCAAGACTGCAAAGCAAGCAAAACTCCTTTCCTTTCAAGAGTGAAGCTGGAGGAAGATGATTCTCCACTGATGGTAAACAATACATTGTATAGACAATTGATTGGATGTTTATTGTATCTGACACATACTCAACCTGATCTTTGTTATACAATAAGTGTGGCTTCTAGATTCATGGATCATCCTCATGAGATCCATTGGAAAGCAGCCAAAAGGATCCTTAACTTTGTTCAGGGAACAAGGACACATGGGATCTTCTATAAGGCAAAATCTGATCTTGATTTGATTGGATTTACTGACAGTGATTGGGAAAGTGATAGCACAGATAGAAATTCCACTTCAGGGTATGTGTTCATGCTTGTATAAGGGCCAATAAGCTGGTCAAGCAAGAAACAGAGTGCCATTGCACTCTCATCTACAGAAGCTGAGTACAGAGGAGTTGTTAATGCAGCAACTCAGTGTTTATGGTTGTAGGATTTACTTGGAGAGTGTGGTTTCGAACCTGATTACTCAACTACCATCTACTATGATAACTAGAGTACCATTCAAATCTGCAAAGATCCATTTCAGAAGCAGAGAACCAGACACATTGAGATTCACATGCACTACATCAGAGAGCTTGTGCATGATGTCACCATTCACCTACTCTTATGTTCATCTTCAGAACAAGTAGCTGATATCTTCACCAAAGCATTTTGTGAGAATACCTTCAGCAATCTCAAATCACTGCTAGGGATTGCTGATCATGCTGTAAAGGCATGAGTGGAGACAAGATTCTACAATTTTGTTTTACAGTCCATGTTTAAGGGAGGATTTTCCCAAGTTGGTTTTGCCTCTTTCCTTGTTTATTTGGACATGCAGTATGTAAAGGGTGACTAAGCCTTGTTGCTAGGACCTATATTTTTAATTTAATACTCATAAATTTAGGCTTAAGGGGGGGTGTTAGAATAATCAAACCCATAGTATTACCCACTTAGACATTAATTCATTTATTTTTATCTTATTTGCCTAGTTCATGTGTCCCACCTTGTGCAAGTTGTTAATTGCCTATCCATAGAGGTCAAACTTGCCATATTTCACTCATGTAGTGCTTGGGAAAGCCTTAGGAATCAAATCTACTTTATTCCTGGCCTCCTAGGCGCCCTTCTGCTTTTTCAGTGTTTTAAGGCACATAGGAAAGCAAGACTAGGTGAGGTGAACTTGGTTTTTGCCCCTTTCATCCTCCACTCTTTCCTCCATGCAAAAGCATGTATGAGCTGACATTCCACCACTCATTAGCTTTCCCATGCTCCCTTTCCAATTTGTGAGCCTCATGACAGATTTGGGATAAGCTTTTTACACCTATGGGGGATTTGCCTATTTTGGGTAAGCCTGCTTTATGCTAGTTTTGGATGCCTCCTTATGCATTCGATCTCTTGATGTATTATATATATTCAGCAACCTATGTTATTATAGGGTTGGCTATTGTACACTCAGTTAATATAATTTTGTGTTACAGCTCCATATTCAGTCTCCATTGTTAGCAATTTTGCATGATCAATTGATAATTGTTGTGGGTAAAATTAATCTACTGCTGGCCTGAATTTCTACACCATTAGTGATAATCTCCATAGCGTGTTGTAAATTCAAACCATTTTATTATAAGTTCAATATCATATAAAATTAAATATTATAAAGTTTTTATAAATGAATTTACATTATTATTTGAGAACTTACATCCAATTTTTTACATTGTTGTAACAACAATTGAATCCTTTTTTCGACCCCTTTTGTTTGTGGAACTACTAATGTCAGAAGAATCAGTTCCTCATTTTGTTTTTCCCTGGTCTTTTGTAGCACCCTCAATGGGTTTTCAAACTCTCTAATTTCATTATCTCTCATCAACCAGGAGACCTCATTCTGTAAAGAGTTTTGAGACGCTATTTCATAAACTGAATCCCCTGTCTACAATTGAAATATAAAAAAATTGCTTAGTCTTTGAAGCAATAATGTGCGCAAACAATTATATTAACAAAAATTGTCTATCATGATAGACTCATACTATTACATCTAGGATTACCTGATGCCTAGATGAGGGTGTGGTTTGATCAACAAATGGGGACTTACTTCGATTAGCCACCTGCAAAAAAAGTACAGAACATTATCACAATGAATGCAATATGTAAAAGATAACAAATATAGAACAAAAATAAACACTATGCTACATGTTTTATATGTGTACATTTTTTAAGTTTTTAGAATGTGGAATTACATTTAGGTTTACTGGTTTCCTTGAGGCTCCAGTTGTTTGATCAATAGCTGGGGACTTTCCATGGTCAATCTGCAAAAAAGATAGACAAAATTACCATCATGAACGAAAACATAAAAACGAAAGAATACATAAAAAATTAAACATTATGCGTCACTATATACATGTTTACGATTTTAAAGTATTTGAAATGGATAATTACATTCATGTTTGGTTGTTGCCTCAATGCTGTAGTCGGCTGATCAATAGCCAGTTGGATTCCCTGATCAACACTCTGCATGGAAAATATATAATATTATATAAACGAACCTAATATACTAATGAAAATACATAACAACATATATTTATGTCCATCCTAAATTTATTACATTGGAAATATCAATGTATACCTTCTCCCTTGACTCAGGTCGACAAACATCTACGGAGATGGAGGTGCCACTAAAAGAACCCTGCATCAAAAACATACTAAAAGTTACCTAAGGAAACATGAAAAGTAGAAAATTACAATATATGCTAACAAAAAATCATATAAATGTTAAAATAATTAATAAAAGGTTGGTTAAATTGTTTGTTGTACCACAACCATACTAACCGTGTTTGTATCTACACGATTCAAATTGTAATTAATAAGGAGTTCTTCACCAGTAACTATTTATTTAATTGCACATACAAAGACACAGTTTCCTTCCCGCGACTAGAATATGCAGTTGGGTTTCTTTAGTGTAGACCCCAGTTGTGTACTATTTATAAAGCCCACAATATTACCAATTGTTTCTGGCCTTCCGTCCATGTACAATGTTGCTCCCTTATTTTGAGCTTTGTCTTTCAGTTGTATATAATTCGCTGACAACCCATATCTATGCATACTTCGTGTATATTGGACTAGGTGCATCCATTCACTGTAGTTGTAATAGGGTCCAACATACTCCATCAATTCTGTACATCTACCGTATCCAACCTTTATGCCGTCCATGCAAAACAACCCCAATCCATGCAATGAGGATGATGAAATTCTATATATCCTCTCATTCACACAAAAATTAGTGTTTATTTGAGGAAGATCCCTAGGAACCCATTGTTTCACTAGGTGTTGGTACCTTAAGGGCACGTCTATGTCTCCCATTGTCTCATCATCATAGGATCATGACCCCCCTCCTTTGAGAAAAAATTTCATGCGTTTGTTGAACTTTATTCTAATTTTCTGACATCTAGTTGATCTAGCCCTTGTAGACCTATTGGCTGTCTCACATTCCTCTATTCTTCCCAAAATCCCTTCACTGGAGGAATATAGTTCTGACAAATACCTATTTGGTTCTACCTGCACCATGGCCGATTTTTTTTTTGGCATAAGCATAGCAAAATACCAACAAAAAAACTTGGAAAGACTTATAAGCAAAAAACTTGTTAAAGAAAAAGTTTGTCAAGAATGAGTTTGGTTAATAGGTGTGGGAATTTGGTAGCCCTAAAACTTCTAATGTATGCCCCTCTTTTAGTTACATACAAGTCTCCATTCTCACTTATTGCTTGCATTTCCTTTTCCTAACATGAATTGGGTAGGCTTCATATGCTTCATATGTAAGCTTGTGCCCATTGGACTTTGGCCTTTCAACATTGTCAAGCTTGATACGATTTGTTATGCATATGCAAAAAATATAACACTGTAATTTATGCCGATATATGTCTATATAGGGCCTATAGGTTCTCGTTTAATGAACTATCTCCTTGAAAGAACATATCTTTTCATTACTCTACATTTACTTCGGATAGAAGTGATACAGAGTTGGTATGTTGGTCACTTCCATCAAAAATCATCTCTGACATGAGTTGCTTTTTCAAGGAATCTCGGTTAATCTCCTCTTCCAGAATTCTAGGTCACTTTTCCACTCTACATTGGCTCGATTATTCATTTTCCTGGCCACTCCTCTCTCCTTACTCTACACTCGTTGTTGTTGTAACCTTTACTTTTCATGGTTATAAGTTCTTTTTAGTTTTCCCATGAATGATGTTGTGATGTTGTAGGTGATTATCCATTTTACCTAATATGTTTTATGATCTTTTCCATCATTTCTAGGGTGCACATACCTGTTGTTTATGGCTTCTTAAGCTTGAAATCTCAAGGGCCTAAAAGTTCCCAGATCTCATCTAAGACCTTTTAAGAGTCATAATAACAACTATTGTTATAGGATGTTATTCTCCAAATGATACACCAAAACCATACTTATCGGTTAATATTTGTGTAGGGATGTTTTTCTGATGTCTCCCATAATTTATCATACTAATGGGATTGTGACTATCAAGTCAATGCCTTATTTGCATAGTGGCAATCCTACAACAGTACACTGGAAATTCTAAAACAATCTAATGTATGCTCTAAATTTTTTTATGTATGCCCCTCTTTAGTTGCATACAAGTCTCTATTGTCACTTATTTCTTGCATTTCCTTTTCCTAACATGTATTACAGTAGGCTCACAAAATATCATTTTATACATGGGCACTATGATATGCTCACAAATATTTATATAATGTATTATAAATGTGTGTTCCTAAAGGATTTGACAATATACATGGATGGGCACTAGGCTTGGTCACCAATGCTTTCAGGTCTCTAGAAATATGTTTGAAACATACATCACATATAGCAAGTATGATGACATGTAGAATGTTGGAGCGATTATGGTGGTTGTGTATTTGGATATGCAGGTGTTCTTATTACTGGCCTAACCCCTTTTCAAAAATAATATTTTTATATTTAATCAAGTGTGTTTCTATATACAATATAGAAACATATATAAAATATATAGAATAATCCTTGATCGATAAAAATATTACAATGAGCCTCGTGACCTAGACTCAAACTCGACCGAGCTGACTCGGCCTTTGAAACGATTCAAGTGACAAGTTTGGTACCGAACCAAGCAAGTCAGGGTATGAATCGACTGGATCGGTAACAAAATGGTCAATTCGTCCCAATCTATACTAGCTCGACCAAGTAAATATGGGACTGCACAGGTCACACACATGACACTTAAATTCAAAAAAAAATTAACCTAGAAATATAAACATCGAGACTCTAAACCTACTTCATTGTCGAGTCAATTAGATTTTTAGGATTCCTATACATCATAACACTATTTGGAGTAAAACACAACTTGCTTTGTAGGCCCTAGATGCCACCCAAGTGAAAAATAGTCAATCTATAAAGCATCCTCCAAATACAAAAAATTTCTTCACAAAATAGGGCATGAACCATGTGAACAATCTTCCAAGTGGACTAGCTTAATGAGTAACCTCCAAGAATGTAATATCTCTCATGAAATAGTGTATAAAAGAGTGTAAGCATGCTTCAAATGATGAATTTCTCCTTTGGTAGGGATGAACACTACCCTTATGCATGTGTCTCCATGGGTGAATGTTCCTCAAATAATGAGAGAAGGCCTTCCTCTAACAATAAACCGTACACCAAGGTGAATTGGCCCTCTTTAGGGCTTCCATTTTATGCACAAGGTCCCTTTATGTAGAACAAACTTGGTATTTTAGGGCCAACTGGGGTTTGTTACTTCTCCTATGCATAGGTCCAGATATTTTTAGGGTTGTTTTGTGACCTACGGTTGCAAGAAAAGCCACCAAAGACTGTTATTTGCTACTGATCTCCTTCAAGAGATTGCCGAGAATAACCTAAAGCACAATCCAACTTGGTTTATAGGGTGTGAAATTAAATGATATTTGTTTATTTAGGTTTGTTTACCCCCCCTTTGTGGAGAAAAAGCACCCATAATTCATGATACTGCTATAAATTGTTGATTAGGAGGTTGGAACAACCCTTATTTATGCCCATAATGAAGGTTTGAGGCTGTTAGAGTGCCCAAGCCTACTCTTTATGTCCATATCTGTGCCTAGAATTGTTTGTTAATGTCATTTCAACCCTCAAATTCAACCCAACATTTCTAAAAGCCTGTTTTTCCATTGTTTATCACTTTTCATAGGGCTATTCATTCCTAGAACTACCTTTTAACCCTCCAATTTGGCCCAGATTTAGAGGTAGGCTTGTTTGGTGATGGATAAGTGCACAAGGGTGCCCAAGATGCTGAAATAGGGTTGCTTCATACCCTTTTTTACTATCAAACAAGTTTGTTTGTGCCCAAAATTCATGTGGATGCTGCTATAAGGAATTTGAATGATATTTTAGGGTTACTTTCACCCACAGATTTCTCATTTTCACAGCCAGAATTGCAGAGACCGCCTCCTATTGCCATTGATCATCATCTTTTAGGGCTGTAATGTGCCTAGATACTAAAGTTGGCCTAATTATAGTTGATTTGAGATGCTTTATTGTTTGTTGTGACCTTTAGAATGCTCCCAACGTGCTCAGATTTGTCCCTTTGATGTTCATACTTGATTCTAGAGATGTTTATTCCCATAGGACTACCCAAAATTGCTCCTAGTGTGCTCATAACTGAAAATGAAAGGGCTCACTGCTGTTACACTCCATAAACAGTCCAAATTTCAAAACCAACTAAAAAATGCCTAGATTTGATTTCAAGATTACAATCATGACAACTTCACCCCTAGAGAGTGTGATTAGAATCACCAGTGGACACCCACATAAAATGGAGGGTAAAACTAAGGACCTTTTCTGATTTTGTGCTGGTTTTTATGTGTTTTTTACATGTTTGCAAATTTGTAACTGTACACAATTTTTTTTATTTGAAAGACAATATTTTGCATTTGCTAGTATGTTTTGAAATATCTTAAACCTTGTATTTTGTAGTTTGCAGCAGGATTTTGTGGTAGGTATTTTATTCATTTTGATCAAGGAATGAATCTTTTGGTTGATTAAGGATTTTAATTATTCAAAACAAGTTCATTTTTGAAAGTGACATTTGATTCCCTACCAAATATATATATATTTTAATAATGTTGGGTTTATCCAGCTCATACCTAGTGTTTCCTTGATCTTGGGGGCTTTGGAATGTTATAGCTGATTTTAACACTCCAGGTGAATCACACTTTTTATGGCCTTCCCCTATCCCGCTGCAGACTCCTTAGATCTCTTAGACCATTTTTTGTCCTTTGATGTTTCCTTGATCATCCCTAAAAACATGTGAAAAATGATACACGCGACTTTTAAACCTATAAGCACGTATATACGTGGGTTTGACCACTAAAACCGCGTACATCGGGATGTGTACAAAAACGAAATCCTTTGGAGTTTTCCTTGACATGGATCCGACTCATTTGAGTCCTGGCCTTCCCTATGTCTTGATATCGCTCAGATTCGACCTTTCATTACCCCTTTGAAAAACTATATAAGGAACTCTATGGTACATTAAAGGCATATGAGAGAATTGAGAGCAAAGAAACTATAGTCCATTGTTGCCAGAACTTATGCTTGAGTCTGCATCCCTTTGTCCCTTGGAGCACTAGTGTGTTCTTCCCAAGCTTTCATTTCTCTTGTGAGCTTGCTATTGAGAGATGGAGGATTGAAGTGGTGGAGGCCCAAGTGGGGGATTCAGTTTCTCCGGTTCGCAGACGTGCCATCAGAGGTTGTATCTATTGTAATCTCTGATTTATATTAATATAAATATTGATGTTGCTGTCGGAGAAACCACAGTATCGAAATGATTGTGTCAACGTTTCGGATCCATATCAGGATCCATCTTCAGGACAAAGTCGAAAGTGAAGAGAGTGAGAGTTATTGATAAATACTGGAGCCGAGTAGAAAATGTCTAAGGTCGGCCGTGGAGGCTAGGGTTTGCTAGGTTAAAAAAAATTTATTTTAAAATCAAGAAAGTGTGGAAAATCTATTCTTCAACCCTATTTTTCGGATAAATTAAGACAATATTAAAAGTTTTATTAAAACTTAAGGGATTAAGTGCAGGGTGAGTGCCTTTGTGGATAAGTGATCCAACTCTGCTCGAGTCTTCTTTATTTCTGCTCTCACTAGTGCTTCGCTCAATCTATCAAACGCTTTCTTGTTCCAACTACTGCACATTCTGTGCTTAATAGTGGCGAATTCAGGAATGAGTTTCTTATCCCTACATTGCTTCAAGAAGTTTAAATCGCTGGCTCTCAGTTTTATCTTTATTCTCAATCTCTCCAGAAGACGGAGTTGCTGCCAGATATCCCTTCCGTGCAGGGATGTAATTTCTGTTGCTAAATTTCTGTGGTGGTTAGTTATTGATGTTGCTGTCGGAGAAACCACAGTATTGAAATGATCGTGTCGACAGCAACATCAATAACTAACCACCACAGAAAATTAGCAACAGAAAATAGAAATATCTTTTTCTATCCAATAATGTGTGTTTGATTGAATATTTTATCCATGGGATTATTTCAAATGATTATACATTGTTGATTATATATGCTAGAATAGATCTAACACCATGATATATAGTATGCTTGTATTGTTTACTTGTTGTTGAGGAAGTAATTTATCAATTCAAGCTGAAGTTGGAAAGGTCAATGGGGATCTACTTCAACCATCCGGAATAAGGTACAAGGTTTGATCCTTTAGTGTTAGACATTTACTTTCTATTGAATATTGGAAAAACTTGATTTCTGGAGTCAAGCTGTCTGTTGTGGTACCCCAAGCCATAGGAATTTCTCTCCATAACAGAATTGGCGACTCCGCTAGAGAGTTCCTAGTAGTTTTCCTTTGGGGGTTTTTTTATCGGCATTCAATGAATTTGAATTGCTCTTTCTCTCTTGTTTTTGTGTCGGGTCTGGGGGCATGTATGCCTAGTAGTGTCTGATTGGTGTGAATTTTGTCTCAGCTTGTCTGTTTGCCTTGATTTTATGCATCTTTCTTCCTATACGTGAGTTTTTAACTCACAGTCATGTATACACACGGGTTTCTCTGCGATTTCTGCATATACACGCAGGTTTACTACGAACAATCATGTATGCCCTTAGTTTTTCCTTTTTGTGGAAGTTAAATGGTTACTGGGTGAAGTTTGATGATTGCTAAGTCTCCTTTGGCACTGCCTGAGTCTGTTTATACCTCCGTTTCTGATTAGAAACATTTTTTAGGCTAATTTTTTTTAAGAAGGTTCTTGTCATGGCATTTTCGATTTTTTGTTTGGGATTAGTGCATTAGAGTTATTTTACCTTAGTGCTTTGCTTGAGTGTTGTTTGAGTGTGCTTGCAGAGTCTAGGGGTCATAGAATCATTCTTTTGATTTTTGTATCTCATTTTATTTCAAAAAATCCAAAAACATTTGCTTATCATCATGCATTGCATTTTGCATTTTGCATTGTACTTGCACTAGATTTGCTTTGGAGTACTAGTTAGGACTTCATATAGGAAAGCTTGCATTCATCATTTGAAGAAAAATTGTGCATTTCGCATAGTAGCATACCCTATTTTCATGGACAAAATGCATTTGCATTGATTGTTAGGTGTGCATTTTACTTCATGTTGTGTCATAACACCATTAGTTGCACAATCATATCCCTATTTTGAGTAATAAAGCCAATTAAAATCAACGCTAAATTAAAATGAATTACACTCTTTTATTTTTAGGGTGCACCAACAAGCTTAGGTTTTAGGATCTTGGAATAGTTCATTGTGAGTAAATTCTCCAAGATCACTAAACAACAATATCTATGTGTCTGTCCAGGTGAGTGTGTGAAATCCTTGGTATCACTAGTGTTTCTCAGGATCCTCCTCTCAAAAGGGAGTTAAGCACAAGGCAGTGTGAGCAGTTATTGATTGGGATTACCCCTAGTAATAATTCAGTAGCTCTGGAGATATTTCCAGGATTGTATTCATATCTGGGGGCTCTTTTGAGAGTTTTGGGCTTTGCTACCCTGCCCATACGGTCAATCCCACCTGCGACTGTCTGCCTAATCATTGATTATATTGAAGTGACCTTAAAGTGGCCTTACCTAGGATATCGAGGGGGTACTTTACAGGGGTTATTCTGTGGGTGTCCCGACTAGGTTGGGGTTGGACAGCACATTCGCTTTATGCGTTGAAGCTGAGGGCCACAATAATTGGTTACGTACCTCCGCTTGTTGTGTATGGGAGTCTCAAGCCTCTCCTACGCGAGACATACCTGCTTCATTTGGGAGCTCACTTATCCAGCCCTTGTTTGCTTGCATTTGGATTTATATTTTATTAGTGATTGCTCTGTGTATGATAGCTTGCCTAGGGTTTGCATAAATAGAGTCTTTTTTATTTTTTGATTCATTATGGATTTGGGTGCGACTCCTCGCCATTCTAGTTGTTTAGCAGGACTTCGGCCTTCTACTTCTCCTCCTCCTTTGGGAGAGAGACCTAGACAGTCCAGGTGGACTACTTCACACGTTGATTCACACACCATGGAAGACCATATAGAGGATATTCCTGAACCACCTTCTCCCATTCGTGTAGACGATGGGGAGTTTACTCCTACTTATGATCCTTTACCCGACTTGGCTGATTTAGGTCCTATGATTTCTGAGATAGAAACCTTTCATGATAGACCTACTCACTCTAGGGTTGATACCCCATTGACACATTACCGGTATGGAATGCTAGAGGATGGTGAGACTCATTTTGAACCTGCAAGCACTAGCTATGGTAGTTATGGTATGTCTGGTTTTCCTACACATGATTTGGGATTTCATGTCGAATCTGACTTCGAGCCTAACACTATGCCTGGGGGCACTTTCATTCCTTACCATGTAGAGAAGTTTGGGAGCACTAGTCACATTGCACCTTCCATCCCGGTGGTGGAAGTTACATCACATATTCCTCCTAGGTCTAGGGTTAGTTATCCTATTAGGATACCAGATCCGAGATGGGTGACTATAGGGAATAATACATACATTATTACTCAGGTCCCTCTATCCTCTGTCGCTACTTCTTCAAATGTCCACCATCCACCTTATTCATGTGGTCCTTCGGGCCGAAACATTGCTACGAGTCATGTCCATACTGCGGTTACTAGACTGGTTGTGTCTCAGCTTCATGCATTGCCCATCATTTCGGGAGGTCATGCTCATACTTCTAGAGTTCACATTCCTACTTCTAGAACGTATGTTCCTACTTACAGAGTGTCCCATTGGAAATCGTATGCGATGAATTACGGAGTGTCCCATGGGACATCGCATGCGATGACTTACGGACCCTATTATGGGATGCAGTATGGACAAGGTTCTTCACCTTATGGGGGTGGGTATCAACAACCTACCTACTCTCATAATTATGGCTTCATAGCTACTACTAGTCAAGGTCCACCACACTATGGTGTTTCCACGCCACCCTATACGGGTCATACAGGAGGAAGGCACTATGGCCAAGGCCATGGTGGTAATCAGACCTATATGAATTAGGGAGCGGTCCATCGACCTCATCATCCTATGCTCCCTTTCCTCATGATGCTCAATCTTCCTGACTTGTCGATATTAACGAACGATCATGTAGCTCATGACCCGGCTTGGCCGACTATCCCTACCAAGCTTCCTTCAGACATACCTAAGTTCAAGGGAAAACCGGGAGAGGATCTGAGCGGACATGTTACTACGTTTCACCTATGGTGCTCTTCAAATTCCTTACATCAGGACTCCATCCGTTTGAGGCTATTTCAACGCACCCTTGCAGGGCCTACCACGAAATGGTATAGAGAGCTACCTATGGGAGCTTTTGCTTTGTTCGATCACCTTGCAATGACTTTTCTTAACCACTTCCAGCTGCCAGTGCGTTATGACGTTGGTATTGAACTCATGTCGACATTTCGACAAGATAAAGCCACACATATATCGGATCATATTCAAGAGTGGCGTAGACGAAAGAGGTTAATTAAAGCCTTTATACCACCAGAGTTCCTCCTTGAATGGTTCCTCAATTTGTTATTGCCATATATAGTGAAGGATGTTTCTACATCCAGAGTGCAAAATGAGGAACAAGCGATTTTTAGGGCACATGAACTGGACTTGATTTATGCTCAGTCTGGTTTGTTATATGAGATTATTCCCAATGCTCCGCGTTCCAGTTTTGACCCCAAAGTCAAACCTGGACCACACAACGATGGAATTGTGGGTTTTGCAAGTGCGAAACCTATGGATTCGGTTGCAAAAAAAGTCATTAAATTGTCAATAAACCAATATACTTCGGGAGAAGCTACGGCTTCGTCTCAACCTACCCAAACGACGAGTGTACTTTCAATGCAATCGTCGGACCAGAAGGGTAACCAGCAACCCGGATGGAATAGAAAAAGGGTAAAAATAATCATAAGGGTGGAAATAAGAATGAGAATGCTAATAGTAATGACAAGAATGGTCGTAATGCTGGTGGGGACAAGCAAGATAAACGTAAGGTTAAGTTCCCTTGCAAGTTATGTAAGGACAATCACCTCACTTACTTGTGCCCTCATATTGATGAAGCCTCGAGATTCTTGGCATAAGGACCAGCTGTGCTAACTTACCCTTTACCGCACAATCAAAATATGAACTCGAGGTCCCATGACCAGTCTGGTGGTGATCAAGATCCACCAGAGGGCAGTGGTTGTGGTTTCATTAACATGGTACGTGCCATGAAAGTTGTGACCCGTGTAAAAGATTATGGTTTGTCACAACCCAGCCCAGGCAAAGAGCCTGATTGACCAAGGTCCCCTTTGCGTATTGAGAAACCTATGGATAAACTTGAGACTACACCTCTCATTCCTAAGGGAGTCCTTAAGCATTCGAGGCATAATCCAAATTCCTGAGCCTCCCAGAACTATTTTGTTGTCGAGGATTTGGGCCACACTCCTTGTGCGATGTCTGCATTGGAAGTGCTTCAGAGTTGTCCTTCGCAAAGGAAGGTGTTGCTTTCTACCCTTGGGGTGAATGATGATGATTCTTCCTCTATGATCAAATTTGAAACCGTGGGACTTCAACCTTGCTTGCCCTACTATGTGTCTCTTTTGATTCACGTAGAATGTCTTAATATGATCGTCAAGCGCACTGTGATTGACGAAGGTGCTGCTTCTTCTATGATGTCTTTATCATGTTGGAAGGGTTTGGGTTCCCCTGAGCTATTTAAATCAGTGACCATGTTAACTGCATTCAATGGACGATCATTTAGGCTGCATGGCATCCTTCCTTCCCTTAAAGTCTGTTTGGGAGGGAAGACCGTTGCGATAGAGGTCGAGGTGGTTGATGCACCCCTTGACTACAATCTCTTGCTGGGTAGGAATTGGAAGTACAGTATGCAAGCCATTGCTTCTTCCCTGTTCTGTGTTGTATGATTTCCACATAACAGGAATATTGTAACAATTAATCAAACAACATTCAAAAATCCGTCTGTTACCGCACCTTCAGGAGCTTCGATCCCGATCGTTCAACACTCTCAGCCAGCAACTGGGAGTGTGGGTTTAGGCATGTATCCATCCCTCATGGGAAGCTTTAGTTGTCCTGCACCGATCCTTATGATAGGATCTAGTTCCGATGAGGCTTTGAAATCTACGAGATCGGTGTCTTTTCACACGAGTCATATAGAATATCCTTGGATTCTTCCTACACCGAGTACTCTAAGTGATCCCGTCGTGACAGACGTGCCGTTGCCTGCAACTATGATAGCTTATCAAGCTAATCTCAAGTGTGTTGCAGATCCTAGTCCTTCCTCTTCACAGATGGAGGAGGAGGACCCTTATGTGCTGCCAGCATGGGTAGTACAGTCTTCTCACGCACATGAATGCCTTGATATGATTTTCCCTTCAGATGAAGCGATTATTAAGGCTATGTCAGGAGTTGAGCCACCATGGGAGGAACTCCATCATAGATCGTACTTTATTCCTGAGCTTGACTACTTAGAGTGTGAGTATTTTAGGGTGGTTCTTAGTCAGAGAGTTGGTAGTCCTATGATTCCATTAAGCTCTCCTGGTTCGATGGTTGATGGAAACATGGCGAAAATATCTTCAATGATTCCTATCAACATCTCTCGCAATCCTGGCATGATAGAGAATGTCTATATTGGGGCAGAATGTTCCCATGCTGAGATTCTAGAATACACTGAGATATTTAAGGAATTCCATGATATTTTTTCTTGGTATTACGATGAGATGCTGGGTATTGACCCTCGTATTATCAAGCATGATATTAATACTTACCCCAATGCTAATCCTGTTCGACAACATTTACGTACGGTGAATCCTAGGAAAGCACCCGCGATTAAGGCAGAGATAGAGAAGCTGTTGAAAGCCAGTTTCATATATCCTATTCCCTTAACGGAGTGGGTTTCAAACCTTGTTCCGGTGGATAAGAAGCAGGGAGCGATCCACATATGTACTGATTTCCACGATTTGAATCGTGCATGTCCTAAGGACAAT
This sequence comes from Pseudotsuga menziesii, assembly GCA_001517045.1. Lineage (NCBI taxonomy): Eukaryota > Viridiplantae > Streptophyta > Pinopsida > Pinales > Pinaceae > Pseudotsuga > Pseudotsuga menziesii. The sequence continues at coordinate 11,682 of LPNX010961851.1, read as the reverse complement.
TTCCCCACACCATTTATTGATCAGATTTTGGATGAGTGTGTGGGTAGCGAGGTTTTTTCCTTCATGGATGGATTTTTCAGACATAATCAGATACAAATTAAACCCAAGGACCAATAAGACTACATTTATTTGTCCTTGGGGAATGTTTTCATATCGTAAAATGCCTTTCGGCCTTAAAAACACTGGAGTTACATTTCAGCGGGAAATGACCTTGATCTTCCATGATCTCAAGTCAATTATCGAAGTATTTTTGGATGACCTTGCTACTCATTCTAGTATGAGAATGCATCATCCCTATCACTTGATATTGGTATTCGAAAGGTGCCGACACTATTTGGTTAGATTAAATCCTCATAAGTGCATCTTTTGTGTGAAGTCAGGTCGTTTGTTACGATTCATCGTTTCTAAAGAGGGTATAAGAGTCGACCCTTTGAAGGTTAAGGCAATACTTCAGTTGTCTCCCTTGAATAATATTCATCATCTTCAGTGTTTGCAAGGCATGGAAAACTTCTTACAAAGATTTGTTGTCAACTTTGCCAATTTGACTAGAGGCTTCATGCGTCTATTGAAGAAGCACACCCCCTTTTATTGGGATGAGTAAGCCCAGGATTCCTTTGATGCACTCAAGCGAGCCCTAGCATTGGCCTTGGTGATTAGTCCCCTGGACTATAGCCGTGATTTTCTATTATATGTGGCCGTGTCATTAGAGATGATTGGTATGGTTTTGGTTCAATAGGATGAGGAGCTCCAAGAGCATGTCATATATTATCTGAGTTGGAACCTTATTGACATAAATATTCATTATTCTCATGTCGAGAAGCTTGCTTTAGCTACTGTACATGCGGTTCAGCGTTTGAGACATTATATTCTCCTTCGCTAGACCTTTGTTGTAGCCCATGTCAATCCATTTCAATTCATCCTCACCTGAAGGATGATTGGGGGAAAATATAATAAATGGATTGTCATTCTGCAAGAATTCGATCTCGAGTTTGTTTCAGCAAAATCGAAGAATTCTTTAATTTTTGGAAAGATTATATCGGATTTCCCGAGCAAGGCCAAGGAGTTGGTTTGTGAAGATACATTTGTCGATGAACACATCTTCTTAATCTCAACTTTAGACGCATGGTACGGGGATATCATAATATATTTACAAACATTGAAGACCCCTACTCACCTCTTACGAGATGAACGATGACGATTATGTCACGTCTCTAAGAACTACCTCATAGTGGATAACACTTTGTACCGTCGTGGGGTAGATTCCATTTTACAACATTGTTTAACTCATGAAGAGGCTGAGGTAGTGCTGAATGATTGCCACGGAGGGGCGTGTGGTGGTCATTTATCTGGGCTTTCTACAGCTCAAAATATTTTAAGAGCGGGTTATTTCTGGCCATCGATCATTAAGGATTGTGTTGATGCGGTCAAGAGGTCCCACCCTTGCCAGGTGTTTGCACATAATATGTGCTCAAAACCTGCCCCATTACATCCCATTATCACTGCCGGTCCCTTCACTAAGTGGGGGCTCATTTTTATGGATTGCAACCCAGCTTTGGCTAGGGGGAACCATCATATTATAGTGGCTATTGATTACTTCATGAAATGGGCTGAGGCTATGCCTACAGAAAAATCCAACAGTGAGACAGCCACTCACTTCGTATTCAACCAAATTATTACTTGGTTTAGGATTCCAAAAGAGCTTGTCACTGACCATGCCTCACACTTTCAGAACCGTATGATGGAAGAGTTGGCATCGAAGTTAGGGTATAAGAAAGAGCATTCCTCTTCTTACTACCCTCAAGGAAATGGATAGGTGGAAGCAGTGAATAAATCACTCAAATCCATTCTCCAACAAACCATCACACAAATCGAGAATAATTGGCACATCATGTTATATCCCGCTTTGTGGGCATATCGAACCGCTATTAAGACCGCCACTAGTTTTTCTCCATATCAACTTGTACATGGAGTGGAGTCGATATTGTCGATTGAATGCGAGATTCCTTTTTTGAAGCTAGCTGTAGAACTCTTACCAAACACTTCACCATTAGAGGAGTGTTTGGTTCACCTTGAGCAACTTGATGAGTGGTGTCAGGATGCCTTGGTGGCTCTAGAAGTCAATAAACATCACGTAAAGGTCCAGTACGATAAGTCTGTCTGTCCAAGGATATTTAGTGAAGGAGACTTGGTTCTTTTGTGGGATCAACCAAAAGAACCCTTGGGGGTAGGGAAATTTAATCCTATGTGGAGGGGTCCTTACGTGGTCAAGCGTGTGTTAGAGTTAGTGGATTATGAAGGAACGGCCTTGGCGGAGCCTAGAAATGGGCTCTATATCAAGAGATACTATGCATGATCTTCAGCCAAGGCTACTTATTTTATATTATTGTACAGTTTTGCATAGTTAGGTATTTTTCTTATCATGATCAGGTTTGTGATTAGTTTCCATTTCTTTTGGCAGATGTCAATCGAATATTCCACCTACATAGGATCCACGGATGGTGCGATCTGTCACACTCAACACTCAACCCCTGCTGCTTGGGTGATTTATACTCCTATGGGTCAGGTACTGTCTTCAATAGGTGTATGTCTACGGCCATCTTTCAACAATGTTGCTGAATATAGTGTCATTATTGAGCTTCTACAGGATGCCATTTCACATGGAGTTCTCTCTCTTGAGGTACATCTTGATTCGGAGTTAGTAGTGTCATATCTTAATGGTTTGTACCATGTTAGAGATCCGATGTTATTGAGAATATTCTTATGGGTGAGATTGTTAGAACAACAATTTGAGAATATAACATATATACACATTTCAAGAATTAATAATGAAGTTGCTGACTCATATGCTAACTACGTGTTAGATTGGCATTTGTTTCATTCACAGTAAATTCATCACAAACACAATTTTTACACATGTAAATAAATAAACCAATCACCACAAAAAAAATTATATCTAAAAGCTAAAATGTGATAATACATAGTGTCATGATACAAAGTTGGGGCTTTCAAGCCACCAACATATAATACACGGTAATACAAAATGTATAGACTCCTAGGTATCTAATCCTATCGAGGAGGAGGAGGGTGGAAGGTCACTACGTCTCTAGCTAGCCGTCGGAATAATCGCACCCATGCATGTGGTACACCCACCACCTACCACTGCATAGCCTCAGGAAAGTCCTTGACTTGCGCCATGGGAACCCTATGTGTCAGTCTCACAAAATTGGTATGAATGCTCTGGAGCATCCACTCCGTATCCACACCCGTGATATCATCTCCTCTTCCCCTCTGTCTGTGATGAGGGAAGCCTTCTGGCCACCATGGTCCCACATTTGCACACAAATGGTAGATGTCACTATTTATTATCACGTAAAAATATGTCTTTTTGATTCATATAATCAGAAAACACAAAAAATTTAAATAACTCAAAAAATTTAAAAAAGAGAGAGGTTCAAGATTCGTTACCTATATCGCCATATGATGATCCTGGTGGTAGAAGCATGTCTGGGTCCCCTCGAAAATCTATCCCCGCATAGGGGTAGTCATCGATGGCAACTATCTATCATTGCCACCATGGAAAGAAGTCAGCTGGATATGGGTTGACCACCCTACCACCCCCCAGTCTGAGCATCGCATCTTCCCAACACCATTGGGCTGTATCTCGAACCCCGTGAAGTGGAACGTCTACTCTGGGGCTCAATCCTAGAACACACTCAAAGAAAAACGTGCTCAGTATACTGCTGAACCTGAAGTTCCATAATATACCTACCTTACACTCACTGAGCTAATGTTTCATGTTTCTCAGTAGTGTAGTGCTCTAGTCATAAATCATGGGTCTCATGCACTCCACTACATAGAACATCAGAGGCCGCGAGGCCTGGTGGAGTGATGCCAATCCTGCTATCCTACCCAATGTCAATAGTATGGACTTTAGGCCCAGTACTTGTATAGCATTGGTAGGGACCTGACTCCCCACCTTCTCTATGTCTGGATAGCAGTACACCGTAATGTACTCGTCGATAGTCAGGCCACCTCCTGGCCAACCACGAGAATGAAGGTTCACTACTTCCCCTCATCTAGAAAGCCAAGTAATGAAGTATATGTCCTCCACCTCTATAGTGAGGGACATCCCATCTATCTGGAAGGAATTAGAGTCTGGATCCCAGTAATCCACTAGCATCTGTAATAGTCTTGGTTTGGCCCTCAAACCACTAAGACACCAAAACTTGTAGATTCTGCATGCACATAGAGCTTGTTGAGCCATTAGGTCGGCCCTTACTGCTTCCTCTACCTCACCATGTTCACGTTCTCTCCACTTTAGGACCATCCTGCACAAGAAATTTCCAATTTTCCCATTAGATTATTGAAAAAACCTTATGCACGGCCTCATACACGTCTGTTTTAAAAACAACCACGTATGTACGTGGGTTTGGGGGCATTTTCTACATATATCTAGCCCTATACACGGAAAACCCTCGATTTTCGCATGGGCCATAGCGCCCATTTTAGTTTGGCCTAGAAAGATTAATTGACCATGGAATTTTATAAGAATTGCATCAAAATGAAAGAGAAGAGAATGGGTAAATACATGGAAGAAACGGTAGTGGATTCCGCCGGCTGGATCCCCTAGAATTCGCTGTTGAAAATCTAAGCTCAAATGGGTAAAAGTTTCAAATGTTTTATAATATTTTGAATTGTTTACTATTTATATAAAATTTTCAAATATTTGAAAATTTTTACCCCCTTTCCTATAGTTTTGACATTTTCTAACCATTTTGGACCGTTTTTGACATAATTCATGATGTAGAGGACCTTTTTCAGTGCCATTTTAGCTGTTGGATTGACCCGTTCGTGCCGATCTTAGGTATCATGTCTAAAATAGCATATAGGTTAGGTTTCATCACTGTTTGCATTTTTCATAACCTTATGACCATCTCATCATGACCTTAGGTATGAACCCACTCTATTATGTCACAGAACCTTCTTGTTGTTTTAGAAGTGGCATGATATGAGTGGTAGAGCTTCACCTTACATGGGTACCTTAGTTAGCGCCTTATTTGAATTTGGTACCCATGCTGATATTTTCTCCTTTAGGGTGTGGGAGTCCATTGTATAGTACTTCCATGACATTTTGCAAGAGCCTCATACTCCTCTTGATCTTTTGCTAGCCTATTTCCCTCAGGACTCCCTCATGTCAAGTTGTGAATGCATTATCATGAGCTTTTCCTACCTTATTGAGCTTTATGTTGGCTCCCATGACATTGCGTTTCAGCCATATAGTCCGAGCTTGCCTCATGTCTAGCCATGCAGAGCCATTTTTTATATCCTTCGCAGCTCGTTTCCCTTTTTACCGGGAGGGGATTTTCCCCCGAGTGTCAATATCCTACACATGTATCCTTGCATTGAGCATAGGTATGTTCCACTTCTTTTAACTAGTTTGTTTTCCCTTATGACACTTGTCTCCTCCTAGTTTTTAACTATAAATCCATTTTATTCTTTTTCAAGATTTTTAAATAACTGAAAAAGTCCAAAAAAAAAATCAAAAAACCAAAAAGCCAGACAAGTAAAGATGTTATCTGTGGCAGCCGTCAAGTCATGTTGCCTTCGAACAAAGCACTATATATCACATCCATTGGTTGGGTTATAGTTTGACTTTAGGAGTTGTACTCATTTATCTGAGTTTATCTCCACCGACTGGTTAAGCTTCCAGTCCCTATGGAGCCTCTGTCGATGCCTCCTATGTCACAAAGATGTCCCAATTTTTATATCAAGTCTATGCTACCTCTATTCAGTCACCATATCTCATTAGGCTCTTATTCGAAGGAAGTTGAAGCTTGAGTCGGCCATTCCTTAGTTATCCTGACATTGCATGTCGGCCATTCCCGGTACAGTTACTGGTTCATGCACCTTATGATTGAGTCCTTCTACATTATACAACTTTGCTGAGTACCTCGTGTTGGATGATGGGGGATGCCTTAATGCCCTCCTTCCAGCGGATTCCATCCCATCGACTCCAGATCATTTATTCTGGGATTGGAATCTAAAGTCATTTTGAGTGCCTTGAGACTTGCAGTCATCAGTGGCAGGTTCTCTTGCCATCGACAGTATTTGGGAATACATTAATGTCCCCTGATCGATGGATTCTCTCAAGTGTTTGACCTGAACACATTTATTCACACTTTTTAGTTTGCACTCTAGTAACTTGATTCCCATTTTCATTATCAGTGGGTGATCTCGCATCTGTTAACGGTATACATCAATGACTGGTAATCAGACGATGGACTACTATGTTCGACCTCGACACCTCTATTCACATAGTAGGACATGTACTCATAGCGGTTTGTGTAGAAGACTTTCCAGATGGGTGGCATCTCTTATATGCTACCTCCTTGATCGTGCCATTGTTCATGAGATTTCAGCTCTCGTGACTTGATTCTAGTATATGTCAGACATTTCTAGCCGTTATGGAGATCTTGATCTGTTATATATCTTCAGCCATTATGGAGATCATGGTACTTTTGTATATCTTCATCATGGAGATTCTAATTTATGTATATTGTACGTGGAGATGACCACTTATGTGATATCTTGTATCATGCCTATTCATGGCCATTGTACTCTTATGTATCTGGGACTGCTATATGTATTTGCAGTTATATGCAGAGTTGTATTATTGTACTATGCTGATTGGGTGACTGGTCTTCCATTTGGGATCCTTCATCACTCCACTTCTGGGATGGACTTATAATGTATTTCGGCCATCGTATGACCCCTCTGACCTCACACATTAGGGGGCATCTGTTATAGCTGATTTTACCACTCCAGGTGAATCACACTTTGTATGGCCTTCCCCTATCCCGCTGCAGACTCCTTAGACCCCTTGGACCATTTTTTGTCCTCTGATGTTTCCTTGATCATCCCTAAAAAAATGTGAAAAATGATACACGTGACTTTTAAACCTATAAGCATGTATAAATGTAGGTTTGACCACTAAAACCGTGTACATCGATATGTGTACAAAATCCAAATCCTTTTGGAGTTTTCCTTGACATGGATCCGACTCATTTGATTCCTGACCTTCCCTATGCCTTGAGATCACTCGTATTCGACCTTTCATTACCCCTTTGAAAAGCTATATAAGGAACTCTATGGTACATTGAAGGAATATGAGAGAATTGAGAGAAAAGAAACTATAGTCCATTGTTTCTGAAACTTATGCTTGAGTCTGCATCCCTTTGTCCCTTGGAGCACTTGTGTGTTCTTCCCAAGCTTGCATTTCACTTGTGATCTTTCTATCGAGAGATGGAGGATTGAAGTGGTGGAGGCCCAAGTGGGGGATTCAGCTTCTTCGGTTCGCATACGTGCCGTAAGAGGTTGTATCTATTGTAATATCCGATTTATATTAATAGAAATATCTTTTCCTGTCGAATAATGTGTGTTTGAATGAATATTTTATCCATGGGATTATTTCAAATGCTTATACATTGTTGATTATATATGCTAGAATAGATATAACACCATGATATATAGTATGCTTGTATTGTTTACTTGTTGTTGAGGAAGTAATTTATCAATTCAAGCTGAAGTTGGAAAGATCAATGGGGATCTACTTCAACTGTCCGAAATAAGGCACAAGGTTTGATCCTTTAGTGTTAGACATTTAATTTCTATTGCATATTGGAAAAGATTGATTTCTGGAGTCAAGCTATCTGTTGTGGTACCCCAAGCCATAGGAATTTCTCTTCGTAACATGGAGTGGGTATGAAACATTCCTAAATGTATAGGTATGACGGTGGGTACATGGAAATGTATAGGGATATTTTTCGGCAGGTTTGAACCATTCCGAGTTGGCATTTCATGGTTTAGGTAGCTCTTTCAAACATCCAACATGTCATCTATGTATATAGTTTCACTGTCAGTGCAATGATTCTTCCCAATGTTTGACAATTTCCCTATGATTTCCATTCGATGATTTCCTTCTATAAACCACTATTGTGGTTTCATCATTGCTCCCATTCAAGAACAAAAAGATAGACATGACTTCTCTCCCTATATTAAGTCCACGTGCACATAATGACTAGATTTGGTACTTCCTAACTTTTTAGTATTCCTTTTGACAACAAAAGTGAAGCATGAAACAATATCCTTACTTTCAGCATCTTGGATAGCTGATGGATTTGATTGAACTGTATAAGTACTTTGTTCCCAAAGTAAATATTTTGATACCTACGAATGAAGGGGAGCGAGGTGAATGGTTGAAGGACACCAATGGAGGATGAATTGATGCCTTGTTCTGCCTACCCAAAGGTCATTTTATAATGAATATTACCCCTAACTTATCATTGATTTGTAGTATTCTATTCTTCACCCATACTGCTCTAAGAAACACAGTTTTATGCCGATCTAGTATGTATCTTCATGTCACAAATAGGTACCACCACAATAATGGAAGAAATCAAACCAAATTCTATAGGAATTCTTGGAGGCATATTTCCTAGTGGTAACCTACGACAATATATATATATATATATATATATATATATATATATATATATATATAATCCATGGTGGTGAAGAGCAAACATTTCCAGATCTGCTACTTGGCACATTCAAGAATGAAAAGAATGTTTTAAATACATTTATATCAGTTTGTAATATTTACTGATTTATTCCTTTTAGCTTGTCATGATGATGCTTGTTTCCCCATATTAATTTTCAACCCTAAGGCAATGCTAAGTTGTTTTCCCATACTAATTTTCAACCCTAAGGAAACCCTAAGGAAATCCCATAGTATAAAGAACCAAAAAAGGCTATTCTGCACAAATCAAAAGGCTCTTAAATTAACTATATCATACCTTCCTCAATGATTTGATGAAACCAAGGGGATGGAAGAAGGGTAAGGAAACATCAAATATCACTCACACCAGGGAGTAATTCTAAAGCTAACCAACTTTCTAAACCACAAAGTTCATCTTATCATGTTAATTGTAAGAGGGGAAAAAAAATTAGACACGGTGAAAATTGACATAAAATGTTCAAATAAAAAATGGAGGGCATCAAAATACCTAGTACTTGCTTCAATACCGAAAGCATAAACCATAAGATTCATGATTGTCCATTAATGGCCAAGTATTACCTAACTCAATTTCCAGTGAACTAAGCACCTCAAAGTCAAATCATGATATTGGGCCAATTTTATTATAAATTCCAAGAAGCAACCGATAGAGCAACCAAACATCCACTCTACAGGATCTCCAAGAACTAATATTGTTCAAGTGAAGGATGTATGCAGACTGTTACAGACACTATATCTCTATTCATTCGATTTCCTACAAAGTGTTGTAGCTTGCTTAGTGCTCCTCTCTGTTTATCATTTACATTCAACTTCACGGTGAAATCAACAAGTCTAGGAAAATCTTCTTGTACATCGCCTTTCCAGTAATGGACAAATACTGATGTTGAGTTCTTGGAGATCCTCTATAGTGGATGTTTTAAACTCTTCAGTGCTACTCTATAGTGCATAACCCAACACTGCAGAGGCATATTTCCTAGTGGTAACCTACAACAATCATATATATATATCTAATCCATGTTGTTGAAGAGCGGACATTTCTAGATCTACTACTTGGCACATTCAGGAATGATTTTTTTTTTAAAATACATTTATATCAGTATGTAATATTTGCTTATTTATTCCTTTTATCTTGTCATGATGATGCTTGTTTTCCCATATTAATTTTCAACCCTAAGGAAACTCTAATTTGTTTTCCCATACTAATTTTCAACCCTAAGGCAACCCTAAGGAAATCCCATAGTAGAAAGAACCAAAAAAGACTATTCCGCAGAAATCAAAAGGCTCTTAAATTTAATATATCATGCCTTCCTCAATGATTTGCTGAAACCAAGGGCATGGAAAAAGGGAAAGGAAACATCAAACATCACTCACACTAGGGATTAATTCTAAAGCTAACCAACTATCTAAACCACAAAGGTCATCTTATCGTGTATTTGGGATGATTTCTTTGTCTCGTCTCCTTACCCTTGTAACAAGGTCCTGGGAGTATCTTCTTTTAAGACTAATAGGAACAATGAGAGATTGGGTTTCATTGTTTAAATGTAATGTTGGATTTTGAATGAAACATAGAGTAAAGCTTATATTAGTTTGTGCATTATTTTTTGATTGAGATAGTGTATCTTATCTGTGAATGGTTTACTAACATGTCCATACCAACATGACTAATTAGTTTTCTTACAGTTTCCTTTACCCATGAAATGGTTGTTTCAATATTGTTTTACCAATGGCATGCCCAAATAAACCAAGAAATACTTTTTATGCATAAAAATTTCCTCCAATATAACCCATATTTTCCCTTTAGATCTTGTTACACCTTATATTATGAGGAAAAGAGCCCCAAAATTCATATTGCTACTCTTGTCTAGATTCACACCCATAACTACTTAAAGGCATGTTCTATGTTGCAGGAGGGCATGGAAAGTCCTTAATTGTTCCCAAAACTGAAAATGACACTACTACATTTTGACCAAAAATCCGACGGCCGTCATGTCGTATTTTCGACACTTTTCTGTCGCATGTACGACACTTTGATTTTTTTTTAAGCGTCGTAAACTTGTCGTCAGTTAGCCGACACTTAAATAACTGTCGCTTAAGCGACACCTATGTAACCGTTGCTTAAATGTAAACCGTCGCTTAAGCGACAGAATATTTTAGACGGTAGAAAAAAAAAATTTAAAAAGCCTTCATAACCGTCGCTTAAGCGACGAATATCAACGTAATGCGTCGGATATGCGACACTTACAACCGTCGGATAAGCAACGGAGATCCAAAAAAGGCGTCGTAAAAGCGACGGTTAGCTAATATTTAAAAAAAAAAACACTTCATAAAAGCTTGAAAAACCGTCGGACAAGCGACGGATATAACCATTAACCGTCGCTTAAGCGACAAGTAGAACCGTCTCTTAAGCGACGCTTGTTAAAAAAAATTAAAAAAAAAATTAAAATTCATTGACCAGGGTTTTATGCGTTCGGTTTCCAGCTTATTTAAAAAAAAAATTATAGGCCATTTCCCTAATTTTGTATCATTGATTGAAATATCTCATGAAAAAAACGAAATCCATGTGTGTAAAGGAAGCTCTTCGTTTATATCTCTGTATTTATGAAAGTTTAAGTTATCTCGCATTGTGCCCTTACTTTGTCTCACGAGACGTTGTATTTCTAGACATATTACTTCATCTAGAGATTTGTAATGGAGATAAGGTAGCTGGAAAATTTTCAATGGGGGAATCGTGTTCCACTCTCCAAATAGTTTGTTGCATTAAGATTTGTGGTGGATGGTTTAGCTTAATTGGTAATAACTTCCATTAACATGGTCAATACTATTGTTTATGTTTCCTCAACTTGTGAACACCAGATGCACATTGCTCTGCAACACCCATTAGCGTGAATCTTAGCCTGAGACCGAGGCTGAAGAAGAAGCCATCCGAGAGTACTGTGAAGAAGTGGAGAAGGAATGGGATGTGAAAAGAGACTTGATGGAGTGAGCAAGGGAAGAGGAAATGGCTGACTTCACTTGCCCTCTCTTGGGGATATGCCTGGGTTTAGAAGGCATACTTATCAGAGAGAAGGGAATGTTAGGATGGACTGCAAATGATGATTCACATTTCC
>LPNX010961828.1:568473-639117 GCA_001517045.1 Pseudotsuga menziesii | reverse complement strand
TATGTGACTTGAAATTGCCTTGCATTTTTTACCATATTTCAAGTGATAATCTTTTTAGCTTTTTAATTAGCAGAGAGGATAATGTAGTGATTTTGAGATTTCCTTATAAACAATTTCTAATGTCATATGCATTAAAATGTGATGCCAGATGTTCATTTGGATAGTAAAATTCTTATAATAGACATGTCATTTATATACTTCTGCTCTTATGATGGGTGTTACATCTGTAAATATGCAGCTTCATCAACAATGTGAAGACAAAAGTGTTTTGCACTATATATACTACTCCTTAGCCAGGATTTTGTCAGATAATGGTTCTCAGGGTTTAAGTGCTGGTGGTGGAATACCCACACCTAATTGGGATGTTGTTGCTAACCTGGATGCTGCAGGAGGGGTGACAAGGGAAGATGTGGTACCTCATATTATTCAACAGCTGGGTGCAGAAGCATCAAATGCTGATGTGGAAGGTATGCTTCTCCTTTCATGAAGTGGGATAAAGTACATTTCAACTTGGTTTTCTGTGCATTTCATACCTTGAAGATGATTGCAGTTTAGTTAGAGTTGTTGGAAGAATGAAGGAGAACCATGTAGAGTCTAGTCAGTTTCTTAAGTTTTGCTTAGGCTATTTCTCTACTGAAGGTGTTTGACATAGTCGTTTCTCATTGTGCTCTCTGGTAACTACTGCCGATGTTTATGCCATATGTCAATACCCAATGAATAACTTTGGATTATATAAGAAACTTTAACGTTTTCTAGAATCCTTTGAATTCTCTAGAATCTAACACTTTGAGACTGTATTTATAGCCGGATCCCTATGATATGTGGGGTTTTCTTCTTATTATTTTAGCTTGAGTTTCTCTTTACTATTCTTTGGCGATGACTTATGCACTCTCCTATCGCTCATTTTGGCAGGTTTTACTTTCCAGTCCCATTGACCTAGTTTGGTCATTTGTAGACATCAATATAATTGGATTTGATTTGATTTTCTTACAAAAATATCCTATAAAAATGCTCTTTAATCCACTTTAGAAGAAACATATCTACTGATAGATCATTATGGATATCAATGAGGGATATTACAATGGATGGATGAACCATACTTTATGGCTTCAATTTTTTAACAGGACAGTCACATACTTCAGATGTCTAAGCTTGCAAGAGTTTACATTTGTTGAAATTGTAATGACCTAGGTCTTACAACAAAGTGGAAGAATGAAAGAGAGCGAGAATTTCTCCTTGAATGTTGTTCCTCTTTGCATTACTCTTGTTACAACTCAAACTAGTATTTGTTCCTCTTTGCACTACTCCCAAACATAGTTTCAAAAGTAGTGCTCCCAAAGAAAATTGGTCCAATGAGTGATGAAGGAATCCTAGATCACATCGTAGGTCTCCTCATAGACCAAATGACCTCAAAATGTGCATAGATCACCTCCAAGAGTGAACGCTAAGCCAACGAAAGCATGCCAAGTGTGGAAGAGATACTCCAATTTTGAACTCCCTCCAAGAAATCCTCAAAAACTATGCCAAGAGTCCTCCAAAGCTGGATGCTATCTCCTAAATGGCATAAATGATGAGTGGATCCTCTCCAAAGTGAATGCCCCCATAGATAAGGCCTCCAAGGGATGGACGCTCCTCCAAATATGGCAAGAGATGACATGTAGATCTCCTCTAGAGTGAATGCTAGCTCCAACTAAGCATCACACATAAACAAGGCACCTCCAAATGGTGGAATGCTCCATCACATAAGCATGTGATGATGTGCAACAATGCTCCAAAATGTCCAACTATTACCCATCAAAAAGGTGTGCTACAAACCCTCAAAAGGTGGACGTTCCATCATGTAAGGCATAAAATGAGTCTCCAAAATGAATGCTCCATGAAAATTAAGTGAAAGATGATGTAAGGGCCACTAGTGAGACTCCTAAAGTGAATGCTCTAACATACCAAACCCCAAAAAGGTGAGCATTCCATCACACCTGTTAACAGCTGAAAGGTTAATAATAAAAAAATTAGTAGGCTTTATTTGTTGTAGGATTTTTTTTAATTTTCAAATACCTTTTAGAAAATTTTGTTTAAGAGTAGTCACAGGCTTTATTTGTTTTAGGTACAAGTACAACCTTAGAGTCTTCAACTGATCTGTAGTAAAGTTTGTACAACACTGAAAACGGGCTTCTTATGTCACTGTTTTTATTGTGCAAAAAGTTGATGTTATTGGAATTTGTAATGTTCTTTCTGTTTGAATCTATCTTCAACTATCTTTGATCTCATTGAAGCCATGCTGGCCCTAAATATATAAAATGCTATGTCGTGCAATTTAGATCATGTGACAGATATTATTCCCACAGTCCTAGCACAAACATGATGTGGCGACACTGTGTTACTTTTTATTGGCCATTGCACAGGACTCCACTGATTGGCTATAGCCTATCATTCTTTCATTCCCAGAAGAAAGATAGTGACAAGGACTAGCAGCAGATATCTTGTTGTAGTTGCCACGCTTTTCAAAGATTTTCCACCAAAATAGTTGGAAAATGCATCCTTGTAAGTTTCCTACTAGAAGAAAAGGCAAGTTATTCATTGTGGCATATTGAGTCACTATTTTGTTTAATTATCATTGTTGATCCTGCTGAAAAGTTGGTTCTAGAGTCATTTTTCCTAGTTTTTATTTTTAATGTGATTCAGTATGCTACCGCAGGCAGGCCTGTACTTTTATCCTGTAAAATTGGATTCATGTACTTTTTTCCAGTCCCATTGGCCATTTTCTATCAGCGGATATCTAAATATTAAATTTAAATTTAAATATTGTGTGCTGTGCACATAGGTCCTATTGAAGACCTTTATGCATGATTTTCCTATTTTGTATAGGTCGGTATTGAACACTGCTGCTGTCAACATAAATAAGTAAACTTGCTTCCCCACAAAAAAACTAAATTCTCAGTATCATTGTAGATCTGGTGGATGCTAACTGAAAGTGTTAAATGCCCACTGAAATTGGCTGCTAACTCAACACTAACTGAAGTTTTAAGTGCTCAAAACCTAAAACTAGAACTTAAACTCAACTTCTGCATGGTTTGTTTAAAGATGGGTAAAAGACAATGTTTATGTTTTGACTGCGCTCCTTTTTCATGCTACACTAGCCAATGTGCCCCCTTCTTTTGCAATATACTGTAGAGTCTATCCATATATAAGAAGTGTTCTGCACATGTTGTTTATGAACACCATAACAAGTGCTTCTATCATTTGCATGTACATTGACCTTGAAACCCTGTGCACCTTTGCTGCTGTGACTCAGGCCCAGGAAAGGAATATATTCACAGAAATTAACTTAATGCAACATGCCTTCTCTCTCACAATATTGACAAAAAATTCCTCAACGTTGCTCACCTATCTTCACAGCTTCGAAACACAGGAAGAAACACTAGTTTCAGCTGGTTTGTTCACTAAAATTTTGACTGCATATTCTTCATAGGACAGAGCATTACAGCCCATCCGTTGAGTGTTACTATTTCTCCTTGAAAAAGTAACAATGCCATTGGATGATGCGAACAGATATGTGATGCTTCCTATGATATACAGCATAGGATTGTATAGTGACCATTACATGAATTTTATACAACATAACCTAGATACAATATATGGATTTTATGTAGTTCCTGTAACATATAAACATGAAACCAATTTTCAGATGTTTAGAAAACAATTTTCAATAACATCAACGAATGAGCATAACAGCCAATCAGATTGGCAGGACCCCAAGCAGATGGACACCACTTCCAAGACAAATCTCCAAGAAGACAAATCTCAAAGCCAGCTAGAACAAAATTTCTATAAGACAAATCTCAAAGCCAGCCACCATGGAGCAAATCATATGTAATTTGTGAATATGTTTTGACAGCGGCTTATGGTAATTGACCCTTGTTTAGGGAGAATCGATGATTTTGTCTAGAGATTTAAAATAAGAATATTATATGTATTTTGTAAATATGTTTTGACAACAACTTATGGTAATTGACCCTTGTTTAGGGGCAATTAATGATATTGTCTAGAGATTTAAAACAAGAATATGCTTGGTGGTTTCCTGTAGTGCTTTACCTATTTATAGGAGTGTACAATGAGAAAAGTGTTGCAACAAGAATGGTAGTGAAGGGTTTCGGGTTTTTTTACAAGTATAGATTAGGAAACTGAGTTGAGCCATAAGTAGGTAGGATAATACGAGCTTGAGTTAGAAACCATATCTCCTCAAGAAATCTTTTCTTCTACTTACTAAGACTGAGTTCTATGATATTTTATGGATTCTGTGGTGCTACATCTTTAAAATTAGTTGCTAGCATGGTTGTAGAACAATGATAATCTGCAATTCCTCTATTATGGTTATAAAAAATGTTGGTTAGTGCTGGCACTTGTGCTACAAAAGTTACGTCTATTGAAACACGACTGTTCACTCTCAATTGGTGACAAATTTCACGTCTGTTAAGTTTTTCAGAGATTCCATCCATTATATTAGCAGAGTACTGGTTAAATGCATAAAATGCAAGATTTCGCATGGTGCTATTTATGATAGTCAAATATCTATTTCTTGACTTTGATTGATTTCTGCTTGCTCTTTTTCACATACGCTATCACATATTCAGATGCTTACAAGTTGGGCACAGACGTGAAAGTTTGTGTAAGCCAGTGTGCATGTGTAGCTCCTGTAGTGTACAAGCATGAAAGTAATTTTCAATCATAGCACTGCCAAGTTTTCAATACATCTCTCATACTGTTGGTGTTGTCCATCCATTAGAACAACTTTATATATATACAAATCTCAAAGCCAATTACACTTGGGAAAATATTATGTCTTTCGTCAATAAGCTTAGACAGAGGCGGTATGGTAATTGACCCTTGCTTATCAGGGCCAGCCAATGATTTTGTATTGGGATTTAAAATAGACATGTGGTTGGTGGTTCCTTGTAGCTCTTTGCCTATTTATAGGCTCTTGGTGGTTTACTATACCACTTTGCCTATTTATAGGTGCGTATATTAACAATAGTGTTGCAATGAGAATATAGAGAACTCATTTGTATTTTCTTTTTAAAAACAGCTATGGCCGTCGCTTAACCGACGACATGATTTTTTTTATTTTTATTTTTAAATTGCCTACCGTCACTTAACCGACGGCCATTCTGTCGCATTTCAGACGCTTACCTTTTGACTACCATCGCTTAACCGACAACATGAAGATTAATTTTTTTTTTTTTTTAAAAGGACTACCGTCGCTTCACCGACGGAAATTCTGTTTCCTTTCTGACGCTTACATTTTATAGTCGTCGATTCACCGACGGAATGAAGGTTAATTTAATTTCAAAAAAATGACTACCATCGTTTTCTTCGACGGCCATTCCGTCGCCTAACCAACGATGACATTTTATATCTATCACATAACCAACACTTATGTTTAAAAATTATTATGAATTAGATGTTGGATAACCAACGATTTACATTTAACCGAAGGTAAACTTAGGTGTCGCTTAACCGATGGATATGAAAGATGTCAGATAACCGACGATAAACCATCGACGCTTAAAAAAAATCATAGTGTCGTACATGCGACAGGGAAGTGTCAAAAATCCGACAATACGGCCATCGGATTTTTGGTCGAAATGTAGTAGTGTTCAAAGCAACTTTATTGTAAAAGTGATTATCAAAGGTTGATCTTGGGAAGAGGGGGATTCTTTTTCTTAGTTGGTCAAGTTAATATTTGCCACGTCACTATTGGGGACATCTTCAACATTTTCTTTGATCAAGCATAACTTCAACATCCAGAATCCGTTTTAAGTGCCATTTTTTTTAAAACAACATATTTTTTCGAGCTCTTTGCATCCAAATAGTTAGTTTCTGTTATTTCAGCCATTATTTTATAGTATAGCCACCCCTTGTGATATTATACTTACAATTTCTAACTATTTCTCATGGAAATCTCATATGGAGGATGTTCTGCGAAGTAGGGGACTTTTCAGGATAACCTCAGGTTAAGAAATAGAAACCACTGATGATGATAAGAAAATTAAATGGGAAAATATATGTGATGAAGCTCGTGGATTAATTGGGATGTCAATCTCTACTGATTTGTGATTCCACATATCTAGCATTGATGAACTTGATAAAGCTTGGGAAAAGTTGGAATCTGTGTTTGGTAAACACAATGAAATTTGGGGTCATCAACTTGAGAATGAGTTGCTTTCCTTGAATCCAAATGATTTTTCATGCATTCAAGACTATTTATCTAAGTATAAAGCTCTTAGACTCTTATGTGCAGAATGCAAGATTAAGAAAGAAGACAAACAATGTATTTATCATATTCTTTCCAAACTTGGACCTGCATATTCTGTTTTTGTATCTACATTCTACTCCATGAAAGAATCCTTGACTGGAGCTAGCTATCAAGAGCCTAGTCTTGAATCCTTTTGTGATTCCTTAATTAGAGAGCAAGATAATCTCATTCATCTTGGAATAATTAACAATGCAGATACATCTGGGAAAGCCTTATTGTCCCAACAGAAAGAAAAGTCCAAGCCTCCCAAGAAATAGAATTTTTGCAATAATAAGCCAAACAACAAGGGTCCCAAACCCTCTTAGTCAGCTCCTTATTCAAAAAATGACAAAGGATCCAAGCAAAAAGGAAAGAAGACTGAGCGTCATTGCAATTTTTGTGGGAAAGATAATCATGATGAATCTAAATGTTTTAAGAAGATGGAATCCTTGGAAGCAGCAATGAAGAAGCACCACATCAGCCTAGATTCGTCTTCAGAATCTACCTCTCATGGACATGCACTTTTTGCTTCTGGTTACTCTTATACTACATCTTCTTCTTCTACTTCAAACGAATGACTCATTGATTCTGGAGCATCTTATCATATGGCTAAGGATCAAGCCATCTTTTCTACTATGCATGAATGTAACACCAAACAAATATTTGTTTGTAATGATAGATCTCTAAGTGTTGTAGGATCTGGAATAGTTCTAGTAGAAAATGGTCATTTCAGTGGTGTACTATATGTTCCAAAAATTTCCAGCAATTTGTTATCAGTCTATCAAATTACTCATTCAGGTGAAGGTAAAACTGTGATTTTTACACCTCACCAAGTTGTAATCAAGGATTTTAAAAATCCCCAAAATGTCCTTGCTACTGGAACTGTTGATGATATTACCAGGTTGTACAAATTTAACAACTTTGGGTCATCACCTTTTCCATCAGTTTTTATTGCTCATAGTGATAACTTGAGCAAACTTTGGCATGAGCGATTAGGTCACTTAAATTATCGCTCATTGCAACAACTATGTAAAGACAATATGGTGACTATTCTTCCACTGGTATCTTGCAAGGATGCTGTTTGTTCCGATTGTGTACTAAGAAAACATCATCGAGACAGTTTTGACAAACATGCCTCCTGACACGCCTTGGTTCCCTTGGAGCTTGTGCATAGTGACTTATGTGGCCCTCTTCCATCTGCTTCCTTTTCTGGTTTCAAATATTTCTTAACTTTAATTGATGACTACTCCAGACGCACTTGGGTTTATTTCCTAAAACTTAAGAGTGAAGTATTTAACGTGTTCTTGGCCTACAAGGTCCTTGTTGAAAAACAATCTGGTCATCAAATTATTAAGTTAAGATTTGACAATGGAGGAGAATATGTTAACAACAGGTTCACTACTTTTTTCACTGAACAAGGCATCCAACAACAGCACACTTCCATATACACCACAACAAAATGGTGTAGCTGAAAGGAAGAACCACACTTTAAAAGAAATGGCTAATTGTATGATCCAATCTAAGGGACTAAATCTTCAATATTGGGTTGAGGCCATAAATTGTGCAAATTACATAGTTAATCGCACACCCACTAAAGTTTTATAGGGTATAACACTGGAAGAAGCATGGACTAAAATTAAACCAGATGTAATTCACTTTTGTGTGTTCGGTTGTGAAGCATGGGCTCACATTCCGGATGAAAAATGGAAAGCATTGCACCCTAAAAGCGAAAAGTGAATATTTGTTGGATATTCTAAAGATGTAAAAGGTTATATACTTCTTCAGCCACATTCTCATGATATAATCATTAGAAGAGATGTTAAATTTGATGAAAATATCTTGGCCTGCGAGCCTAACTTAGCAGGTGTGCCATATTTGGCCTACGAGCCTGATTCGACGATTGTGCCTTCTTCTTCTTCTTCTTCCAACTTCCTTGACAGGTTTCCAACTCTAGTTTCTGATGATGACAGTGAGGATGAAAATCCAACTCTTCATGCTCATGTTCCTTCAATTGCACTAGCACCAATACTTCCTCGATGGGTCCATTCAACATGTGAAGTAGCTGGTGATCTTGCCGGTGATCCTAGAGATCAACGTCAAACACGTTCTCAATTTCAGTGAGCCTCTTCTCTTTTGGCTCAAGTTTCCAAGAATCATGATCCAGAAACTTTTGCAGAAGCTTCAGGAAATCCAGATTGGGATGTAGCTATGGATGAAGAATATCGTTCCTTAATGGCGAACGATACTTGGGATCTTGTTCCTCTTCCAAAAGGAAAAAAACTTGTCAGACGTAAGTGGGTCTACAGAACTAAGTATGCATCGGATGGAAGTGTTGAAATAATTAAGGCAAGTTTAGTTTCCAAAGGTTCTTCCCAAGTTGAAGGGATTGACTACAATGAAACCTTTTCCACTGTAGAAAAAATGAACTCCATCCGCCTTGTTCTTTCCCTTGCAGCCTTACATAATTGGGAAGTCCATCAAATGGATGTCAAGTCTGCCTTCTTACATGGTGATTTACATGAGGAAATTTACATGAAAAAACCTCCCGGATATGTTTAGAATAACTCTAGCCTTGTTTGTCTCCTTAAGAAATCCTTATATGGCCTTAAGCAAGCTCCTAGAGCTTGGTATGCCAAAATGGATAGCTTTCTCCTTGACACTAGTTTTTCTAGATGCCATTCTGACCCCAATGTCTATACCAAGAAAGTAGGAAACCATCTCACCATACTTGTTCTTTATGTTGATGATCTTATCCTTACTGGTGGTGACCCTAACCTTATAACCCATGTGAAATCTAGTCTTAAGAAAAATTTTGAAATGTCAGACTTAGGACATTTGCATTATTTTCTTGGTCTCCAAGTCTTGCAAACCAAAGAAGGAATCTTTCTTTCCCCATCTAAGTATGCTTGTGACCTTCTTCCTCACTTCCACATGGAAGATTGTAAACCAGCCCCTTCTCCCTTCTAGTCTGGAGTCAAACTTTCTGCCACTTGTACTTCCCCTGAAGTAGATGCCACCTTGTATCGTCAGCTTGTTGGTAGTCTTTTATACTTGACTCATTCTCATCTTGACCTTTCCTTTGTCATTGGTCGTGTTTCCCATTATATGCAAACTCCTCATGAAAGTCACTGGAAAGCAACAAAAAGAATACTTCGATATATTTGAGGTACAATTCAGTTTGGGATTCATTACAGTATAGGGGGGAAACCTTTTTTGGTTGGTTTCACTAATTCAGATTGGGTCGGCGATCCTGATGATTGAAATTCTACTGCAGGTTATGTTTTCATTCTGGGATCTAGACCTATCACTTGGGCTTGTAAGAAACAACAAGCTCTTTCTCTTTCTTCAGTAGAAGCAAAATATCGAGCCCCATTTAATGCTAGCCAGGAAGCCTTATGGCTTCGATAGATCTTTCATGAGTTTGGATTTGAGCAGCAACAGCCTACTGCACTTTGGTGCGATAATCAAAGTGCCATCAAGCTTGCCAAAGATCCAGTTCTACATCAGCACAGCAAACACATTGAGATACACATGCACTTCATCAGAAATCTTGTTCATGATAGTGTTATTGAAGTTCTCTATTTCCCTACAGATGATCAAGCTGTAGACATCTTCACCAAGTCTCTTACAGAAGTGAAGTTTTCTAAACTTCGGTCTATGCTAGGAGTTTAGGAATGTGTCCTTAAGGGGGGATAGGCTCTAATGCCTCCTTCCTTCTTTTAATAGTGTCACTTTTGTAAATCCTTCAATCCTATCCCAAGTTGTTCTTAAGGGGGGATGTTAGGATATTTAGACACTTAGGAGTTAGTTAAGATCAACTTGTGTAATATATCCATTAGGTAAAAGTGTGTTTCTTTAGTATGCATTAGTATGCATTTGTAAATATTCTAATTCGACGGTCACGATATGTTCTAGACATAGAGTGATCCGACGGTTCAACTTCTCTTAGATCATACCTACCATTGATCTATGGCTTAACACCCGATTGATGTATGATCTCTATTTAAAGAGCATAGACGGTCCTTGGCTAGTTGATCGATTATGAGAAGCTCATGTAACTTTCTTTCTTTGCATAATAAATTGCTCCAAGTAGCTATTTGGCTGGGGCCATGGACTGTTTCCCTCTCTAGGGTTTTAACCATGTGACAAACATTGGTGTGTTGATCTGTGATCTATTTGTGTGAAGCAGTTTCTGAAGGTGTTCGTTCTTTTGGGAGTACCCTGTGTACCCAAACAAGAAGTTCTCTAAAAAATGATCATCAAATTGTCAACATCGAAGAATTGTCACCAAAACCTGAACCCCCTCCCATGTTTCCAAACCCAAAACATTTAAGCTATGGAAATTAGTATAGAGCTCTTCAAGAATGATTCAGAAACACTTCCCAGATGTTCCACACAGCCATGGCTTAGCTCAGATGACTCCAACTAGTCATGGCCTAGCCAGTAGTAGTTACACAAGTCATCTTTTTATCATCTACAATTTTGTTGATTTATGCATATTATTGTATCTCCCCAATTTCTAGATCCAAATTAATCCTTCCAAGTTTCACATCACATCACATCAGCATGAAAAAATCCTTTGACAAGCAAATGATAGACTCTGATTAATTGAAACCTTTATATGTTTTGAGTTAACCATGGTACCTTTCTTTTTCTCAGCCACAGGTTTTTACATGTCCAAAGCATAAAACTGAGATCAATGCTAGTACTGATAAATTTTCATTCTAACATAAAGGCTGTTTAATTGAAGGAAATTTATGTGTTTTCATTTTTGTTATTCTATGAATATTCTATGAATAGAGAGATCATCTTAAACATGAAAATATGTGAAATGTTTGTCCAAATTTATTCTAAGTTTTAACTAGACTAGACCCAGCTAGATATGATTAATTTAGTGCCTTTGTCGATCTTAGTATTTAGTCCCAACATACTCTAGAGCTTATTTACTATCTATCATGGTCACAGGACCTATCTGAGTCCACCTAGACCCATCCTGAAATAGGTTGGTTCAGACCAGGCCCAACTAGACTCATCCAGACACATCTCGCAAGACTCAACCAGACCTATGAAGTCTCAGGTAGACTTGGCCAAGTTTGACAAGACAACCTAGGTCAGATAATGTCCCTATGTTTTAAAAGGCCAAAATGGCCATTTGCATTCACATTTTAACTTTTCTCAGAATGTGTTTTGTAGTAGGGTTTTGCACTATGGCTTTGCCATTTTACATAGTTGGAATTTTACGCAGGTCATTTTACACTAGGGCATTATGAATTGAGATAGCGCATAGCATCAACAAACTAACTCTTATAGGATAGGACTTATAAAAAAATTCTTAGCTGACTTAAGCTTTCAGGGGATCTTGTGCACGACTGCTACAAATTTTTAGAGCTGATTTGAGCCTTAATGGGAGCTCAGGCATGACTTGTATAGATTTTCAAAGTCGATTTGAGCCTCAAGAGGAGATAGAGTATAATAATGGTGATGAGGGACTAGAGTCAATATTATTGGAGGAATTCATTTAATTGGAACTTGGAGCATACTGCTGAGGCAATGCAAGGGATAGGAAGTCCTTCTGTTAGCCCTCAATACTAGGATGATATCTGTCTTCTATCATGATTTCAGATTTAACATTAGACAATTTGTTGATACTCATTGTGGTTCGTAAATTCATGTCATTGTCAATGGCAATTTTGATGTATGATGTGCTTAGTTATACAATTTTGGGATTCCAAAATGTGTTATTCTTTCATAATATTAAGTATAATCTTTCATATCTAATTTTGAAAATAATGTATATTTTTAGTATTTTTCTATTCATTGAGTCATTGCCAGATCCACCCTGGAGACTTTGCTGAATCACAAGTAGTGTGACCCTTTCTCCAAACAAGACTTGTGCCAAGCGGATTCTAGTGCTTCTGCTATCTCTATTGACTAGTTCCATTTGCACATGCAAATGATAGAACTGCCTGTGTGAATTCTTATAGTAGATCTAAATATTCCAGTTTTAACATAAAATGTTACAAATATAGGATAAGGTAGCTAATTGGTTTAGTCTCAAAAATAAATCAATGTTTCTTGAAGTTGGTCTTGAGATCCTTTACAAACTAGGCACTTTTTGAACTCCGTCTATAAATAGAAAAAAATCTTTGGGTCAAGCTAGTTTAATTTTTGCTCTAAACATAAATAGTGATATATCTAAACTAAGGTAGACTAATTAACTGTGGCAACTATACCATGGATAATTTCTTATGGTTCCATTAGTCCCTAAATCAATAGTAGACCATAGATATGGAAAATAGAAGATAGAGAGAGGGACACAAAAAGAGAAATGATAAAATGCATTCAATGATAGAGCAGAATAAGAGAGAAACAGGAAGGATAGACCATCTTACCACATCAAGAGGAACAAAGTAACTCTCAGAAATTAAAGATGAGATTAACCCTGCAGCACCATTAGCTATTGCTACACGTGTCGCTTCCGGTATTTTGAAGTCTTCAGTTGATTTCAGAACATATGATTTTGATACCTCCAGGGATGCCAAGAAAATCCCTCTCCCTAGTATAGTTCCTACTACTAATGTTCCAAAACCTCGAAAAACACCAGAGACCCCATCTTCTTTTACTGTATGCTTGCACACTGCTAGACCATTCACGTGGGCTAACTTAGCTCTAGCCACTTGAATTCGTGTCTTGAAAACTGATATAGGGTGCAATATAGCTGACACAGTAGAAGAGAGAAATACTCCCTTAAGATGGAATTTTTTCTTATCAAGTCTGTAGTCCATGTCAATTGATGTTAAATATAATAACAATGATAAATATTTAACTGATCAATATAATCTATGGAAGGGCATCTCCAAGGATAGATCTATAAAATTCCATTTCAGCACTTGAATTAAATGATGCACTAAAACTATGTAATGAACTAAGTATAAACTCAAACTTAACTCAAGGTTTCAAGAACCTTTCAAGGCTAGAAAACGTAAACTGCCAATACTTTCAAACAAGCACAAATAGAAAAAGTGGATAAAAGTTCTTGAGTGTTGCTGCATGAATTCGTTGCAAACTGCAACCATGTGCACAACTACAACCATCCCTTCTGACGATAGAAGAATACTTGAAAGAGTCAAGAACCTCATAAGGGTTTCAATGCCCTTTTTCTCAACAAATAATCTACAAGTTTCAGGATTTTCCATTTCCCAATGTGCAAACACCATGGCATGTGAAATGCATAATTGTAGAAAGAGTTCATTAGTCATATTTCCAATAGACAATCCACTAGTTCGATCACCTTCATTATGCTTCTCTTCAGAAAAAATATCCATAGGAATAGGACTATCCAACTTGTCTTTGGATTCTAATCCCATGTCTCCCACTGAATCAACTTTATCAAGAATTGCAATGATAACATCTACACTAGGTCACCTCAAAGAAGGTACATGGTTCATCAACTCTTCCATCGAATTACCCAAATCAAAAACCCCTTCATTCAATGCTAGCAAATACTTTCTTGATGTGAAGACATGTACAAGAAACTACAAAGCATTTCTTTCAGTCACTGCCTGCAATCCTGTATTGTTGAGACATAGTGCATAAGGACCACTAGGGATGCAACAAAGTGCTTTTGAGGAAGGGAGAAGTAAATATTCTGATATAGAATCCGAGAAGGCAGCTGTAAGACCTGCTACATGAAGCATTGAGAAAAAATTTAGATATTTATGAACCAGTTCACTCAGAAGTGTCACAGCTGAAGAGTAGATGTCACCACCAAACTTATAGGAATGCCAGAATATTAATGATAGGATTGATGGCAAGGTACTCTCCTCTGATCCTGTAGGCCTTGTTGTGGAATACGTTGTTGATCCCAGTTCCTTGAGTAAAGCATTGATAAGACACCTCTGAGAATATGGAATTTGGACTTTATCATCATCATATGTTGAATATTCAATACTAATTTCTACTGACAACTCCACAAAACTTGTAACCTCAAATTGTAGTCTCTTAATAGTGCTATCTATACCTCCAAGGGTGTCAAGAAAATACCTCTACTTGGTATAGTTCCTACTACTAATGTTTCAAAACCTCGAAAAAGACCATAGACCCATTTTTCTTTTACTGTATGCTTGCACATTGCTAGACCATTCATATGGGCTAACTCATCTCCTACCACTTGAATTCGTGTCTTGACAACTGATATAGGGTGCAAGATAGTTGACACAGCAGAAAAGAGAACTGCTCCCTTAAGATGGAATTTTGTCTTATCCAGTATGCAGTCCATGTCAATTGATGTTAAATATAATAACACTTATAAATATTTAACTGATCAATATAATATATGGAAGGGCATCTCAAAGGATAGATCTATAAAATTCCATTTCAACACTTGAATTAAATGATGCACTAAAACTATGTAATGAACTAAGTATAAAATAAAAATTAAATCAAGGTTTCAAGCACATTTCAAGGCTAGAAAACACCAACTACCAATACTTTCAAACAAGCACACATAGAAAAAGTGGATAAAAGTTATGAGTGTTGATGCATGAATGCTTTGCAAGCTGCAACCATGTGCACAGCTACAAACATCCCTTCTGATGATAGTGGAATACTTGAAAGATTCAAGAACCTCATAAGGGATTCAATGCCCTTTTTCTCAACAAATATTCCACAAGTTTCAATATTTTCCATTCCCCTATGCACAAACACCATGGCATGTGAAATGCATAATTGTAGAAAGCGTTCATTAGTACTATTTTCAGCAGACAATCCATTAGTTCCAACACCTTCATTATGCTTCTCTTCAAAATCAGTATCCATAGGAATAGGACTATCCAACTTGTCTTTGGCTTCTAACCCCATGTCTCCCACTGAAGCAAATTTCTCAAGAATTGCAATGATAACATCTAGACCAGGTCCCCTCAAGAATTGCAATAATAATATCTACACCAGGTCCCCTCAATTATAACCAGCATGCCTAGGTTTGACCATAAAGATGCTTAAAATGTGCCCAGAATAGTTGATGATGTTTTTGGTTTGCCGGAGATGAGGTATAATTGCTATTTGAAGGCTTAAAAAGGTCTTGAATATGTAGTCTTTGGATTCCGTTGTTCATCCCACTCCTAAAATGGAACATAAACACTGGATATACGAGAGACTAATAAAATGACAAGAATATCTTTGTATCACCAAGAAATCACCCTGATCTAAGAGTATCACTGAATTGCTACAAGTTTCTTATTACTCCAATTTGTGGCTTTCTAGAACAACAAATTACCTTGATGACAAAAAGACAAATTGACCATGATTGTGTGGATAACAAGGAACTATAGCAATTTTGTACTAAGCGTACCTATTTTTCCTCACATAGGGCCTTTTTTAAATCATGATTGTCTCCTTTAGATGACTCTAGGTTTTTGTTGAACAAAACATGGTCATCTTTCTCAAAGTATGGATTGGTTTGCTGAAGAGTTGTAGGACTAGTTAAGCCTTAGATACATCATGTGTCTGCTTCTAAAAACCCATGTGAATTATCCTACTGTACTGCCACATGTGGAGAGTTGTTTTCCATTATAGTTGAGGTATTTAGGGCTATTCATGCCCTAAACCAGATCATTTCTCCACTTCTAGATCAAACTATGGACTATTTTTCTATAGTTTTGCACTGGTGCACATGGCAAGGGACTTGAGATACATATGAGGAGAGTTTTAATGTAAAACAAAATTCCAATCAAGGGATATGCATTTGTAGTCATAAGAATTGAGAATTGCAAATATTATGGCCATCACATAGATGATAAGCACAAGCTAAAGAGGCCCCACAAGACATGACACTGAAAACATTAGTGATGTTAGTAAAGGAATAAGGGAGAATGCTCACATCACCGGGGATTTAAACCCGAAATCCAGCTTTCAAATTGGAAAAGAATTTGGTTTAGGTGAGTGAGGAGTTATACATAGATCTGTCAATTTGGGAAAATATACTAGCACGGTATGAGGTAGGAATTACCTGCCAAGCAATATAGCTATGTGGTGGAATATGTCTATCTTTCCACGGATGATAGAGTTTTACCCAAATGGAAAGCATTGCATAGTTCGTAGAAAATTCCATAGTGTGTGGACAAGTAGAATGAATTTATAAACATAGATTTTGTAATCTCTACTATGTGTTTTACAATTTTTCAGTACAACACATTAGGATTGACAACTTACATCACCCTTTAAGCTAGATTATGATCATTTGTATTAGTTAAAGTATAGATCGGAAGTTGAACTCATAGGAATTCTGGGATGTGATGTGGTTTGGAACTATGTAAACCAAATCCTGACATGAAATGGTATACATCATAGGTATTCGCATTCCTTATATTTCATGGATGATTTTTCAAATCCAATTGTTGGAAACTGCTTTGCATACTCCTCAACTTAATGCTGAAGTTTTCTTTTCTCATCCTATATGGCTGGGATGCTTTCGATGGTGGCCTTGAATTCCTTCAGTTTTGTACCACCTGAGTTTAGAAATGACATATATTTCATACTTTGTTTGAATTTGATCATGTACCAAATGAAGAAAAAATTGCTTAATACTAGTTGTCTGGTTATTTAGTTCAATACTACGTTTTGTCTAGTTGTCTAGTTATATTGTTGAAATTTTCTTCAAATTTGTCTAGTTGCATGGCACATGTCAATTAATCATTTGTGTTAAAGATCCTAAATTTACAGTTCATTTCTAGCAAGAGTTGTTTTTAAGCTGGAATTTGCAAGGAACATCCTTCAAAATGAGTACAACTTTCCATCTGTAGATAGATGGCCAAACTGAGGTGGTGAATTGATTCCTTACATTGTATTTATGCACATATGGTGCGTATAAGCAATCCAAGTGGTTAAAGTGGATACATCTCTGTAATGTCCCAATCAAAATGTTAATTGTTCCCTTGGTTGACTTTGGGCATGGTTTTTCTCACAACCTTCTTCTCCTATAATTCCTTACAATCCTACTAATTGACTGGTATAGGTTTTCCTTCAATATTGGGCTTCCAGACTTTGTGTGGGAGAGACTTGCTAGCCAACTACAATCTACCTTGAATCTTTGTCAAACAATTTAAATGGAAACTATTGTAGGTTTAGTGTGACTGTTTGAACCATATGGGATTATCATTATGGATTTTGACTGCATTTTTGGTGTGGTAGAGCATGATAATTAGTGGTATCTCTTACAACTAGACAAGTGGTATTTAACATAGTGTAGTTACACAAGAAGAATAATAGACTTGAACATGTATTACTAAAGAAAATCAGCTTGGTTTTTATTACCACCCTCCCACAAATTTGGAATGCAAATGGATGGAACTTGCAACGTGCATCTAGTTCCTTTGACCACTTTGTAGTTAGGCAATGTACTCATGTCCCAAATGGAATGTTGAACAAGTAATTAACTCTACAAATTAATCATGTAGCAAATGCTAATCAAAGTAATTAAATCTACAAATATGTTGAAATATGAATTCCGTGTGTGTTTATACTAAAATCCTAATGAGGAGTAAACATATTTGTAATGGAATTTGAATGAATGGTAAAGTATTGCTTGGTTTTGTAGTTTTGTATTATACGTGTCGGTCTATAATCTCACACCTTTTCTCTCAATCGGTATTGTTTTTATTCCACTATGATAAATTCCTTAATGTTGTAAAGCATTATTAAATAAAGTGGATCAAACTTTTAGCTTATCCCCGTTAAAAACTGAGCATCTTCACTGCTGTTGATTAAGTTTAGATAAGACAACCTTAGTTATTTTTTTTAAATAAAATCATATTAGTTGAACTTTCACAAAAGATAGACTAGACAACTTTCAAAGTTTTGTTTCGATTAAGAGAGAATCATGTTAATTTCAACTTTCACTTGAGATGGCAAAGTTCAAGTTCAATGTTTCCTCAATAACTCTAAAAGTAGTTATAATATATTTGAAGAAGAATTTGTACTAAACATTGTATTGTCTTGTAAAGCATAATTTACTTTATTCATTCTAGATGCCGTCACGGGCCATTCTAAGTTGATACTCATATGGGTAGGCATGTTCTCTTCTCAAGTTACATGGGTCAGCTAATGGCATTTCAGGGTTTGGTTCCTTTCCTCTACATCTTCTTCTATTGTGTTATGAAAATGTATGGTGTAGATGTGTTTATATGTATGGTTACAGATACACTTTATATGTGTGGTTACTATCTGTTGATGAGATGATGTTTATATTCATGGTTGGAAAACTCGTGAGAATGCATAAATGATCACACTAATATTTGCAATATAACAAAGAATATGCATTATGTAATGAACTTGTGACTAATGTTTTAAATTGATTATTTCCTGGTATTTGCAGAAAAATGGTGAAGATTGCCTACTTGATGATATTGATTATATTTCCAACGATGTACCAACGAGAGATATTACTAATAATGATACAATTGGATCAAATGAAAATGATGATGGATATGATGTTAGGATATATGATGAGGATGAGGATGAGGATGAGGATGAGGATGATGGTATCCATTAATGCTACTATTGAGACTGAGGATGTTTTTTTCTTTCTCCATGCTACTAGACACATGTTGTTATTTTTGTGATTATCCAAGATCGTAGTACATTTATGGTCATTTTGATTTGTGATTATCCAAGTTCATAGTACATTTTGATTTTGATTTGTAGACATATAAACTTGGATTACTATTGATAATTTTGATTTTTAATATTTCTTGTAATATTGATATTTTCACTATATATTGTCTATTGTTCTTTTAACCTTAATATGATTATCTGTATGATAGATTATTGAAGTGATGATGTTTTCTAATTTCACTTATTTTGAATGAAAGATAACGCCGATGTTATCATTATTATATCGTATATTTATATATATTGGAAGTTGTTGATGATCTATTAATGGAAAATTAATATTACCATTTTGGATAAATGTTGCATGTTTCTATAAAATTTATTCATAAATGCTATGCAATTAATCTCAATAATTGTATCTAAAATTAATTTTAATGTTTCATTATGTTATTTAATAACTATGAAGTAATGATAAATGAGAACTATTGAAATGAATGAATAATTATAATAATTTGATATAATAAATATAAGAGCACACAATTGGATATGGTTGTAGGTGTTAAATAACAAGTCTAATGTGGTGCTAATAAGGAAACAAAAAAATGAGCTAAAACAAATTCCCACTATGTTCTAGATCTACAAGCAACATTGGATGCAAAACTTTGCGCTAAGTTGGAAGTCAATTTTGATGCTATTTTGGAGGCCAAAGTAGAAGCTGAAGTAGAAGCTAAACTAGTGGCCAACAAAGGAGCAAAATTGGATGCTAAATGAGAAGCTAAATTAGGTGCTCATGAGGAAGCAAAATAAGAAGAAATTCTAGGAGTTAAAGAAGAATAAAAATATGGTGCTAGTGTGGGAGTAAAAATGGACGATAAATTGGGTGATAAAGTAGTAGAAAAACATGGTGCTAATGTGGGCATAAATAGAGATGCAAAACTAGACATTAAAAAGGATGCAAAACTTGGCGCTAATGATGAAGCCAAACATGGCATTGATATGGTAGCAAAATAAGATGCTACTTTGAATGCAAAACATGACACTATATAGGAAGAAAAATATGGTGCAACAATAGAAGAAAAATTTGGCACCATTTTGGTAGAAAAACACGATGCAAAAAAGGAAGAAAAAATTGGTGCAAAATTGGAAGCGAAAATTGACGCATATTTGGAAGTAAAACATGGTGCAACATGGGATGTTAAAGTGGTAGCACAAATGGATACAATATTGGATTCTAATTTGGATGCAAAAATGGTGCTAATTGGGATGCCATTTAGGAAGAAAAATTAGGCACTCTCTAGGAAGCAATAGCAGATGCTCTCTAGGAAGCAAAATAGGACATTATTTAGGAAGCAAAGTTGGACGTTATTTTGGAAGAAAAAAAATAGATGCTATTTTGGATGCCATAAAGAATGCTATTTAGGACACAAAAAAAGACGCTTTAAATTTTGTCCATGACATGTCCCATTTAGCGTCTAGTTTGGCTACTCAATTTAAAAAAAATTACACTAAAAAGGGACTCTAAATGGGATGCTAATTCCAAGATTTGTTGTAGTGTCAAAACCTATAATTATTTAAAAACTAAACCTATATCTTATATTTGCTGGCGGATTTCATATTTCCACCATGCTTATACTATTTATAAATAAACCCCAAATATTGTCTATAGTACTAGCCTAATCTCTATAGATAATATTATAAATTAAATATAGATGGATGAGAATTTAAACAAAACATCATAAATAAACTATAACAAAACATTTCCATTTTATAAATAGACAACATTGAATGCCAAGCTATTGATGTTGATGTATTTGTAACTTCGAAATGTATTCACTTGTATATCTTATCTATTGTACCCCAATGTTTATTTCGGGAAGTGTCTATAATGTACTTGAGTCATGTCATGCCCTGATGTTCCTATCGGGAGATTCAATAATGTAAACAAGTCATGTAAATTCATTGTGGGTAACCCTCCTAATTCTCAAGGGTTAAATTCCCCACATTTGTGGGGCCCTAGGGTTATTAGACTCTCCTAGAGAAGTCAGCCCTATTGAGTTATTGTTAAGTCAAAAATTAGTATAAATATAGAGGGAGCTTCTCTATTTATAATATGTTCACTCACACTCAGTTGTAGCACATAACTAAGAGAGAATAAGTTTCTGGGACAAGAGAGAGAGAGACTACTGTTGTCGGGAGATCATCTTACTATTTTTGGGGTTTTACTTTTGGTGTTGATTCTATCTCTGAGGTAGTTACAGGGTTTTCTCCTTTATGGTTTCCCTGAGGAAAAACTTTGTGTTCATTGTCTCTTATGTTTGATTGTTGTGCTTGTTATTATCTTAGTTAAAGATCCTAAGATAATGCAAGCTTAAATGATAAAAATCTAACATGGTATCAGAGCTAACCTAAGAAGAAGACACTATGCAGCTGCAGAAAATAGGGCTTCCTACTTTTTGGATCTCTCTCAACAGATTTTCAGCAAAAGAAGGTTGGATTCACTCTCCTCTGCAGGGCGCATATTTTTATCGAAGTAGAATATGATGCTTATCATTTTCAGTTTTTGACGCCAAACTGCTGCTAAAAATTAGGGCTTCCCATAGAAGTGGAATTTTTGAGTGAGCCCAGGCCTGGATTGATCCCCTCCCCAAAATAGAAGTTTAGATATCAAGATCAAATTCTTTTGTTGGACAGAAATCTAGGGAAGTCAAACCCTAATCTGCTCTTGAACCAGCTCTGTAGAAATTCAGCTCTAGATCCAGATCCGACATATTAACCTGGTAAGATCTAAATATTTTGTATTTACATTTGAGGTTCTCAGTTAAGATGTCCCATCATACCAAGATTGATGAAAATCTTGAGGGAGCTGATAACTTATGATCCTGGAAATATAGGATCTACTTGGTCCTCGAAGAAAATGAGTTGGACTCCTACACTAGTGAGGAGGTTCCAGTTCCAGAGGGAGATGAGGCTAAGGAATTACACAAGAAGAAATTAGTCATGGCTAAGAGAATTATTGATGATTCAATCAAGGATCACCTCATACCACAGGTGTCCTCCCTAAAGACACCTAAAGCTATGTTTGATGCCCTGAACAAACTATTTGAAGGAAAGAACATAAACTGGGAGATGACTTTGAGAAACAAATTGAAGAATGTAAAGATATAGAATGCGAAGACTATCCAGTCTTACATTACGAGGCTCTCTTAGATCAAGGAACAATTGGAATTAGTAGATGAAGAAGTAGAGAATGTATAAATTGTGATGACCACCTTGAATGGTCTCCCTAGGGCTTGGGACTCTTTCATTCAAGGGATCTGTGCCAGAAAGAAGCTAGTCAAGTTTAGCAGACTATGGGAGGAATGATCACAAGAAGAGGCTTGAATATTAGCATGAGAAGAGAATATGGGAAGTGAAGACAAGCTCTCATAGTACAATCTAAGAAAACTAGAACAATTGTCACTAAGGTAAGCACTCTCACCAGAAGAGTAACTTTAGAAATTCTAAAGATATGTCTAAGTTCATTTGTTATACATGTGATGAAAGAGGACACTTTGCGAGAGATTGTACTAGAAACAAAGATAGATATCTCAAGAAGAAGGGAAACAACAAAAGCCATCATGCTCATGATGCAGAAGATAATGAGCCTTCCATGAAGAGAATCAGACAAGATAGTGATGATTCTTCAAGTGATGAAGAATATGTTTTGATTTCTGCTCTCATGGGAAACATCACACATGGAAGCAATGATTGGCTTATAGATAGTGGGGCTTCCAAACATATGACAGGATTCAAATAATCCTTTGCGAAACTATCAGAACATGAATCACCCCATAAGGTGAAACTTGGAGATGACTACCAGTATTCAATAAAAGGTAGTGGGGAATCCTCCTATAAGCTAGATTCTGGAAAGTCTATAAAGATGACGGATGTATTGTTTGTACCAGGACTAAATAAGAACCTCCTCTCCATATATGCATTAGATGCAAAAGGAATGAGGGTTGCATTTGTAGATGGCCAAGTTCTCATGTGGCCAAAGGGACAAACTATTGATGATGCAGTAGTGATTGGGGAATAAGAAGGGGGTCTATAGAAATCGAAGGGCCAAGCAGAACAAGATTTGGTCCATGAATTAGTAGAGCCAAATGAAATTTGGCATAGAAGGCTTGCACATGTGCACTACAGGGAACTACCACTTGCAAGCAAATATTTTGAAGGACTTCCAAAAATTTAGACAAAACATGATGGTGTCGGCAAAGGATGTGCAAAGAGAAAGAACACAAAGAAGAAATTTCCAAGTAGCGAGAGCAAAGAAAAAGGAGTGTTGGAAATCATTCACTCCGATGTATGATTTCTAATGTCATCTATTTCATTAAGTGGGTATGCACACTATGTTTATTTTATTGATGATTTTTGTAGGAAGACATGGATATACTTCTTAAAGAACAAAGATGAAGTATTCAGCAAGTTCAAGGAATTCAAAGCCTTGATTGAGAACCACACAGAAAACAAGATCAAGACCTTTCGATCAGATAATGGCAGAGAATTCACATAAAATAATTCAAAGAATTATGTAAATATTCATGGATTAAGAGGGATTTAACCACTCCATATAATACACAACAAAATGGGGTTGTAGAAAGGAAGAATAGAATGATCATGGAAGTTGCAAGGGCCATAATTCATGATCAAGATCTTCCCATACATCTATGGGAAGAATCTTCTAGAACTGTGGTGTATGTACAGAACCATAATCCACACAGTGTACTTGAGAACAAGACACCTGAAGAAGTCTTTTCTGGAAAGAAACAAGAAGTCAACCATCTTAGAATATTCAACTTTCCAATGTACATACATATTCCAAAAGAAAAGAGGACAAAGTTAGATCCTTCGAGAAGGAAGGGTATATTTGTGGGATACTCTGAAATCCTGAAGGATTACAGAATATACTTCCTAGGATTCAAGAAGATCGACATCAGTAGGGATGTAACATTTGATGAAGACTCGGATTACAACAAATCCATAAAGAGACCTACTGAAGAAACTAAAGAAACGAAAGTACCCATAATTCATGACACAACCATGAATGAAGAAATTTGAGAAGAAGATCGAGAATTAGAAGAACCTCAAGAATCTATAGATCCACCTCAGGAGAAGAATACTCACAAGAGGAAACCTGCTTGGGTATGAGAAGCTATCGAAGGTGCAAAAAGATATGGGGCTCTAGAAGAAAATCATAGAGAAAGGAAAAGAACCAGGTCATGCTTCAATTATGTAGCCTTATTATGTGACTTTATCGATAAAGAAACTTCCAACTATGAAGAAGCAACAGAAAGAAAATAATGGAAGGATGATATGATTGAAGAGTACCAATCAATCATGAAGAATGATGATTGGGATGTTATTCCAAGACCAGAAGGGAAGTCTGTTGTAACTTCCAAATGGATCTACAAGATCAAGCATGCTACAGATGATAGCATAGAAAAATATAAGTAATATTTGTGGCTCGTGGCTTCTCCCAGAAAGAAGGAATATATTATGAAGAAACTTTTGCAATGATATCCAGATACACTTCCATCAGATCAATACTTGCTATGGCTGCAGCAATGAAATGGAAGATACACCAGATGGATGTCAAGACTACTTTCTTGAATGGTGTAGTGGAAGAGGAAGTGTATGTGGAACAGGCACTCGGTTTTGAGACACATGACATGGAGAATCATGTGTGTAAACTGAAGAAATCACTGTACGGTCTAAAATAGGAACCCAAGACATGGTATAGTAGAATTGATAGCTTCCTATCTAGTTTGGGCTTTACTAAGAGTAAAGCAAATCTTAACCTTTACTAGAAGGTTGAAGATGGTAACCCATTGATACTCCTAATGTATGTAGCTGATCTATTTGTAACATGTATGGATGGGTTTAATGATGATATGAAGAGGAAGCTTGCTGCCGAGTTTGAAATGAAGGAATTGGGTATGATGCACTATTTTCTAGGCATGGAGGTGTGGCAGAATGCAGATGGAATTTCCATGGGACAAGGGAAGTATGCGGTAGATATATTGAAGACATTTGGGATGATGGATTGCAAAGCCATGACCACACCTATGGCATCGAACTTGAAGCTATTGAGTGATGCTTCATCAGAAGTGGTTGATTCCATGATGCATCATCAGATGATTGGGTCTGTGATGTACCTGATAAATACGAAACCAGATATTTTCTTTGCTGTGAACACCTTGAGCTAGTTCTTGATAGATCCGAGACATGTTCACTTGATTGATGAAAAGCATATTCTGAGGTACCTAAAGGGTACAGTTGATTATGGGCTCAAGTATGAGGTGAATCAAAAGATTAACCTGGAAGGTTATGCTGATTTAGATTGGGAAGGCAGTTGCATTGATAGAAAGAGAACTTCAGGATGTTGCTTTAGTATGGGATCAAGTGTGATCTCCTGGTTTAGCAGGAAGAAATCTTGTGTGGCATTGAGTATAGCCAAAGTAGAGTATGTTGTAGCTTTTTTGGCTAGTTGTGAGGCAGTATGGATGAGGAAGCTACTGTCTGATTTATTTGATCTCTAGTTGGATGCTACTTGTATATATTGCGACAACCAGAGTTGTGTAAAGTTGTCTGAGAACCCGGTGTTCCATGACAAGTCAAATCATATTGAGATCAAATATCACTATATTAGGAATATGGTGTAGAGAGGAGTAGTGAAGCTGCAGTATATTGTGATGGAAAAAAAGATAGCTGATGTGTTTACTAAGCCATTGGCCAGAGTGAAGTTTGAATACTTTAGGGAGAAAATTGGTGTTCTCCAGATTGACGTTCCCTCCAAGGGGAATGGATGAGTCCATGAGCCATTTTGACATGGTTAGAGGATTGGTTCCTTCCATGGTCAGATGTAAGGGTTGAGCCATTCTATCATGGTGAGAGGATTGGTTCCTTCCATGGAAGATGTGAGTGCCGAGCCATTCAGAGGTGACTCTAGGATGTGTTCCCACATGATCAAATATAAGCGTTGAATGGAATTCTCTGTGAGAATGGAGGTACCTGGTCAGTTACTAGGAATACTCAGTCTGGGACTGAGATCCATTGCGATGTGATGTGTTCTCACATGGTTAGATGTAAGTGCAGAGCCATACTAGAATGATGTGTTTACCCATGGTCAGATGTAAGTGTAGATCCATTCTAGTGCAATGTGTTTACACATGGTCAGATGTAAGTGCAGAGCCATTCTGGCACGATGTGTTTACACATGGTCAGATGTAAGTGCAGAGCCTTTCTGACAAGATGAGTTCGGATGTCAGTGCCGGGACTTTCTGACATAGGTTTTGGATTTGTTCCTCCCATGGTTAGATGTTATTATTGGGTGTGCCTTTCTAACATGGGTCTTGGATGTGTTCCTCCCATGGTCAGATGTAAGTGCTGGGTAGGCCTTTCTAACATGGTTCATTCCATGGTCAGATATAAGTACTGAAGACAATAAATACCTACATGAAGGCTAGTCCTACAACTAGTATGAAAAAGGGCTGGCTTTATAGAACTTCCTGTGATGAGAAGAATTAAGAGATAGCACCAGTGATGGTGACCCAAAGATGATCTAGATCGAGTGATGATCCAACAGTGATGATCCAGATGACGATGACTTGAAGATGAAGATGACTTGAAGATGAATATGACTTGAAGATGAAGATGAATTGAAGATGAATATGACGAGAACTCGATGATGATCCAGATGATACAAAGAAGAAGACTTGTGCTGATAAATTGTGTCCAGAGAATACCTTCCTAGTTAAGTGGGAGTGTTGATGTATTTGTAACTTCAGAATTTATTCACTTGTATATATTATGTATTGTACCCTGATGTTTATTCCAGGAAGTGTCTATAATGTACTTGATTCATTTCATGCCCCGATGTTCCTATCGAGAGATTCAATAATGTAAACAAGTCATGTAAATTCATTATGGGTAACCCTCTTATTGATCAAGGGTTAAAGTCCCCACAGTTGTGGGGCCCTAGGGTTATTAGAATCTCCTAGAGAATTCAACCCTAGTGAGTTATTGTGAAGTTGGGAATTAGTATAAATAGAGAGGGAGCTTCTCTATTTATCATACATTCACTCACACTCAATTGTAGCGCATAAGTGAGAGAGAAGAAGTTGCTGGGACAAGAGAGAGAGAGAGACGACTGGTGTCAGGAGATCAACTTACTATTTTTGGGGTTTTGCTTTTGGTGTTGGTTCTATCTCCGAGGAAGTTGCAGGGTTTTATCATTTATGGTTTCTTCGAGGAAAAACTTTGTGTTCATTGTCTCCTATGTTTGATTGTTGTGCTTGTTATTCTTTGATTTAAATATCCTAAGATAATTCTAGCTTAAATCATAAAAATCCAACAATCGATACCTTGAATATTTGTAGGCTCGACTTCATCATAAATCCTAATCATATTTTATAACTATACCTTATACCATTAACATAAGAAATCAACTATAATGTAATACAAAATACATTAACAAATATTGTATCTGTCAAAAGGTTATAGGATCGAATCCTATTCTCTTTCATGCCAAAACCAAAACCCCACACACACTACCATTTACAACCCACGAAGCCCAAGATTGAATCCTATGGGCTCACGCCATAAAAACAAGGGTTACTTTCCAACCCCAATCAACATCAGATCACGTAGGGTTTGATTCACAAACCTGTTATCAATGCTGTAAAATCTTGTATTTATTCTACACAGTCTACACTAATAACATTTAAATGCAAGAAGGATTAAAATGAAACCGTTTCTCTGTCAATATTTCCACATTAAAATACCAAACAAAATATACATGCTGTAAATTGTATTCAAACATTTCCACATCGTAATAAACCCAATTTATACGTTGTAATCATTTTGAGGATCACGACCAAGAAATAGAGGAAACCCATTAACATAAACCATAAGAATTAAACCATTGTCTATGGCAGCATAGAAATGACATCCATTTCAATAGGTTAACCCATAGTTCATATCCATCCCTAAAATTAATGCATAGGTAAGAAAACAAAACCACAAATCACCATAAACCAATATTTCACTAATATATTATGCATTCGCTAAGCTAAATGGAAAGAGTTCCATAGCCAGGAATGGCACAACTCTAAAATCTAACTCAGCTCTATTAAAGAACCAAAACAAGAATTTAAATTACAGACATCAATTTACACAGAGTCAAAACCTTTCCAAGCTAGGAATCAAATCCACGATTGATACACAACAATGGATGCATATATTTTATACCACCATAATTTATAAGTTAAAAACTACACAGTTGTGATCCCAAACTAGTGCACCAATGAAAGAAATGGTGCTGACACCATTCGAAACCCATCCTTAAAACCAAAAACGCATAGTCTTCATTAACCAACAAAGTCACAAGTTCAAAATACCAACCCAATATTGATTTACAGAGTTGATTCGTAATAGTCTTGGCTCAAAGGCACCAAAGTCAAGTAACATAAACCTTTGAATACTATCATACGCATCTCTGGATGCGTTTCAAACTAAAAATAGACCCGTACATAGTTGAAACCCCTAAATGACACAGGTATTCATTTAACATTGTTAGAATAGTAATCCATCATTAGTACCTTAGTTACACTAATTAGTCAATATTATTGCTTTTCTAAGCTTTAGTAGACTATGAGGTGGACTAGGGGTGCTTAGGTGGATATATTCCATGTCAAATCCAGGTTCTATTACTCACATGGGTAATCCATCCTACTCAGCCATACACATATGCATAGCCATCATTGCTGGTGTGCTCCCATTCATTGAATGTTGACAGGAAAATTGACTTGGGGCGCTAGAGTCAGATTTTAGCCAAATTTGGCTTGATTTGGTGCAATTAATGTTGCATTGAGAGTCTAAACCATCTAGTTTTTCACACCCACGCTATCCAAGGTGTAATCATTGACTCAACACACATCATCCATGCCACTTCAGCAATTCGTGGCCATTTGGAGAGATTTGGGATGAGATTGGCCCACCTAGCAAGGTTTGATGCCAATTTAGCAATTTGATTTTATGTGGAATTCACTTACAAAGAAGCTCAAACGCACTAAGAATTTGGTCTACAACTCAAAAATCTCCAACCAACTCTGATACCATGTGAGAAAATCAAACTAGTAAGTGAGTAATTCGAATCATAGGAGAATCTAGGAGCATTAGTGAGGTTCACAAATCAAATTTGGGTGCAATATTCAGCAAAAACCATCAAATTACAATTAAATTACACATAGTGATAGTTGGAAACAAGACAATTTTGGTATTTTTGCTCACAATTGGATTCCAAAGCCATTCGAAACTCTTATGATGTATTTATAAACTTGTTAATAACAATTTCAAAGTTAGACAGTCCAAAATTATCTTGTTTCCAACTATCATTATCTGTAATTTAACTTTAATTTGATGGTTTTTGTTGAATCTTGCACCCAAATTTGATTTGCAAACCTCACTAATGCTCCTAGATTCTCATGTGGTTCAAATTAATCACTTGTTGGTTCGAATTTCTCACATGGTATTAGAGTTGGTTGGATATTTTTGAGTTGCAGACCAAATTCTTAGTGGATTTGAGCTACTTTGTTAGTGAATTCCAGATAAAATTGAATTATTGAGTGTAACCCAGTTAGAAATTTCACCAACATAAGTGCAATAAGTAATGGAAGCTACCCACATCATGATAACACCTTTCAAATTCTTCTAATGGAAGGCAGAGATGGTGATCCAATTGAGAGCCAAGGGTCTTTTAAGAGTTACTATGGGCACTGAAGTGGAACCAAATTATGCTGTAGAAAAAACCAAGTATCTTAACAAATTGGATGAAGCATATGGTTTGTTGTGTCTGAGCATATTAAGAGATGGTTTTTCCACCTTTTGAGTTTGACATCACCAAAGGAGGTTTGGGAGAAGCTTGAGTCTATATTTGGAAAAACTAATGAGCTATGTAGTCACTAGCTTGAGAATGACTTGATAAGCTTGATCCCAGCACACTATGACAAAATCTAGGACTTCTTCACCAAGTTCAAATCACTTGTATTGTAGTTAAAACAATGTGGGGTTGAGAAAAAGGGAGAGATCTTGTTTATACTTCAGAAGTTGGGGCCAGAGTTCTTTGTCTTCGTGAGCACATTTCACTCAGGAAAAATCACCCTTCGAAACTGGAAAATGCCAAGTATGGAAAGTTTCAAGGAGTCACTCACTCAAGAGTAGGACAAATAGGTCCAAATGGGTTCCATTAAGACCAAAGATCAAGCACTAGAAGTGGGGGTTTTGAATTCAGCAATGGGAAAACCCAAGTCCAAGAATTTGAAGTTGTCGAACAAGAAGAAATAAGAAAAACCCAAATCCAGTGAGGGAGCTACGAATCCACCGAAATAAAAGGATAATAAATAAAAAGAGAAGGAAAAATCCTCTTATTACAACAAGGTATGGCATCCAAAAAGTTCATGCATGAAGAAAAACAAGGACACCATGGCGTAGCTGCAGGAGAAGAACAACATTCCAATTCGTGACAGCGCTAGGAATAAATATGGCAACTCTAGTTCAAGTGAAGTCAAGGAGAAATGCCATGCATTAGTGGTAGGTACTTCTAATTCCTTATCCTTTATTATTGATTCAGGTCCTTCTAGGAATATGGTATCTAGGAGAGAATTCTTCTCCTCCATGAGTTTGAATGTTGGCCCAGCAGTTGGAATGGGAGATGATTCTGAAATCTGAACTAAAGGGATTGGGAGAATTGATTTAGACCATGGGTTCTTCAGCGATGTACTGTATGTATCGGACCTTGCAGCAAATTTGCTGTCAGTCTACCCAATGACCGATAGAAGAGAGCCAAAGAGAGTAATGTTTACTCCTGACTATGTAGAGATTTTTGAAATCTCAACAGAACAAATTATTTTAGTTGGGTATGCTGATCATCATGAGAGAATGTACAAATTCTTTAATTTCTTCCCTACTTCTAATTATCAAGCATTTCACTCACATGCCAATGAAGTCTCCAAAATATGGCATGAGATATTTGGCCACATGAATTATAGATATCTCCAAACATTGCACAAAGAAGGAATGGTGGAAGGTCTCCCAAAAATTCAACCATCTACTAGAGCATGTATTGGATGTGTGATTGGGAAGCATCCTGGGAAGAGCTATGAGAAGGGGAAGGAAAGGAGAGTAGCACAACCACTTGGGTTGGTGAATTCTGATATGATTGGTCCACTACCCACTCCATCATATGGTGGATCTAGGTATGTGCTTACATTTATTTGTGACTACTCTCGATTTTGCTGAGTTTATTTTTTGAAATTGAAATCTGAGGTGTTTGAGGAACTCAAAGTTTGGACATCACTAGTAGAGAATCAGACTCAGAAGAAGATAAAAGTCCTTATGATTGATAATGGAAAGGAATATGTGAATAAGAATCTATAGCAAAATTGTGAGGATTTTGGCATCCAAATGCAACACTCAACTCCCTACACACCACGACAAAATGTTATGGCCGAGAGAAAGAATAGATATCTCAAAGAGATGGAAATTTGCATGATAGAAGTGAGGGAACTTAATCCCAATCTATGGGATGAATCCATCAACTGTGCTGCTCACATTAAGAACAGAGCCTTCCACAAATCAAGGAAAGGGATGACACCCTATGAAGCATGGTTTGGCAAAAAACCAGATGTCTCAAATTTCAAGATATTCGGGACAAAAACATGGGCAAGAACTCCTTCAGATAAGAGGAAATCCTTCAGCCACAAAGCAAGGAGTGTCTCATGGTTGGATATGGTGAGGAAACCAAAGGGTACAATCTCTTTGACACATCCACCAGCAAAAAGTTTG
Organism: Pseudotsuga menziesii; assembly: GCA_001517045.1. NCBI lineage: Eukaryota > Viridiplantae > Streptophyta > Pinopsida > Pinales > Pinaceae > Pseudotsuga > Pseudotsuga menziesii. The sequence continues at coordinate 607,337 of LPNX010961828.1, read as the reverse complement.
TTGAAAGAAGTGTCAAATTCGAAGAAGAGCCAATTCCAGACTTTGAACTTGCACTGGGGGATTGCTCCTCTCCTCAACCATTCGAAGATGTAAGTGATGACACATGCTCTATTTTTTATGATAATTCTGATATTAATGTTTCTAAAGATGATATTTCTGTATATGATTCACCATCCATGCCCAAATGGGATGAAAACATTGTGCAAGTAGCTAGGGAATTGGAAGGAAATCCCCAAGAGCCTAAGAAAACTAGATCACAAACTAGGAAGGCTTCATTTGCAAGTGATAGTGATATTGCTGAGAAATATTACATGCTGATAATTTCTAACCCATAGACATATCATCAAGATTGTATAGAATGAATATGGAAGTCAGCAATGGAAGATGAGCTTCTGTCCCTCCAAGAGAACAATACATGGGAATTGTTTCCCCTTCCTCCCAAGAGGAAAGTTGTTCAATGTAAATCGATCTTCCGGACCAAACTTGCTACTGATGGTTCTGATATAAAACATAAGGCTAGATTAGTGGCTAAGGGATATTCTCAGGTCCATGGAATTGATTACACAGATACCTTTGCACCGGTTGCAAAGATGGACTCAATTAGACTAGTTCTTGCACTGGTAGCTAGTAAGTGTTGGGAGGTTCACCACATGGATGTAAAGAGTGATTTCTTGCATAGTGAACTATAGGTGGAGCTCCATATGCAGCAGCCTAAAGGTTTCCAAGAGGATCCTTCATTAGTATGCAGGATGAAAAAATTATAGTATGGACTCAAGCAAGCCCCCATGGCTTGGTATGCAAAAATGGATGCCTTCTTGCTTTCAATTGGCTTCACAAGATGCAAATCCGACCCTAATGTGTATTTGCAGAAAAATGATGTTAACATGCAGGCAATTGTTATTTATGTTGATTAGCTTCTTATTATAGGTTTCTGCACCAATTCAATTGGCCAAATTAAGAACTCTTTGCACAATGAATTTGCTATGACAGATCTAGGATTCCTAAGGAAATGTTTGGGCTTAGAAATTGAGAAAAATGGTAAGGGAATCATGCTGATTCAGCCACAATATGATTAAAACCTACTGAATAATTTTAATATGGCTGAGTGTGAGAAATCAAAGTCTCCCTTTCTTTCTGGTATTAAATTGCATGAATTTGGCAATTCCCCAATGGTGGATATCACACTCTACAGGAAACTAGTGGCAATCTTGCTCTACCTCACTCATACAAGACGTGATTTGTCTTATGCTGTGAGTGTTGTATAAATACACATGCACCATCCACATGATCTCCATTTGAAGCCTGCTAAAATAATTCTTCATTATGTACAGGGAACTACGAAGTTCGAAGTGCACTACACAGCTAGTTCCTCACTTCAACTAGCTGGATTTTATGATTTAGATTGGGCCGATGATCCAATTGACAGAAAGTCAACATCAGGTTTTGTATTCATGTTTGTTGAGGGTACTATTTGCTATTCAAGTAAGAAATAGCACACCATCTCACTTTCATCAGCAAATACCAAATACAGGGCAGTAATCAATGCTACAACTCAGTGTGTTTGGTTGCAAGGAATTCTTTAGGAGTTTGGTGTCACAATTGATTCTCTAATCAAATTTTGGGTGGATAATCAGAGTGCCATCAAGATATCTACTGATCTAGTATAGAGGCAGAGGAAAAAGCACATAGAGATACACATGCATTACATTCAGGGCTTAGTGCAGGACAGGGTGATCTCAGTGCAGTATTTCCCATCCACCAAGCAAACTGCCGACATTTTTACCAAGGATTTCACTGAGAAGATATTCACTTACTTGAGATCTTTTCTTGGGGTGAGTGAAGGATGTTAATTTTCTATTATACCATTGTAGGTCCAGCCCCATTTCCATTCTTGAGGGGAGGTTTTTCCCATGTGGTTTTCCTTCTTTCCTCGATTCACATGGACAAATAAAAATTGAAATTTTTTATTATGTACTTGAGGTGACTCGAGCCATTGTTGCCAAGGCCTTCATAATTTTGTGAGCATACTTAGTTTTTGGATTAAGGGAGGGTGTTAGAACAGCAATCCATAATTATTAGATTAGATACACTAATTAGTCAATTTTATTTCTTTTTTAAGCTTTAATACACTATGATGTGGAGTAGGGGTGCTTAGGTGAACATATGCCATGTCAAGCTGAGATTCTATGACCCACATGGGTACTCCAGCCTATTCATATAGCCACATATGCACATCCATCATTGATGGTGCACTCTCATTCATTGAATGTGGATAGGAAAGTTAACTTGGGGTGCTAGAGTGGGATTTTGCCCAAATTTGGCTTGATTTGGTGCAATTAATGTTGCATTGAGATTCTAAACCATCCAGTTTTCCACATCCATGCTGTACAAGGTGTAATAATTGACCCAGCACACATCATCCATGCCACTTTAGTAATTCATGGCCATTTGGAGAGATTTGGGATGAGATTGGTCAACCTAGGGGGGTTTGATGCCAATTTGAAAATTTTGGGATATTTGCTCACAATTGGATTCCAAATCCATTCAAAAATATTATGATGTATTTATAAACCTTTTACTAAAAATTTCAGATTTAGACAGTGCAAAATTATCTTGTTTCCAACAATCATTGTTTGTAATTTAACCGTAATTTGATAGTTTTTAGTGAATATTGCACCAAAATTTGATTTGTGAACCTCACTAACACTCCTAGATTCTCCTGTGGTTTGAATTACTCACTTTCTGGTTTTAATTTCTCACAAGCATTACCAACACCGAGCTCAAATCTCTGTGAAATAACTCTACACATAGGTAAGAAGATTAGATCTTGTTGGTACAGGGATTACCCATGAAGCGTATGCACTGAATACTTGAGAGACCCATGATGCGCGTGATGGCAGCCTTTCCACTGACAAATTAGAGACAAAGAATTGTGAGAAGTATACCAATCCTCCAGACCAAAACAACAAGTAAACAATGCGAAAAAACAAGAATGGAGAGCATACCTTCCTAAGAACCAATGCAATCCTGACCTCACGCCATGATACAAACCATAGAGATGAATAAATTTCCACCATCGAAATTCCAAATGACTCGTTCATCCATTATAGACAAAGATTAGGTATTTAGTTCCCCAACTCTCCAGAAGCATTTACTCTGCCACCCTGTCCACCACAATGTCCATTTTTATCCCTATGCCTATAGTTATTAAACCCCAAAATGTGATTTGATATTGAAATTCCTTGTGCATTAAAACCCCGTGTTTGCATAGTGGACTTAGGGTAAAGCCAAGATTCATGACAGATGGAATATGCCATGAATGTATTTGAAAATACCCTGAACATATAGTATATGAACTTTAAAACAATATATGGCTAAGGTATGATATATTAATCCTTTCACATAACAACTAAACCATATAAATGTTACGCATATGTTTGAAGCTTATTTAAGGTCTTAGAACCGTAAGTAATAATGGTAACTAGTTTAGAGGTAGGTATAAATATACCCATCTGTGTGTAAACGATAATGCTAACAACCGTAATAAGAGATTCTAGATAGGAATTTGGTCCTTTCTGTCTTCAAAGGTAATGAAGTATTTTAGCATATGTAATATGTCATTATTTAGTTGTCATAAAAAGTTTGTCGTCACATAATGAACTTGAACAAGATAAAGAAGAGTTGCATTAGTTCAACATGAACTAAGTAAATCCTGTAATGCCAAGAAAAACTAATTTCCTCTCCAAGTAATCCTACAAGGGATACAAGTCCTGCCACTCCACCCCTTGACAATTACAAGTTAAGTCAAGACTTTCCATAAATTTGTAAACAAAACTTATAAACAGTAAGCAAGATATAAACTGAACACACATACACATAAATGCATGATAATAAGTAATCAATGAACAACATAACCATCTAAACCAGAACTAGTAACTTAAGTACATTACAGATTTGCATTAATAATTACATCGAGGAAAACATATAGAAAGGGTAAGAACAACTTATGACATTTCAGTTTCACAAATAAAGTACAACACATTCCGTATAAGATAAGCTAATTTCCAGTTCAGGTAGAAACTAACTAGCCTAATAATTTAATTTTTATTTTCAAATTTTGGGGACATTACAGCGATTCCCAAGGAGCATTACAGTCACCACTCTGTCCACTACTTTCAACCAAATCAAAACCCATAACTCTATAGTTTGGTTCACGTCGTATGCACCATTGCATATGCAACACCAGTGCATAAGCCTTAAACCCTCTCAATCTCATGCTAATGCAAAGTTTCAATGACATATGGAATATTCCATAAAGATAAACCCATGACCATATAGTTCAAGCATATAATATAATGCATCCAAATTTTAAAACCTTAGCATATAGATTATACAATGAAGTTATAATCATGCTTAAATATAACTCTTAAAAACCTTGTTACCATAGGTCTTAGGTATAGATAGGCCTAGGGCTTTAGCCTTTTTTTGCACAGCTATGTACATGAATAGTGTAGTGTAGATGTAGTGTTCTAGATGTAGCATGTGTTTATTTTCCATGATCATAGATAGATTTCACCAATGAATTAACCGGCACAAGAGAATAGGAGCTTGCATTAATTAGTTCACGAGGTACTAATTAAGCCCCTTATCAATATGAATCCTTACCTTTTCGAGTGGTACCTCAAGGGATAAAACCTGCCACTCCACCCCTTGACATACGAAGGCAAGTTAGCCTCGTATGAATAAAACCATAAACTAATTTTAAGACATATAAAATAAAAGTAAAACGTAACATAACGTAAGTGTCGGCAAATGACCGCAACTAGTAGACATGTAGCATAGCCATACAAACTAGTCCAAGTGAAAGAACAACATCACGTAAACACATCATCGTTAGATAGGGAAACACATAGAGGAAAAAAAACACATCATCATTATACAACCAAGTTTTGTTTCGCAGAAGTTTTAAATGATGTCCTTAAATTTTGGTATTTTATTAGCCTAGGATTTATTTTTTTAATGAATTTTAGGGACATTACAATTATATGGACAATTTATTAAAAGAATAGTATATCAATTTTGTACCATTAATATTTTTTATTTATATAATTTGAAAAATAAATAAACTTGGTTGTTTTTAAAATTTTATATAATATGTTTTTATGTACTTGTTTTTAAAATTTTAAATATTGATAGGTTTATATATATATATCTTCTCAATTTTTTATATTAATTTTTTTTAGATGTTTATAATGTTAGATGAATGATCAAAACTAATGTTATTTTTATGTTAAATTTATTGCTCAATAATTGTTATTTTTTAAAATATCAACTTATATTTTTTACATAAAATATAATTACTAAAACTCAATTTAAGTATCATACAATATGCAAATCATATTATGTTAAAAAATTAACATTTTATACATTATTTTATAAAATATTACATATTTTTTTAATTAATAAGTATATATAGATTTTTTTGGCCTAAATTATAAAAGTTCTAAATGTCAAGATAATGCATTAATTAAGAGTATTCATTTCCAAAAGTATTGTTTTTTAATTCATTTAAGTAATGCACAAAAATTAATTATACTAATTATTTTAATAGTGTAGATTACTCCTTTGTAAAATTATTTCTAAAATTAATTTAAGTTGTGCAACAAAAGTAATTATACTAATTATTTTATGAAGATAAATTTTGTTTATATTAAACATTAATTTCATTTATCGATTTCTATTCTTTAAAAACTTTATTAATTAATAAATAAAATTTTAAAATTGTGTATTATTTACATCAATAACACAATTGAAAGATATTAAACATTAATTCTCTAAGAAATGTAATCATTTGATTTTATTCAAGGAATGTGTTTTTAAAATGTGATACATGTATCCTCTAATTTTATCATATTTAATTATAAGGCATTTCTCCATCTGTTTATCTATTTCTCATGAATTGTTTTTTTTTTTAAATACGGTAACTTATAAAAAAGAAATGTCTCATATTGGTCAACCTAAAAGGCATGGGAGGACAAACAACAATCATTGATGCATTTAAATTGAACCAACATAATACAAATAATGAAGAAAATGTTGATTTTGAGCTAGATATTAATTTTGAAGAAGAAAGTCCTCTAGAGAAGAAATACAAAGGGGTAGCTCCTAAAAATTCATTCAAACATGTATGGAAGTTAATACACAAATAATAGGTCCAAATGGGGAAGAGCGCTTCAAGTGTGCTTGGTGTGTTAAATTCAAAAGAGATACACCATATGCATTGGAATGAAGTAGTACAATCCAATTAACTGGATTAAATGGTCATGTTATTTCTGAGGCTCATAAGCGTTCAATTCAATTGCTGGAGAGTGAATCAAGGAAATCATGTTTTCCCATAACCAAACATGTTGAACTCATGGTAGATGTTGAGAAATCTAGATTAGTTAGTGTCATGGAAACCATCTATTTTTTTTCTATCAAATATTTACCTTTGGAAGTATATAAAGACATATGTGACTTGCATAGGTATAAAGGAACAACTAATATGCCATTAACCAAAAATGTATTCTTCATACAATAATATCACATCAGGAAAATAGTTTTTACTTGCAACAAAAGAGGTTTACTGGAAAAAACTAAAGGAATAAATTTTCTTGATTCCATTTTATTCTATTTTGGTGGATGAAAGAACAGACAAAAAAGTGGAACAACAACTCATTATATATGTTACATATCTAATGGATGAAGGAAGAGGGACACATGCAAAAAAGTTTATTCGTCCTCTGAAAATCAAGGATAGTACTGCACAATCAATGTATGAATCCATATCAGGATTATTATCTGAAATGGATTCATCCAAACATAAAATGGTGGGATTTGGTTTAGAAGGAGATTCATCTATCAGAGGAATTCACGAAGGTTTAGCTGCTAAGCTACTTCGTGAAGTGCCATTGTTTTTGTGTATTGATTGTGTAGCACATTGTGAGGCATTAGCTATAACAAATGCTTTAAATTGTTTTCCTGAATTTAATTATATTGATAAGTTGACCAACAAAGTATATTATTGGTTAGGAAAATATGCAAAGAGACATGGAGAACTTAAAGGTTTAATGAGATTATTTCAAATTGACAAGTTGCATGTTCTTCAAATTGATCAAATACGATGGCTTTCTAGGGGAAAAGTGATGAACATGCTTCTAAAAATTATTCCAGCATTATTACAAGAATGGAAACACGATAAAATAAAAATGCATGAAATATGCACAAAACTTCAAGTTCAAATTTGTATTCATTTGCTCACAGATGTTCTAATTGAATTAAATAAGTTAAATCACCAGTTTCAAGAAGAACATTTTTATATAACATCTATTTGTATGCAATCAGATGTTCTTATTGAACTTCTTCGTAGAAGATTCAAGATTGCGTGATATATTTGGAGCACGTTCTCAACATGTTTCATTTTTCTTGAAGAAAACATAATAAGGAAAGTTGGAGTTTATTGAAAATACAAGTGACTGACATGTGCATTTGCTAATATTTTAACCTATACATATCTCACTTGGTTGAGGTGCTGTGAAATATTGTATTCATTTGGTTAAATCATTTGTCCAAACGTTGATTGATTGTCTCAATGATGAATTTATAGATTTTCCTACATTCAATGCACCAAAACTATTTATTCCTCGTTCATACTTTGAAGAAGAGGATGAAAGAGATTCTGTAAAAAAATGATGGTTGATATGCCAATGTGAAAAGTTTGATAGTAGAGATTTACCAATAATTGGTATAGAAAAATGTTAAGCTGAAATGGAAATTTTTGCTATTATTATGCATCGATCATATCCAAAGAAAAACATGATTGGAGCATGTGAGAAATGTGGAGGAGAACCTATGTGGTGTGAATCATATACAAATTTAATGAAATTGTGGCAAATTGTTTTTACCTTTCCTTCTAGCACTACTAGTTGTGAAAGATGTTTCTCTACGTTGAACCACATAAAAATGATGATAGATCTAGACTTTGTCCAAAAACATTAGACACGTTAATTTTTTTATCTCTATTAGCACCTCAAGACTTACATGAGGTATATTCGAATGCAATTTGTGAAACTTTTAGTCGAATGAAGACACAAAGACCTCTTTCACTGGCTGAAAGAAATTAATATGTCATAGTGTTTTATTCGAATTTTGGAATGTCCAACATTTTGAATAACATATTTAAATAAGTAACCCATGTTATTAGAAAGAGTATAATTCAATGTTATGGGAAAACAATATATTTTGATGATTATAAGTTAATTTTTTTTTGCAAATAATCTGTTTTGGTTATGAAATTTAAATCATTTTTATTTTCATATAAAAAGAAAAAATTGTTTAGTTTGTCAACAAAGAAGGGTTGTTAATAAGTCAACCCTTAATATTGCAATATAATCTTACCCTTTAAAATTGATCCCTACTCCCATGCTTTTTACGTTGACCGATTCAAGACATTTCGTTTTTATAAGTTGCCATGTTCAAAATAAAAACAATCCATGAGAAACACGTGGAGAAAAGCCCTCTAATTAAATATGATAAAATTAGAGGATACAAGTATCACATTTAAAAAAAAAATTCCTTAAATAAAGTGAAATGATTGCATTTCTTAGAAAATTATAATTTAATATCTTTCCATTAGGTTACAATGTAAATAATACACAATTTTAAAATTTTATTTATTAATTAATGAAGTTTATAAAGAATAGAAATCCATATATAGAATTAATGTTTAATATAAACAAAACTTATCTTTCTAAAATAATTAATCTAATTAATTTTGTTGCACAACTTAAATTAATTTTAGAAATAATTTTACAAATGAATAATCCTCACCATTAAAATAATTAATCCAATGATTTTTTTGCAGAAACTAGATTATTTTAAAAAAGAAAATTGGAAATAAATACTGTTAATTAATGATAATGACATTTAGAACTTATGTAATTTTAGGCCCAAAAACCTATATATACTTATTAATTCAAAAAAATTGTAATACTTTATCAAATGATTGAAATGTGTAAAATGTTAATTTTTGAACATAATATGATTTCCTTATTATATGGTATTTAAATTTAGTTTTACTAATTATACTTTATGTAAAAAATATAAGTTGATATTTTAAAAAATAGAAATTATTAAACAATAAATTTAACATACAATAACATTAGTTTTGATCATTCCACTAACATTATAAACATATTAAATATATATATATATATATATATATATATATATATATATATATAATTAAAAAAATAAACATATAAAAAACTATCAATAAAGTAAATTTTAAAAATAACTAAGTTTATTTATTTTTAAATTATGTAAATAAAAAATGTTAATTATATAAAATTGATATAATATTCTGTTAATCGTATGTTTGTATTCTATAATATTCTATATTTTCATAAACAAATATTGTGTTTGTCATAGCAAAAAACGCCATCAAAACTAAGCATATTCATGGAGTCTTGAATGACATGCAAAAGCCATGGTTTATTTGTCCTAGACAATAGGTTCGGTAGTCCGAAGCTATTTCCAAACATGATGCCAATTCTTAATCCTGTCGAAATTTTAAATTTTAAAAATGCTTATCAATAAAAAAACGTATATGAGTTATAACGCATATGCGTTATAATGCATATGTGTTATAACACATTCATTTTTTATCTATTGATATTAATATTTGACTCTTCCTTCAAATGTTTATCCAAAAAGCACATTACAGTAGAAACCCATGTAAAATGGGAGGGAAAACAATCGAAAGACACATCATTCCTAGAATTAAGCTAGTTAGGAAAGTAATTGCTCTATAATTGTTTAGATATTGACATGAAAACCAAATTTTTAGTTCTACCTCCACAAAATCATACTTCCAAATATCTATCTTTCCTAACCAACATTCTATTTTATTACAAAATTGAAGAGAAAAAGGAGATTTCATGAATATTTGGGATATGTCTTCTCCACCTTTCCAACAAATATAACAGATTCCGGGAACTTCATTATTTTTATTTGGATATAGATCTCCATTCAAGACTATGGAGGTGAGAGAAATCCACATGAGAATTTTATACTTTTCGGATCTTTAATTATCCAAATAATTTCCCACCACCAATCTTCCAAATCCTCTACATTCATAAGATTTTGATAGTCTGGCTATAATGCATAACCTCCTTCATTCTTATTTAGAGTCCTGATCAAAACATTTGGATCTTATATTAACTCGACTTGTTTGAATTTTAGTTCTAAAACAAAACAATTCAATTGATCTTTCAATCGACCTATCAAGTGAAGTTGGTATTCCATTGCCACTTCAAGGTTAAAGAGTAATATTCGTCAGCAATCTGAGTTAGAATGAAAATATTCTAACTATGTAAGGAAACAGATAATTCCAAGTTGGTCTAAGTAAACTAAGAACCAATTCCAACCTTGTAATCTAAACTAACACTGAGCACAAAAACAACTCAATTGATATCTCTCCAATGATTAGAAGCATCCACGGGAGATTTAATAGGATTTTTGAACCAATCTAAAATGGACTAAGGTGCTTATGAAATAAACTCCCTTACCTCGCCACTCCCCCGTCGAAAAATCTTACACACTTGTTTGTCTTGAAAAATCACACCCTCTCTCCCTCTATAACCAACCTTCCCATGTTCGTCTCTCTCACACACATCCACACACCCTTTCTTCATCCCTCTCTATCTAACCATCAATATATATGTCCTACATTATCCATACACATCTATAACCATCCCTAAACCCTCTCTCTCACCCCTTTCCCTCCGTCTCTTCCTCTCTCCCCCTCCCTCCCTCTCTTCCTCTCTCCCCCCTCCTTCCTTATCTCACCACTCCCCCCTCAAACAAACATAGAAACCTCTTGATCTTGGAGCACTGAAACCCCTCTCCCTCTATAATAAACCTTCCCCCTTTGTCTCTCTCAAAGAAATCCACACACCCTATCTCCATCTCTCTGTATCTTACCCTCTCTTTATTTCAATCTCTCTCTCACACAATCCCTCATATCTATCCCTTAGTGTAAACATCCTTGACCATCCTTCATTTCCCTAAATCCCTCTTGTCTGATTGTTATTATATCACTCTCTCACCCTCTAACAATCCCTTCATCTATCATTATCTCTCCCTCCATCTCTCTCTTGCTCTTTAACCACCCCCCAATTTGTCTCTCTCACTCACTCACTTTATACCTATCTATATACAACCACTCCATCCATCCTTCTCCTCCCTCTCACTCTTTAACACCCCCCCACCCCCATTTGTCCCTCCATCCATTATGCTATATATTTCCTACATCCATTATCCTATATATTTGTTGCACCCAATCATCCCTCCCTCCTATATATCTCCCTCTCCCATCCCACCTATATCTCTTACCCCACCATCACTCTCTCCCACTTGTATTTATTCCCATCCCACTTATATTTATCATCCTTGAGAAAACTTAAACAATAAAATCAATTGAAATCATACAACCCCATCGACTATAAATATTATAAATATCTTCATCCAAATATTTTCTAACGGGCCCAAAGATTCGATAAAATTGATCAATCCCATGCCCCTCAGAAATGGAAATCATTTGTTCATGTTAAAAAATTATTTGGCATTGTCATTATTATGATGAAAGAGAATTTTGTTATTTTGGCATTAGCTAAGGACGATGCAATGCGACGTCAATATCTTTGAAGCGGGTGTCAAAAGATGGCATCGACATATACAACAATAGTTTGTTAGTGTTTCATTTTTTTGTATTATTATTATCATCATTATTATAATTTAGTCTCCCCCCCTATCCCTCCCTCTTACTTATATTTCTCCTCCCTTCAGTCCCCCTTTAATTTCTCTCCCCTACCCATCCCTAGCTTTTCCTTATATTTCTCCTCCCTTCATCCCCTACCCATCCATCCCTCCCATTATTCCCTCTATATATTTCTCTCCCTCCTTTCACTACCTTCTCCTCTTTTAGCTTAATCAATGTATTGTTAATTTTTCCTTACTGAAGATGATTTTCATATCGCATATGTGTTATATCACATATGAGATATGAAAATCATGTTTTACATAGAGCCCGTCAGGGATAAACCATTGTAACCATAACACATATGCTATATAATGCATATGAGTTAAAACGGACATGAGTCATATTGCATATGCAGTACTTGTTTTATAAAAAATGTTGGGTTGCAGGCCATGGGCCAGTTTTACTATAGCAAAAGATAGAATTTCTCTGATCCCATGCACATAGAATTGTACAACCTATCATTTCATCATTTATTAAATAAATCCATAGGAATTTTACAAGTTCAAGTGGATTTCAATGGGGAATGTACATAATAGATGTAAAAAATCAACAAGGAAGGTGATTACACCAGAAAAATCTAAAAAAAAAAAGAAAAGAAGCGGGGAGAATCAAGAAATTGTCGCCATTCAATCGTTGAGCAAATACTTCCCATTCTTGCTCAACTAGAAAATAAAATTTTGGATACCCCAGATGAAAATTCAAAGTGGAGGAATTTGATAGTGCATAACATCATTCATTCTCCAGTGAACCACATTTTAGTATCAAGTTCATTAGATGGAACCCTACACTTTGCATCAAATACTTGTGCCTCAACATCTCAGGGAAACAAACAGATACTTGACGTAGAGGTTGAGGAGGATAATGCAATGTTAATGGAAGATGGTTGGGGGGAATATTAAAATATTTGTGCTTTCTTAAGAAGACACATTTGTGAAGAGTTCAATCATTATGTTCTCGACAATGAAAATGTGGCCCCACAACAACCATGCAAGGTGGTTCAATATCGTAATCGAAGTTGTCATCTTGTAGTGCATGTAAACGTCACTCCAGCATTCAAACAACAAAAAAAATTCCATCAACATCAAAGAGGAATCCTAAAAGCATACAAGTGGACAAGAGTGAATTGAATTCCATGTAAGTTAAGGTGCCTAAATGCACTATCCTTCATCATTGTTCTCAAATAATGAAACAATTTTTTAGTAAAAAATCTGAATTCGGTAAATGCTAATTGTTTTTAGCTTTGATTAAATCCAGGAGTATGGAAACTGTTAGAAGAAATTTAGGCATAAGAACATTTAAGAATATTGAATCAAGTAGTCATATTTTAAATCTCTTTTTGCTGCATTCACATTGATTTGTAAAAAAACTTGTTTACAAGACTGTAATGTGGCTCGTCATGTCTTGGATGAATCAATTGTAAGTAGATCCATAAGACAACGTCGTTTACTTAAATGCACATAAAAATTCGTTCCTTTACATAGAAACACACTTAAACAATATTCAATATGAAGAGACATCCTTGATGTAGAGGGACAAATGGAAACATTATGGGAATTTACTGGTAGGTTGCCCCATAAAGACATCAAGTTAGTCCAAGAAGTGAAGGGACTAGTGCACACATTTTGGCACGATAACGCTAGGCCTTATTCTAACACAAAGGATGTGTTAAAAAACTATAGGGGTTCTATGAATAATAATCCACATTTTAAACATTATCTTGAAATGACACAAACTCAATTGTTTGAGATGATTAAAATTTCCCATGTAGAACTAAGGCTCGAGCAAAGATCTTTCAAAAAATGCAAGCCTTGGTATGTTAGAATCAATACCATCTGAAACACTTGTTGTTGTAGGTAGCACATAGATTTTGATATATATTATCATAAATTTTCAAATATATGTTTTTTTTGCATCCTAACCATGTGCAAGAATGCTCAAGTATAGTACCGCCAATGTCATCTAGAGATTCCATCCATACCATAATGAATCTGAGGTGACATGGGCAGAAATATTACTTAAAACAATGTGTAAAGGGTTCTTGCAACAAATGTGGTGGGATATCATTATGGTTTGATTGCATCCATGTGAGTGAAGATCAATTATTCGAGAATACAATTGTCGAGAAGCAGAACTATCAGTATGAGACATATCAACTACATGATGGGAAAGAAAGTAGGAATATTAAATTGGTGACCTTACATGTGACAATGTACTTGAATAATACTCATTTAAATGACTATATTGTTTATGTTGTTTTATAACATTGTTTATTAACATAAATTAATATTCATGTAAATATTGTTATGTTGTTTTATAACATTGTTTTTTTTTGTTTCCCACCAAGTGCAAGTATGTGAAATTATTTCATACTTCCATGGAAAGATCCAACAATATATTCAACATGTCGATATGGCATGGTGGCAACATGAGCAATTCAGAATATGCTGAGATACCTTCTCTCTTAGAACATTACTATAAGTGGTTGACATTGTGGATAATTACACTGTACAACCACAAAATGAAATACAAATTCAGCACTATCACTCAGAGTAGGTGAGCATAATCATCCATATTACTTATCGACATGGGCCAAATAGCAATGAATAGAAACGTGTGATATTGAAAGAAAATTACTTCTACATAAGTGAGGATCGGACCCATGAAATCCATTACATGTAACATTGCTTTAAATTGTTTTATGATCATGTTATAGCCATGGATATATTGATTTGTCGTCATTTGATTTGGCCAACTGGTTGAGTTGGTCAGTTCAAGAATGCATGTTTATTTCAATGGTTATGTTTGTTGCACATAAAATACATAGTGCCACATATATGTAACTACATTGAAACTAGTCATGGAAAAGGAGAGCATGATGGCATTGGTGCATGCATAAAAACTTTCCTTTGAAGGGAAGAGATGAATTTTACAGGTGGTCTCCTTCGAGGCATTACATCTATAGTGAAATGGTATGCATCTGTGATGGGAGGACAACCAACAAGGAAACATATAGTGCATGGAATATTCTGGGAGGTGAAAAATGTAGATCGATACAAGACACATAAGGTGAACAAAGTGCACGGAACTTGACAGTTTCATTCAATTATAAGCTCAAAAAATGCGATCCTACAAATATGGACAATATTGAAGGTTTTCTTTTGCGGTTCTTGTAGCATCAATGAATGGTATGATTGTGAGTATACAAATACAATTGATACATGGGATTGAGTGACACTTTCCACCAATTTGAAGGGGGATAATGAAATATATCGAGTGGAAGATGACCAGACATATATTTCTACAGACTATGGAAGCAGGTACAAAAAGTAAATTTGTAGTACCTAAATAACTAAAATCCTTTACATATAAAGAAATTTTATTTTTGTTACATGCAAGAAATTTTTAATAAATGTATTGTTAACATGACCTATTTCCTTTCACATGTAAGATATATGCAGTGGTTTCCCAAAAAAATAATGAATGGGGTTCTGACTATTGGTTGGCTCGGTTCTTAGAGGAGAAACAAACCATTCTCGAACATATTATAGATGATGAAAATATTGAATTCCCAACTGGATCTATAGTTATAAAAGGGAAGTACTTGACACTAGAAGCACAACAAAAAATGATTGGTGGGTATGTATATCATGATTATAGACCAAGCGTTATTGTATACTACTTCACCAACCTAATAGTTGGTATAAACATCAAGCTCTACACACTTTCGAGCAAAAATAGGTCACATGTATGATACTTGCTACCGGATTTAGAGCATGATGGCCTACTTGAGTGAGTGCATTATCAGGTGTTACTAGATTGTCTAGTGTGGCTAGATTGTCAGGTGCGCTATTCAAACATTAAAGTTTGTGCTGAAGAACAGTTTCAATACTATTCACCTCTACAATTTAAATACTAACCTATGGTTGATGAATACCATTCAAAGACGTCCTACTATTCATAGTACACTAGACATTATAAACATGATCCTACACCCTTAGGTAATTTATCTATAAATAATGTTTGCACAATTTCATTGGGTTCTTTTTATTTTTTGATGAGAGTACTAATGTTTAGCCTTTTTGTTCCTAGGATACAAACACAATATATGGAGCATTAGAGGCACCAAGAATTAACGGTGTCTTTAGACACCACCAAATAGAATTCATAAAATAACATTATCTTAAGTTGTTGCAATTTACTTTTAATGAATACTTTTTACATTAATGCACATTTAATTAAATTCGTGGGTCAACTATTCAAAAAACTTAACCGTGTGACTATTGGTAGTGTTTCCATATCCTCCTTTCCCATACAAACTTGCAGGAGAAAACGACATGCAATTATGCTGATCTGTTTGGTTTTTCTCTCCAAAACCAAAAGTCACCAAGTGTCCCTGAACCACTTTTTGATGCGACTTTCAACTAGACATAAATCGATAATCAGAGATCATTTATATGAACCATTGACTCTTTTGGTAGTTTTTCCATATCAAAATTTCCCATACACACCTACAGAATCCAACAACATGTAATTATGCTGATTCATTTTGTTTTTCACTCCATGACCAAAAGTCACCAAGTGTTTGTGAACCACTTTTTGAGGCAACTTTCAACTTGACATAAATCTACAATCAGAGGTCGGATCAATGAACCGTTGACTCTGTTGTTCTCCTGTAATGTGATTATATCTATTGGCAACTCTCCCACATGTTTTCATTTCCCAATGATTACATTGTGAACTGATTTCATAAACTAGCATTTTGCTCAGTTTCCTCGAATACAACTCTTGCCTTGGTGGGTCAACTATGAAAAAAAATCCACCATGAGACTATTGGTATTGTTTCCATATTGTCCTTTCCCATACACACCTATAGGATCCAATGACATGCAATTATGCTGATCCATTTGTTTTTTTGGTCCAATTCCAAAAGTCACCAAGTGTCCCTAAACCACTTTTTGAGGTGACCTTAAACTGGACATAAATCGACAATCGGAGGTCGGATCAATGAACCATCGAATATGTTGGTCTCCTGGAATGCAAGTACATATAGGGAACCTATCCATCATGTTTTCATTTCCCAATGATTACATTGTACACTAATTTCATAAACTAGGTCTTTGCTCAATTTCCTTGAATGCAACTCTTGCCTTGGTGGGCCAACTATGCAAAAAAATCCATGGTCGGACTATTGGTAGTGTTTCCATATTAACCTTTCCCATACAAATCTACAAGAGACAACAACATGTAAATTATTCTGATTCATTTGTTTTTTCGCTCAATGACCAAAAGTCACCAAGTGTCCTTCAACCACTTTTTGAGGCGAGTTTTCAACTGGACATAAATCAACAACCATAGATCAGATCGATGAAGTGTCAAATCTATTGGTATCCTGGAACATGAGTACATACAGGGGGTGCTATCCTTCATTTTTTAATTTCCCAATGATTACATTGTGCACTAATTTCATAAACTAGGGTTTTGCTCAGTTTCCTTGAATGCAACTCTTTCCTTGGTGGGTCAACTATCCAAACAACTACACCTTGGGAATATTAGTAGTGTTTCCATATCAACCTTTCCCATGCACAATAGCATGATCCAACGACATGAAATTATGCTCATCCATTTGGTTTTTCTCTCGAGGACCAAAAGTCACCAAGTGTCCATGAACCACTTTTTGAGACGACTTTCAACTCGACACAAATCGACAACCAGAGGTCAGAATGATAAAATATTGAATATTTTGGTCTCCTGGAATGCGAGTAAATATAGGGGGATTTCCATCCTTTTTTCATTTCCTAGTGATTACATTGTGCACTGATTTCATAAACTAGGGTTTTGCTCAGTTTACTTGAATGCAACTCTAGCCTTGGTGGATAAACTATGCAAAAAACTCCATCGTGGGACTATTGGTAGTGTTTCCATATCAACCTTTCCCATACACACATATAGAAGACAATGACATGCAATTATGCTGATCTATTTGGTTTTTCACTTTAGGACCAAAACTCACAAGATGTCCTTGAACCACGTTTTTAGGTGACTTTCAGCTTGACATAAGTCGACAACCAGAGGTCGGATCAGTGAACCATCAAATCCATTGGTCTCTTGGCATGAAAGTATATCTAGGGGGGCCTCTCTATCCTATTTTGATTACTCTATGATTAAATTGTGCACTGATTTCATAAACTAGGGTTTTTCTTATGTTCCTTGAATGCAACTCTTGCCTTGGTATGTCAACTCTATGAAAAACACCACCATGGGATTATTGGTACTGTTTCCATATTGTCCTTTCCCATAAACTAGGTTTTTTCTCAGTTTTATTGAATGCAACTCTTGCATTCGTGGTTCAACTATTGCATTGGTGGGTCGACTCTTGCATTCACGACACACATATGTTAATTTCTGAACTTTGATTAATTTTCCCTAGTTCAAAACGTTTCTACATGGCATCATAGTTTTTTTTGTTGGGATCACTCTATAGGTGAAAAATTTCCATTTGAAGGAAAATAGTTCACCATCAATGATTTTAGTTTGTTGATAGAGGGTGGTATTTATATATTTCTTGTTGATCAAGTGGCACTTGTACATTCCATGGAATTTATTAGATAGAGGGAATTTACGCTTTTGATACTCTTTCTTGAAAATTCTCTTAGAAAGAGAGACTTGACCTAGCTCATGTTAGTGTGTCAATTTCCAAAGGTTTTCAGGTGTGTGATAGAGGTTACGATGTTAAAAAGTTGATGATAGCCCTACATGGGTTCTTAATTGAACCATGATCCTTGTATTTCATTAAGGATGGATTTCTAAAGTTATATATCTTTTTGATTTTCATAGATACAATTCATTTGTCTTGGTCTTGTATGGAGATGTGATTATCTTTGTAGGATGTCCTAAATTACTTATGATGTGGTGTCTAGTGATTATCTCCCATGGCTTACTTAATGGTTACTTGATCTTAGGTGGATGAGTCATACATTCTTCCTTGAAGTATTGGAGATCTTCAAATTGTTAGTAGGATATGTCATGATAAGGTATATAATATCATAATATCACATAGGTCAACCAGACATTAAGTGTTTCCATATAAATTCATCCATATATATAAATCTCTGCATGAGACTTGGGGTACATGGTGTATGATTATCCCTTTTATGGTTTGTGACATATATACATATTAGAGGTGGTTTACTTAATGGTTACTTGATATTAGTTAGATGAGTCATACATTATTCCTTGGAGTACTGTAGATATTCAAATCGTTAGTAGGATATGTCATGATAAGGTCTATAATATCATAATATCGTATAGGTGAACGACACATTATCATTTTAATGAAACATATACTTAATGAAAGACATAGTTAAACATATTTGAAAGGAATATAATAAATCTAATGTTCCAAAATCAAGTTAACCATATATATAAATTTGAATCTTTCTTTATACTATATGCACATATAATGTTTTAAAAAATGGCATGTCATGACCATAATACAAGATAGTGGATCATAATGTACACTTTTGTGTATACGAACAAAATGTTACATGTATGTGTCCCCCCTATACATTAATTCTATTTATCTCCCCTTTCACTGTCACTGTCAATGGCTTATGAGAAGTCTATCTTTATTTTTCAGCTGCTCAATGGTGATCCCTAACGCTGAAAAAGAGCGACATATCTCATTTCTAGAGACTGCACACTAACAAAAATTTGCAAGTTAGTTTACCAACCTATAAAGGTTCTATGTACGTTTGCTCAAATTACAAACCAATATAACATTCTTACTTACTGTCCGTAAGTTATGGTGGGTCGTGTTGTGAGTGACGGTGCCTCACTAGAAGTGGCCCCGATTGGGTTCTCTTTAAGCACCACTTGCTCACTATCGAGCTACATAAAATAATATATATGTCAATGTCAGCAAGTTAATGGGTGCACCAAAAAGATACTTTCACATGTACAAATAAACCTATACTACATGGAGGGACAATGACTTTTTCAAATAAAGCGAGACATACATGTACCTAGGGGGGAGATGTGGGTGAGCGAAAAACCCGATTGGGTGCTCTTCAAGAACGACTTGCTCACTATCAAGCTGCATAAAATAATGTATATGTCAATGTCAACAAACAAATGGGTGCACCAAAAAATATACTTGCATGTACAAAGAAAACTATACTACATTGAGGGACAATGAATTTTTCAAAGAAAGAGAGACATACATGCACCTAGGGGGGCAGGAGCCTGGTAGGTGAGCAACGAACCCAATTGAGTGCTCTTCAAGCACCACTCTCTCACTATAAAGTTTCATAAAATAATATATATGTCAATGCCAACAAAGCAATGGGTGTACCAAAAACATACTTGCATGCACAAAGAAAACTATACTACCTAGAGGGACAATGAATTTTTCAAAGAAAGCGATACATACATGTACCTTGGGGGGGAAGAGGTAGGTGGGTGACGATCTTGATTAGGTGCTATTCAAGAAAAATTCTCACTATCAAGATGCATAAAATAATATATATTTCATTGTGAGCATATGAATGGCGGAAACAAGGAAAAAGATACTTGCATGTGCAAAATAACTATACTACATGGAGGGACAATTGGGGAAACACTGATACAAGATAAGCGATATAAAAATATACATGGGGGAAATTAACAGGTGTGTAACTAGTGGGTGGAATAACTGACACTAGGCTAAAAGGATTGGCATATGCATTAGCGAGAAAGGATGCCCGGTGGACAACTGTATCAAACATAGGTTCCTACATACAAAAACTTAAAGATATAATTAGAAAATTTCAAATAATTAAAAGAGTACATGTTGAATCATTAAAATAATAATTAAAATCATACCTATAGTTGTGAATCTTTCTCTATCTGGGAAAGACTTGTCTCAGATGCTACATACTCATCATGCCCACCCTGCATAAAATATATGGTATGAATATTAAGATGTACTGAATGTGCCAATCCCTACTATAAATATGTAAATCATGATGATAAATAAAAAAATAATTTTCTTACAAGTAATTATGAAGAAGCAAAATGATATCCAACATTGGTTGTTGCATCCATATCATGAGCGTCAATCGAAGGACTATGGGATTATGGGGTCTCATTTGATACGAGTTGTAAATTTTTTGTAAAGATGATGCACCTTTTTAGAGTCATATCCCATTCAGAGCCTACCACCAGTTATCATTGCCAGAAAGGAAGTCAATAGCTAGTCATTGCTTGGTCGTAGGCTGCTTGGTTGGGCTTGAATAATTGGCTTGGATACTTACCTAGTTACTTAATATTAAGATATTCCGCTGGGATACTCAACTGGAGTTAGACCTAGTGGTATTAGGGCCAAATATAGAAATTGTCAAATACTTAAAATATAAATAATTTATGAAACAATTGAACATTGTGATATAGAAAGTAATAAAATATGTGAAGAATGATTTTACTTACATATTATAGTAGCCCATCATCATGAAACTATGAAGCATGACCATAGCACATGTTTGGACAAGTCATGCAAGGATGCAACATGACATGACACTCTGAACCCTCTGCATGTCCATTGTGATCTCTATATCTGGTAGGGTCAAGAAACTTAACTAGATCCTCTGTGTCATCCCTAGATGTGCCATCCCTATATGTTCTAGGCCTAAATGTGACAGCACCATATTTTCCAACCCCTTGGCCTATATTTCCCTTGACAACAGTCCCATGTTGAAGTAATCTATCTACAAAATTGAATAATTCCTCCTGCATGTCATCAATCACAGGACCTACAAAAGGATATAAACGAGTGGGTTTTGGTGTGCATGGAGTTTTTTACACATGGTTTGGATCAGTCCTTGCCCCTTTCCTATCTTCAGGCATCTCATGTACTACCCCCTTGAAATCTAAAATATCTAAGTAATTTACATGTTTACCCAATATAAATTCGGTATACAATTTCTAGAGGAAATAAAATGGGATGTCTCTATTCCCATGAGGCTCTTCATCAAAGAAAATGTACCAATGATCCATCCAGTTGGATTTAATATTTGGTTCTATGCACCAGTCTATAGAAATATGTGGTCGACTAGTTGAAGGAACCAATCCAGTGCTACGGTCTTGGAAGTGTGAAAAAAGTTGGTTTTTTGTTATCTTTAATTTCTTTACATCTTTGTAGCTCAGCCTAGTGGAATAGTATTTCCTATGGGAATCCCTATAGGCGCTAATGTTGTAAAATGCCCCCTCGGCATTGGAAATTATATTTTTAATGTTATCTAGGGCCTCTCCCAATGACCGTCTTATGTGATCCCCCCCTCTAAAAAGTGAATTGAGGCATCTCAAGGCACCCAAACGAGTAATAATTTTGGAATTCTAATCATGTTCCTCCTCCATTGGTTCGTTCTTTGGATTTGGGTTTGGGTTTGACTTATCGGTGGTTTGGTTTTGGACATTTTCTTCAAGATTTGTGTTGTCTGTTAATATAAAAACAACAAATTTTAAAATGAATTAATATTGTATTCTTTGTTTTAATTAGAAATTTATTAAATTAAACGAAATAATCAATACATGTCTTTCCTAACAAAAGAAAAAGTTATTTCTTAATCCTAATTGAAAAAAACAATGCAATTGTTACCTTCCATTGCATCCAGATCATATTCCCTCTAAGTTGTATGCACTCTAAATAGATCCCCTTCGCTCCAAATCAATCTCCTCCCTCCAAATATTTTTCCGTCCAAAAGGTATGCCCTCCAAATCACCTTCTCGATATTTCCCGTCTCCGTTCTGTGTTGCTTTCAATGTAAAATGCGAAAATTGAGGCTGCGAGCCTGTTTTGTTTTAAGTTTCACATATCGCAAGTTCGATATATCGCAGGTGTGATATATCGCACTTGCAATTTGTAACTAATCAAAACACAAGTGCAATATATCGCACTTACGATATAGTCTAGCTTCTGTTTTAGGCAAGGTTTTCCCGAACCAAACAATGTATAACGCATATGAGTTATGGATTTCGTTTTCGGAATTGCGTTTGTGATTTTTCAAATGGCATTAAAAAGTGGATCCATATTCGTGCACTAGCCATTATATAGCCTCACAATTGTTTTTATCAATTTATTGATTATTTTTAAACGAACAATAAATATTTTCTCAATGATTGAAGCCAAAATTAATGTACAATTTACTAATATAATTGTGAAAAAACACAAATTTATTGTGTAAATTTTATTAACATAATTTTATGTGATCAAATTATTTCTTTATAAATTGTGCATAGCCACAACAAAGGTACAAAAGAAAAAATAATAAAACCTTATAAATTGATAAAAACATTTACACAAAAAAAAAAATTAGTATAAACATACACAAAAACAAATTAATAAAAATATTTTACAAAACATTACTAACAAAACTAGTAACTATTATCATAATGGAAAACTTAATAATATTAATAATAAAAACTAAAAATAAATGAAATTTACATTTACCTGGATTGTAATGGTTTACAAACGAGACTGTAGAATGAGAACTAAAAACAGGTAAAAAAAACAAATAAAATGAATAATTAAATTTTATTTAAAAATATAATTTAAAATAAAAACATGAATTTACCAGGGTGCAAACCAAGGAGAAAAAATAAAACAATGAAGAATCTCTCGAAGCTGGAGGAGTGGGAAGTGGAGAATTTCGCTGATATTCGAAATGGGGTGTCCCCAGAGAGACCGTTGTTCGCTCACATCGTACAGTATGGATGCGTACCCAATGTTCGATCACATCGTACATCATGGATGCATGGATGCATATGATGGTTGGTATCCGTTGAAAAGCAGAAGGGTTGTGTCATGGGAAATCCTATGCAAGATATGACTACGAAGGGGGAAACTACGATCCTATTAGCTCCTATGGATCTCCCACAAGGATTACTTATGAGCGGGAGCTATACTGAGAACCACTAAGATCAGGTTCAATAAATTATGAAGGGATGAGTTAATGTGTAAGGTGAATAGCTAACCTAATAAATAACTAAATTGTGTTTGAAAATTAGTAACCACCAAATAAGGCATCTTAAAATTAGTAATATACTCATACAAATTAGAGTAATTTGAGTTTTTTATATAAACATATATTATTTTACTCATATAAGTCAAATTATTATGATTTGTTTTTCCTATAAACATATATTATATAAACTATTTAACAAAATTTAAGTACTAACATTCTTTTATGATTTATGATGTATGGATAAAAACTCTTTATAAAAATATGATAAATTTTGAAAAGTATAATATATTATAGGAAATGTTTCTATCTTTCAAATGAAAAACTAAAAAGTAATTTGTTTTTTGAATTTTATTTGCATAGCAAAAAATAATTTACCCTTCTATAAGGAGCTAAAAATCTCTCGAAGGGAAATGAAGACTTCAATTTTGATCCTTGAAGGGGAGTGTTTGAGATAAAGCTCTCATTAATGTAACATCTTCACTTTTTCATAATAAAAAACAAATTAAATATAGATCTAATTACATTTATGAAGGTTAAGATAATTATTACAACCTTTAACTCATGTATTTCCATTTGAGCAATAAATGACTTATTACGACAACATACTCAAATTACAAAACTATGATGTGACTTATTTTCTTGACGATGCTACCTTAAATTGTCTTAAGTCATGAAAGAAACGTTATATCTATTTTCTGTCAGTTAATATTGTTGTACTTGTTGGTCATCTTTTTCCTTGAATGCTATTTGTCTTTACTAGCCACTGAGAAGGTAGGGTATGCCTAAAGCAATCTTATGTAACTCCTTTGCAGCTATTTTATGAAGCAGCGCCTTCAACAGCCTGGTTAAAAACAAGGCCCTAAGATAAGGGTTTACAAAACAATAATTCTAAGCAAAGGTATCTACACAAAACAAGGAACATAAGTATTGTCCTTACCATATGATAATGTAAGGATGGAATATAAAGTTTATGTTATCGACTATGAACAAAATTTTATGTGGAAACTAAAATGATTTGATATTTGGGTTCTATTATTAAATGTGGCAATTTACAGGCCATGTAATGGCTTAACAGTTCCAGCAAGAAAGAATGACAATCCTATGGAATAAACCCTAAGAATTTTAGTGTTTCCTTGAATTTCCTTTGGTCTCATGTTGTGTTTTGTTTTGGTTATGCCCCGATGGTGAAACATATAGGTAGAAAGTTAATCTCCTGGCCTCGGCCTTTGACCTTCAGACTACCAGGATAACCCTCTCGACTCCGTTAATTTGCATCAATATGGTTGTATAAGGTTGGCTCGTGGCCTTGGGTTCTCTCTCAGGGTAATCCTGAGTTTTTATATTGGTGGCTTTGGTTTAGCGTGATGGTGACAATGGTGCTAAAGCCATTACTTCTTTTAGAGGTATTCTAGGAATTTTACAGGTAAGTTTTTTCCATTAATTAAACTTTTGTTTTCACTAAAAGGAACTTATTTTATAGTCTCAAGTTGACCTCTATACGGTTTTATGTGCAGGAGGTTACACACTCACGATGATGCACTCGGATTCCTGAATGGCCATCATGGTGATGGATTCTCATCCCTGGTAAGACTTGTCTCATTACTTTCCATGGCTCTAGTTTGTGGAAGCATTTTCCTGGAATGGACTTATCCCGCGTTTACTTATCGTTCTAGTACAAACAAGGGTATTCTTTTTTTATTCTACCTTCGAGGCATTTTATGATGTAAAGTGTTTACTGCTATGATAGAGTTTTGGATTTTAAGCAGTGTTTGAGCAATCGTTTCTGACTATCGCTCCAAAACTTGTAAATGCGTGGTTTCTTTTAAGAAAAACTGTCGTAAGGGTTCATTGTGTAATTACACAGTGGCTTTAGTTCTTAAGCTTTATCAAATGTGAAGACTCTCATTCTAGATCTCATTTTAAATTTAAATATGTAGTTTTGTTTTAAATCTCTTTTGTGCCTGGAAGGTCGTTCATTACTCATGCTTAATGCAGTAGCTACGATTGGTAGTGTTAATGTCAAGAGGCCATTTCTCTAATTTGTTTTTCATTTTTTGTCAAATGTAGATCAATTCTTCATCATGGTAACTAGTGGGATGTTTTCCCTTCACGCCGTAAGGCATTTTGTTTTAACGTAGATGGATTAACAATTACATAATTTATGCAATTGATTTAGTGCTTGTGGGCATACCCGCCCCCATGTAATAAGAAATCGGGTTTGGATAATTTTATGAGTTGGAATTTCATTAGAATGGAGTATTTTAATTATTGTTTTAGCCAAAAGGCTTCGACAGGTGTCAATATGGAAACTTTGTATATTGTACCTATAGTCTGAGAATGATTTGGGTCGCGAGGCCAAAGTATTGTTAGCGTAGATTTGAAATTTCTATTTATATATATGATATATGTGATAAAGATTGAGCCATAATATTTTAACATATAAATATATTGATTTTGGTTTTGGTTTAAGTTCATTGTTGATATTTTTGCTTGTGAAACCCTAGTCATAATATATATGTGTACACACACATGTCTATGTCTGTCGAGGGTTATAGGTTTGAACCATTGATTTGTTGAAATTAACATTCATTAAGGATTTTAATATATATTTACATAATTTATACTAATACTATAATGTGAAATAATACCTTCCTGATATTTGTTATGGTAGTGGAAAACTTTGAGTATAATTTTTTAATTGATGTTTTTTACTGTAATGTATATTTACATATCTTTCTTTTTAATAAAACTCTCTAGAGTCTATAAGGTTTTAAATGATGTTTTGTATGAGCTTATAATTTAATTCTTTAAACCCTATTTTGGTTAACATTAACAAGAAATATGATGACATAATACTATCTAGGTAAATATGAGGTATGTGGATTCTAAGTCTAGTTCGGAACTTAACAATTATAATCAAAATATATGTATTGTAACTAGTACTAGATGAAAAGAGAAATGAATTGTCTATATATCAATGATTATCATAACATATGACTATAATGGTGGATCTTAAATCCATTAGAGTAATGTACATCATAAAACTGTTTATAATGTCATAAGAAGATAACTACATAAATTATTTTCCATAGAAGATACAATATGGAACAGCTACCATTAAAAATATGAAAATGCTACACATACTTTATAAACAACATAGATATGTAGAATAAAATCACACATAAATAAAACACATTTTATAACCTAGATAATTTACACAAGGGGGACAAACACCCAAAGGAGAATGTTCCACCCAACCGTCTCCTAAAGCAGGAAGGATTACTTGCTTAGGACCCCCGCACCTATTCATTAATCCACTAGGAAGAAGATTGTTGTGTAATAGCACAGAAACCACTCTCTTCAACTTAACACTCAATCACAGACTTAAGTCAAGAATTTCTCTTTAGCTATCCCCTCATCGAATTCCTTTTGTGCCTGAATTTTTAGTTTGCTGCAATCACAAGGTTCTCTCACTTGGAATATAATGTAGTGACCCTCTTTCTTAATTCAATGGTATTTATAATATTTCCTAGGTATTTGTGTCAGTTTTGAAATTAAATGAGCTAACTACTCAGTTCCACCGCTCAGGCAACATGACCACAATCTTAGGAATTTTTCTTCCTGCAACAGCTAGAAAGTGAAATGCTAGTGCTGCCACTTGTCAATTATCCTTCTACATCTTCTCATTCCTCCTAGTGGGTTAGTGAACACTCTTTCAACATTCTCCTTTGGATAGGTTTATCTCCATTTAATTATTTAAATAAAATAAATATTCAATTATAGTCATCCTTGACCAACTTGTTCATAAAAACTTTACAATAATGCTAACGTAATGTTTTTTCAGACAATTTTTATTTTATTTTTCAGTTCTAGGTGGGTTACAAACACCCTCCCTTAAGTTCAACATCATCCTTGATGTTGTTTAAATTTATTCTGGGTCTTCCTAGAATAGAGATGGAAATTCCTCCCGCATATGACTCTCCAATTCCCAAGTTTCTTCATATGGACTGAGGTGTTTCCATTGCACCTTTACATGTCCAGTGGTGCAATTTCAGAGAAAATTTTCCCTCCTATCAAGAATAGAGTCCGATTCCACCTAAAAATATCCTTTATTCCTTACCTGAATAACATTCTAGTGGATCACATGCCTAGCATAATGTATGCACTTTTTCAATATGGAAATATGAAATACATTATGTATTCTAATATTAGGTGGAAAAGCTAAATGATATGCCATTGGTCCAAATCTTACCAATATTTTGAATGGTATGCAATACCTGGGTGTTAATTTAGCACAACTCCCCAACTTAAAGGAGCTCTTTCTAGGTTTTACCTTGACAAATACATGCTCACCTACTTGCAATTTGTTCTAAGTTCTTTTAAGGTCTGCATGACTCTTTTGTATGTCATGGGCAGTTTTCAAATTGCTTTGTACCTATTTCACTATAAGTTCCAGTTCTTTTAATAAGCTAGGTCCTAACATCAACCCGTCAACTTGATTACTCCATGTAATGGGAGTACTACATTTCCTACCATACAATATTTCGAAAGGACCAAGTTTAGAATAAAGCTTTCATAATGATTATTATAAGCAAATTCAACTAAGTGCAAATAATATTCCCATTTCTTAGGATAGTCTCTAACATACATTCGTAACATGTCTTCTAGTACTTGATTGACTATTTCTATATTTTCATCCATTTGTATATGAAAATAAGTACTGAAATTCAATATACTATCTATTCCTTTAAAAAATGATTTCAAAAAATTACTAGTAAATTTAGGATCTTTGTTGAAAATTCTTACTTTCGGAATTCTTTGTAACCAAAAAATTTCCTTCATAAATATGTTAGCATTGTTATCAAACTTATGAGTTGTTTTAACAGGTACAAAGTGTGCTTCCTTGCATAATTTATTAATCACTACCATTATTGAATCATTATGTTTCTTATTTTTAGGAAATCCACTTATTAAATCAAGACTATTAACTTCCCATTTCCAATTTGGAATTGGCAATGGGTGAAAAATATGGGCTCGGTGTTGATGTTGAACTTTAAATTGTTGACATTCGATATACCTAGCTATATATTCAACACCTTCATTTTTCGTATTGTGCAAAAAATACTCTTTTCTTAACATTGTTATAATCTTTTGATACCCCAGTTTCCCGGAATATGGACTTTATGTACTTCATTTAAAATCAGAAATTTAATTTTGGTTATGTTAGGAACATAAAGTATGTTTTTATACAACATTATCACTTTTTCATTTAAACTGTAATCTGCTTTTACATTTTCATATTCATTCTTAGTTACTTTTTTTCTTAGATTTTGGTATTTCTTGTCCATGTTTATCCCTTCTTCCAATTTATCATCTAGTTATGCTTTGTAACTCTTAATGGAAGCTAGAAAATTCGTTATTGCATTTTTTCTTAAGGAATCAACCACATTTTTTCCTTTCCTTTGATGGTTTAATTTCAAAATCATATTCGCTAAGGAAGAATAACCATCTAGCTTGCCTTGCATTCATATTTTGTTGATCAAACAAATAGTTTAAGCTTATAATCAGACATTAGTAGAAATATTATACCAATTAAATGATGGCACCACATTTTTTGAGCATGAATTATGGAATCCAACTCTAAATCTTATGTTGCATAATTTATTTCCTTATTTTTTATCTTTCTCAATTCATAAGCTATTGCATGCTCTTCTTGTGTTAGTACTCCACTGAAGCAATTTTTGTATGGATCGGTGCATAAAACAAAATCCTTTTCTGGATTTGTTATTTTTAGTATAGGTGCAGTAGTTAATAATTCTTTTAAATTATTAAAACTTTCTTCACACTTTTGATCCTAGACAATTTTTTTTCTGTTTTTTTGCAAGGATGTTATGGGATTCATGATCTTCGAGAATCCTTTTATTAATTTTTGGTAGTAGCCAGTAATTCCCATGAATGATTGTACATATACTACATCTTTGGGAACATGCCAATCAATTATCGATTTTATCTTATCCAGGTCTACTGATATTCCCTCCTTAGATATCACGTGACCTAGATACTATGTCTTATCTTTAGAAAATTCGCATTGTAATGTCCCCAAAACTTGAAAATAATATTTTTTTCTTTTTAGGCTCGTCAATTACTACCTGAACTGGACATTATCTTAACTTATTCGGAATGTGTCATACTTTGTTTCACTGCTCTGTATTGTTGTAAGTTGTTCTTACTTCCTTCCCTATATTTTCCCGATGTGGTTGTTAGTGTAATGCTACATTATTGTTATGTTGATTAATATCTGAGTTTGATGGTTATGTATGTATATATATGTATGTTATTTTGAATTGCTTACTTAGCGGTTATAAAGTTCAATTAATGTTTTATGAATAATTATGACTTAACTTGTATTTTCAAGGTGTGGAGTGGTGGTACTTGTTTCCCTTGAAACCACACCTGGAAGGTAACCATTTTTACTTGCCTCTATAGGGAATACTTAATTATTATTGAAATAATGCATTTCTTTCTTTGTCACGTGCAGGTTCACTTGACGATGAAAACTGATTATAAAAGCAGAACAAAACATGCTTCATGTGCATCACTAGCACTCAACTTGAATGATGACAAACTGATAGTCCTATCGTCATGACTATTATTACGTTCATTAGTTGTTATTTAGACAAGGATGGGTGTTTACTAGGCCTATGTTTGCACTGGTTACCATTATTGTTTGTGGCCTTATGAACTTGATTTAATTCTACCTCCACTTAACATTTACATGGTGTGTGTGATAATGTATGAGGTTTAACGTATTATAATGTAGCTTTATGTTTGTTAAAACCTTGGTGTCTAATGTTGAAGTCACATGGAAATCCATTCATGGCATATGATATATGCCATGAGTTATGTCTTATTCCTAAGTTTATGATACCATCGTTGGGGTTTATATGTTGCATGATGATTAAACATTGCACTGCATTGTGGGGTGACATAGACTATATACTTTGGGTTTTGAATTTTGGTAATGGAGGCCAGGGTGGCGAATTTAATGTGCATGGGAAAACATGGGTATCAAGATTAGGGCATCGACTAGAATGATGGTTTGGTTCATTTTCAAAATTGTTGTGCGAGCTCTCCTTGTGGTCTGCTCTGTGGCGTGGAGCTTTGGTGGTTGGATGCATTGGAAGGTATGCCTTCAAATATGGTTTAGCAATGTTTTTATTGTTGTTCAATTTGGTATTTTGATATACTCCTCATCATGGATTTGGTTTGGTTGTAGGTTCCAAGGCTTGGACAACATGGGTCATGGTTCTACCCGATGGTCATCACATTACCCATTACGGGTAATCCCTACGGTAATAAGTCGAATCCAATCCTTCTCTTGTGTGCGTGTTTGTGACAGACCTTGACACTCATCATTGGTTGAATTCTTAGTTTGGGTTTTGATGGTTGGAAATGTAAAAAGGTATTTCCTGTAAATTTATGTGAAGCATTCAGTGATGCATTTATGACTTGGGATTTTGTTTGGGTTTAGCACCTTTGGCCGAGATTAATGTATTTTGGTTTTGTAAAAGAATACTCTGTTCAGTATTGTTGGCCATGATGAATACTTACAGGCTCTGCTATTTGTAAATATGTTTATGTTTTGGTAATGGCGACAACACCATTGCTTGCAATGGTGCAATGCCTTGGATACACGACTGTGTAAATTTATATATTGGTTTATAATGGTTATTTTGTACACCATTTGCATACTGTGGTTATCGTGGGTATGATTCTTTGTTTATGTGCTTGTTTACTCTGTGTATATTTGTATTTGTTGTTTTAAGGTCTTACTATATATTATTAACAGCGTTCTTTTGGAATTTGGAGCCATGTCATAGATGGCAATGGAGTTCCCGCCATTAGAGAAGCGACTGTGTAATAGATTAATGAAATGTTAATCATGGTTTTAAACTATGGATTGTAATTCTTACTTGTGTATTTAATTTCAAGAGAACGTGACTATGGGTTTTACATTATGAATGAATTTCGTTCCTTTTTCTTAGCGTTGAAAGGGGTTTTAATGGGTTTATCATTTTTCATAACTGGCCATGAGCCAAGTAGAAGATATTGTGTGTAATTTTAACTTGTGGTTCTTATTATTGTATGCCATTATAAAGTGTTACATCCTATGTGATTGATTTGGTAAAGAATTGGGAAGTGCTGACAGAGAAACAGTCGTCGAGGTTCTGTTTTTTTTTTTATGGCAATTGGTTTTATTAGCGTGGTCTATGTAGAAGATAGTTGAATCATTACAGCATTGGTAAAGCTGATAGTGAATCCTACAGGATACGATGTGGTGATTTTTAAATGTATTAAGGGTGAACTCCACAGGATTTGATCCTGGGTCATGATGGTTGTAAACGATGATTAATGAAATGGCTTGTTTGGGCATTCATGCCCCAAGGATTCGATCCTATGAATTTTTTTCATTTATATGGTATAATATTCAGATATTGTATTTTTTGGTTTTAAATGTATAGCTTGGTTATTATGAATGAGGCCTTAGGCCTACATACCTTAGCGATTTTTGATAGTGGAACTTGCTATTTGATTCAATGTTTTAGTATTGTTTATTTAAATAATGTAACTTCAAACCATTCGAAGCCTCGATGGCTTTAGTTTATCATTTTAATTTTTTATTTTGATTATGGTTCTGTTTATAATAAAAATGGAAATGATTATTTTTAGGTTATGTTTTAATATATTCTGATTTTAATGTGTTTTATAATTAGGTTCAAAATGTTCTTTTTAGAGCTACAGATACTAGTTGGTCTGTTTACTTTTAATTCTAGATCTGTTGGCAATATGAAATATTCTAGTAGAATCCATATAAAAATATATACATAGGCTATTCTTTAAGTTGTTCTAGGTTTTTGAAAGATAAATTTAACAATAGGAAGTAAATTGTAAACAAGAACTTAGAAATAAAAAATAAACCCTTAAATTATAAAACAGGGGATGAATTGCATAAATAAAAATAGAAAACAAAACTATTGAATACTTGGTTAGTAAAAATGAATTTCAGAAATGAACTATAGAACAAAACTTTTACATTCACATATAGGTTAAGAATTGTAGAAGAGATGACCTAGTTTATAGGCAACAGATCCTACATAATCATTAATAATTGAACCAACTTCATATGGTAAAACTTGTATAGATTACAGGGAAAAATCAAGAACATTATACCTACAAGAAAAAGCTATTTCAATGGATGAAAACCCACACACTCAAATACCCAACATTAACAAATTCACAGACAGTTATGACCTCTTTATAGGTAACTGAATCACTTGGGAACTACCATGTTCAACCCAACCATGAACTAGAACCGTTATTGGTTTCGATCCGGATGCCCCTGCGTTGGTTCCAACATGCAAGTAGCTTAGAGCTCCTAAGATAAGGATTCCCCAGATTGGATATCAAGTTCTGAATCAGTTCTCCTTTTTCTTTTCAGGAAAATTTTCGCAAGAACTCTCTTTAGAATTATTAGGTAGAATAGCAAGTATCCAAAAAGTTGGAGAACCCCTAAGCCTCTCTTTGGCTTGGGTCATTATAGGCAGACTTTTCAGTCAAAGGGGTAGTTAAATCAAGAATCATTTGATTTCTTGATTTAACCCTTTTATTTAATTTAGGCACTTTTAATTTTTAACTTAGGAACTTTTAGCTAGTTCCTATTTGGACTCTTGTATGTATTAGATTATTTAATTATCTTTAAATAGTAATAATAATAATAGATGGAGCCTTTCTTTATTTCTTATACTATTAATATTATTACTATGCTTACTCTTTATACATGTCATGTATAAAATATATACTTATATATATTATTTGTTAACATTTGTCTTTAGGTATCAGATAACATGATCCCTAAACTTACAAAAATTTCTTCATTAAGGCCGTCAGGTAGGTGGTTAGGTCTACTAGGATAGGAAAATCTAAACATTCTTCCATGTTGGATTCCCTTCTATAACATGGTAGTTATTTATTACTTGATGAGATACATGAATTCAAAATTTCATTTAATCACTTATAAACAAGTAATATGAGAAAAATATTTTACTCAAGTCGTTTTCAATTGACATAATTATTTCTTTTTGTAACTCCTAGCGCTTATCCAAAGCCCATACTCAATGCTTAAAAGCAAGGAGTTACAAACTTAGTGCAATTCCAGAGCTTCTCACTCAACACAAACATTTTAAATACTCATGTGCTCCATGGCTCCTCATTCAACACAAAACATCTCATCAATCATGTGCTCCAGGGTCGATGCCCAACACATAATATAATACATAAAACATATGTAATTGGCTTATGCCCAATATATCAAACAAATCATCATGTTCATATGCAGTGGGTTTCTAGACCCAATATACAAAAATAAAACATCAAAGTAACATCATAATCAATGGGGCTTATTCCCATAAGTGCTAGGTCAAAATTTAGGATATTACACACACTTACTAAATTTAACATACAATTTATGTTCTCTTAGAACTTGTAGTATTACTTGAAATTGTTTATCATGTTCTTCTTTCATCTTTGAAACAATTAATATGCCATCTATGAAGATGACTACAAATTTATCTAACTATTTACTTAAGACACTCTTCATTAAACACATATAGGTGTTTGGAGCGTTTTTTATCCCAAAGGGCACAACTATAAACTCATAATGGCCGTATCAGGTCCTGAAAGTAGTTTTACAAATATCTTCGTCCTTAATTCTGACTTGATGATATCCATATTGCAAATCTATTTTTGAAAATATTTCCTCTTCTCGTATCTAATCAAACAGCTCATTGATCAAGGGAAAATGATATATATTTTTAATTGCCATCTTGTTTAGTTGACAATATTCTATACATAGACGCAATGTACCATCTTTATTTTTAATGAATGAGATAGATGCTCCCCAAGGGGATGCACTTGGTTTTATGTAATTTTTTTCTATTAGTTCTTGTAGTTGTAATTTCAATTCATTAAGTTATAAAATATTCATTCGATAAGGTGCCTTTGAATTAGGAAAACGCCTGGTACTAACTCAAGAGTAAAATCCATATCTCTCTTTGGAGGTAATCCTAGAATTTCTTCCGAGAAAACATATGAGAAATATTGTAGGATTGGAATATCATCAAATTTAATCTTATCTTCTTTATCTATGTGTTCGTTATTTATTATATATACAACAAAGACTTTAGAACCTTTCCTTACAACCTTTTTTCATTTGTAATGCTGAAATTTGTCTAACATCAACTTTCCTTGGTATCCCTTGGATTGTAGTTATTTCTCCTTTATGATTTAAACATGTCAAAGTTTTTCCAAAACAATTCAAAAGTATATGATGTCTTTCGAGCCAATACATACCTATTATAACATCAGAAAACCCTAATAGAAATACATTTAACTTTACTTGAGTTTTAAACTGAATCATAAACATTTCATAGCTTTCAACATAATTAACTACTTTTATTTTGGTTCTTGTACCTAACTGTACCATCCAAGACTTTTCAAAAAATTTCAAAGATAAATTGCATTTTTCTGCAATGCTAGGTGACAGATAGCTTGAACTAGCACCTGCGTCAATCACAATAGAAACAAGTTGGTTTTGTATAATACCTTGTACTTCCACCATGGAGGTTTGATGATCATCCTATCGATTCTCCAAGGATGCATTAATTCTAGAAATTTCTTTTGCTATGTCACCAACTATTTCTTCTTCCTAAATGGTATGTAGATTGCTATATTTTCTCCTTTTGTCCGGACGTTCCTTTGTATGCTGAGGTCCTTGACATTTCCAACACTTTGCAGGTTCTTTAGGTTCATTGTTTTTAACATAATTATTAGGAATATCTCTTCCTTTCGGTGTTGTAATGTTTTGTTGTGTTTTACTTTTAAAATATGTCCCTTGATAATTGTTCTTAAACAAATTTCAAGAGTTATTTCCGAAACTTTTATTAGGCTTAAAACCTTTTCTTTTCTAGTCAAAGTTACTTGCTCTCTTATTCTTCTAGTTAGGTATGTTTTCTCTCTTTTTACTTTGTTCGTAACAGAATTTATATTTTCTCATTTCCTCTTCAAGGGTTTTTGGATTATCATATTCAATTCTTCCCTTGAATCTAGTAGGAAAATAACTTAAAAACCTATGTATTTTAGACCTTTTCGTTATTTATATATGGTACGTTTCTTAATAAACTTATAAATTTCTTACTTAACTCTTTCATTGACATTGAACCTAGTTTATGTTTATAAAAATACTTATCTCTCTCAGTATAATACTATTCAGATACGAATTTCCTTTTAAATTATTTTTTAAAGACTCTCTAGGTTAAATACTTTTCTTTAAGGTTTTTAACTCTTTTTATGTCCTTCCACCAGATATCAACCTTTCCAGTTATGTTGTGGATAACCATCCAGGATTTCAGTCTATATGAATAGTTATAAATTTGAAAGTACTTTTTCATACCCAATAGCCAAGCATTTCCTTCTTAATCCTTTCCACTTCTCTGTTAAACACAGTAGACTTTATATTTTTAAATTCCCCTGAGATCTCTTCAAAGGGTTTATACTTCCTCTTTCTAGGATCTCTCTTGCTTTCACTACTTTCACTAGTGTATTTATACTTTTCTCTCTGTAACCTTACCTTAACTCATAAAGACCATTCACTATTATAATATTTTAATTTATTATGCTTATGTTTGTATGATACGGTTTCAGGATCTGTTTCATACGGTTTGCTAATATGTTTCATAGTAATATCTGATTTAGTTTGTCTTGAGCTCTTATACTTACTTTATTCTATTCTTTACTTTTTGAAGTAGTTCTGAGGGATGATTATTTAATTCCACATAAATGTTGTCTGGGTTAGTGTGGTGGGATTCATATTCAGCAAATGCTTCGACTCCTTCCATTTCCTATGAAATACAGTTTTATATTTCTGTACATAAATAGTTTTAAAATATGATTAGTAAATTTGGTTTCCTATTTGCATGCGAGTGGGCCAATGAGTAATACTATTTGGAATATCCCTCTCATACCACGTGTAACATATCCAATTTTTCATAATAAAAGAAACAATTAAATATATATCTAATTACATTTATGAAGGTTTTAAGAGAATTCTTACAACCTTTAAGTTGTGTATATCCATTTGAGCAACAAATGACTTATTGCAACAACATACTCAAAGGAAAAAACTATACTGTGACTTACTGTTTTTATGATGCTACCTTAAATTATCTTAATTCATGAAAGAAACATTATATCTATTGTCTGTTAGTTAATATCGTTGTACTTATTTTTCATCTTTCTCCTTCAATGCTATTTGTCCTTACTAGCTACTGAGAAGGTAGGGCATGGGTCTTAGTTAGCTTTTATGGCTAAAGAAACCTTATGTAACTCCTTTGCAGGTATTTGATGAAGTAGGGCCTACATTAGCATGGTTAAAAACAAATCCCTAAGCTAAGGGCTTACAAAACAATAATTACAAGAAAAGGTATAAGCAAAAAACAAGGAACATAAGGATTTTCCTTACCATATGATAATGTAAGCATGAAATATAAAGGGCATGTTATCGACGATGAAATTTTTTTTTGCATGGAAACTAAAATGATTTGATGTTTAGGTTCTATAATTAAAGGTGGAAATGTACAAGTCACATGATGGATTAAATTTTCCAGCTAGAAAGCATGACAATCCTATTGAAGAAACCCTAAGGGTTTTAATATTTCCTTGAATTTCTTTGGTCTAATGCTGCATTCTGTTTTGGTTATGCACCAGTGGTGAAATAGAGATGTAGAGAGCTGAGCTATTGGCCTCGACCTTCAACCTTCAAGCTATCAAAATCACCCTCTAAACTCTGTTAATTTGCATCAGTCTAGTTGTATAAGGTTTCCTCGTGGCCTTAGGTTCACTCTCAGAGTAATCCTGAGTAGCATTCTTGGTGGCTCTAGTTCAGCATGATGCGATGTTGGTATCGAAACCATTACTTCTTTTAGTGGCCTTCTAAAAATTTTATAGGTAAGTTCTTTCCAATAATTGCATTTTCGTTTTCACTAAAAATAAGTTACTTTACAGTCTCAAGTTGACCTCTATATGCTTTTATGTCCAGGAAGTTACGGAATCAGGATGCTGCACTTGGATTCCTAAATGGTTGTCATGGTGATGGAGTCTTAGCCCTAGTAAGACCTGTCACCTTACTTTCCATGGCTCTAGCTTATGGCAGCACTCTCTTGGCATGGACGTATGATGTGTTTACTTATCATTCTAGTACAAACAATGGTAATCTTATCCGATTCTTCCTTTAGGGAATTTCGTGATGTAAAGTTTTTACTTTTGTGACATACTTCTGGATTTTAACGAGTGTTTGAGCAGTCCTTTCTTACTGTCACTCCAAAACTTGCAAATGTGTGGTTTCTTTTAAACAAAACTCTCGTAATGGTTCGTTGTGTAATTACATAGTGGCTTTAGTTCTTCACCTTTATCAAATACAAAAAATCTCAGTCTAGATGTCATTTTGAATTTATCTCTATAGTTTTCTTTTAAATATTTTTACGGCCTGGAAAGCGATTCGGTACTCATGGTTAATCCACTAGCTATGATTCGTAGTGTTAAGGGAGAGAGGCCATTTCTTTGTTTTTTTTGTTTTGTTTTTTAAATGTAGAGCAATGCTCTGTCATGGTAACTAGTGTGATGTTTTCCCTTCGCTCCTATGGAATTCGAACTTGGGTTTGGATAATTTTATGACTTGGAATTTTATTAGAATGGAGTATTTTAATTCTTGTTTTAGACAAAAGGTTTCGTCATGCATCGATATGCAAACTTAGTCTATTGTACCCATAGTTTGAGAATTGTTTGGGCCATGAAGCTAAAGCATTGTTCTCTATGTTGTATATTTGAAATTTCAATTCATATATACGATATACGGGATACAGATTAAGCCATAATGTTTTAGCATATACATATAT